>OZ010787.1:554307459-554907459 GCA_963932465.1 Maratus speciosus | reverse complement strand
CTGGTAAGTTTTATAGAAAACAAGTTGTCTTAAGATTATTAACAAATTTCAGAATACAACCTTTTGAAGGCTGCATATTAGGTGCCCCTTCGTCAATTGAAGTTGAACGAAAGATATAATGAAAATGGTAGCAGAAAACTAGATTATTTCTTCTGACCTTTTTCACCACATTTCGTTTAGCTTCAAATGAAGATTGTAAAAGTGGATCTTCTTATAAAGTCATCGAGCATCTCAATGTTAAGTTTACATTGATTGCTTAGTACATTTTTTAATTCCGTCTGTTTTTAGTTGCCACGTGTTTACTAAAAATTACTTTATAAGCATATGCAAGGAATGATTTTAATAATCGATTATAGATTTTCGGAAGTAATCGATAACTGTATCCTTTGTGTTTATTATGATGACGATTTTCATAGATTGGTAAATTGTCGAGAATCGCCCATCAATGCGGCTTATACACCAGAAAATACCGAAATTTTTGTTTTCCTGCAGGATCATGGAATTTTTATTTATTTTTTAAAAGCTTTTATGATATACAAGTGTTTTTTTTTCAGATTTGAAATACTTTAAATTTGATTTATTGTAAACTTCAGTTTTCTGAAATTTCGTCATGTTTGCCACCTTTAGCAGGGACACTTTTGAAACGATGAACAACGTCATGTAATTGCAATCGTTTTTTTCTTTCGCTTTTCATTTTGCTTCATAGATTAGCGTTCAATAATTTTCTTGTCTTTTTTCGATAATTTGTTATTTGTATTCCCATGACAACTTAAAATTTTCATTTAATTGATATATTGAATAAACAAATAAGGAATAAAATTACAAAACAAATTATTCACCTAAATTCATCAACTGAATTAAATTAAACTAAAGAATAAATAAACAATATAAACTTCATTTGCATAGGAATAAAATATATAATCCTATATATTTTTTTTACATTGGTGGGATGTAATGTTACTTTGATTTTCTTATTTTTTGTAGAAATGCTCATACAGCAACTCTTCTATTTATTGTGATATTGTTTTTCACCTTTCAAGGTATTTGTTTTTTAGCTTTGTTTGACAGTAGCAATAGCAGGAAACATAAATTTTAAGATTTATTTTTTTCTCTTTTGTTGTGCGAAGAATTCCAATCTCTAGGGTTGTTTCTCTTATCGTATTTCCTTGAAGATGTATTTGAAAGACAAATAGGGCAAAGCGAAAATATAGGTTTGTCAGAAATATTTGAAACATTCTTGCAATCGTAAATATCGAATGTAAAGAAGAGTTCAATACTTTTTCCGTTGTTATTTTCGAAATCCCTTTACATTTATAGAACAATATTATAAGAAGATTGATATGCAAGAATTTTGTAGAGTTTTACCAAATATATATCTTAAAATGTAGCAATGTTGCTTTCTGAAATAAATCTTATTTTATTTATGATTTAGTATAGACTACATATTTATATATTTTTTGACATTTCTTACGTTTCTCTTGCTGAATAAGCAGTATTTAATGTTGTGTAGTAAATACTGCACCAGGGATCGTTCAGTACCTACATAACACCACCATTTCCTAATACAATTTATGCCTTATTTAATCGCAGAATTTTCGTTATGAAATAACGCAAAGAGTTCTATTCGGTAATAGTGGCACTCAAATAGAGGAGCTCTGTGTTTCATGCAGTATAGATAGGACTAAATAGGAACGGCAGTAGCGCTTTTAGCAGAATAGACAATTCGTGATGGGTGGACTTCGGTTCGAGGCTTGACCACAGATGCTAAACTTTTCAAGGTTTGAGCGTTATTATTTCCGGATAGTAATCATGTGTTTTTATCATTAATAATCGTGCCATTTAATTACAAATTTCTTTCACTGCATAAAGCAAAAATTTCTACTCGGATATAAAGGCATTCTAAAATGGGAATGTTTGGCAACCATAATTACGCAGGGCATTAGTATCTGATTTGTGTCTCTGAAATGAATGCGACAGAAAAAGAAAATCTTTTAATTATAACTAAAATTTGTCCTTAATAACATTTCCAGAAGCGCTCTTTTAAAGAAAATTAGAAATTAAAAGAAATAAGAGCCAATTTCAGCCATGCATGCGCAAGTCAACATGCGCAAGAGAATGCTAAGCCAATAGAAATATTCTTTATAACTTTCTCGTTTGCATTTCGATATTTTAAAATAATTTTTTGCATGGGATATTTGAGATCGATGTCTAACCTTATATCTTTGTGCTTTATCGTTTTTGGTTACATTTTAATTATACGGACACAATCAATTTTCTATTCAAACAACACTTTTTTCCAAAATTTAAAGTGGCCTTATACTGAAACTACAACCAAAATTTAAAATAAAAACACAATGGTATAACACTGGGCATCGATCTCAGACATCTTTAAATATTCATAAAAAAAAGGAAATATAAGGTTAGTTGGGGCAACTGGACCCACGAGTTAACTGGGCCATTGGCTATTTTATAAAAAACTGTTGGTGTTTTATAAGTTTTAGCTTTTGTGAACAATGCCTCTTAATCTCCACTTCCTAAAACAACGTGTATCAATTCAATCATAACTCTCAATTTGCTGTAATAGGTAGTCAAAAATTTACGTTTCTTTTTTTAAAAACAACGTCAGTATGGTTGAATTTCCTCAGCTTTTTATTAAAATACTGTAAGTACTTTTATTAAACAATCTTTTTTTTTAAAGATTAGACATATAATTACATTAATATTATTAGGTATCTATACATATTTACTTCATGTTTCAAATGTAAGCCCAGTGTCCAAGTTACCCCATAAATTTTTCAAGAATGGGGTAACTGGGATATGTATCCCGGGTAACTGGACCATGCTGGATACAGTTACCCCCATAGTTATAAATAATTTTTTTGTGTTTCTCTTACTACGGGAAGTAAATTTCTCCATTGTTTTTTGCTCACAATGAAGAAAATGATAGAATACGTTATTAAAATTACGTAATGAAATTTAAAAAAAAGCATATTGAGTGGTATCAAACCAAATTTCTTGACCCCTTGAAGGCGGTGATGCCGTTATGGCATCACTTAATTTTAATTCCTAATATCCACATTGGCACCTGAATTTTAAAATGAAAATTTCACCTTTATTAAGTACGCGAAAATATACTTTTACTTGTTTTCAGATAGATTCTTTTGTAAATATCGGTGTCACTAAATTATTTCAACATTTTACGAATGCAAGTACCTTGCCCCTGAAAGTTAGATAGTCAGACCTTGAAATTGCACTATAACCAGGGGTCGCATTCTATCGGGAAACTTTTATCGTTCCTACCACTATTTTGAAAATAATATCTCCATCGCACCTTTCTTTAAGGGTTCTGGTAGGAACAATAAAATTTTCCCTATAAAATGCGACTCTTGGATAAAGATAAAGTACTTACGTAGCCGTTTGTTCATAGATTTACCTTGCTATTTTTTTCCTCAAAGTACTCTTGTGTCTTTTATACTTATTATCTATACTAAAGTACATAAGCATTTACTTAAGTTTTATGTTTTTGTTATAAATAAATGTAATATTTTCACTTTTTGTGCTTTTTTTAGACATATTGACAGCAAAGGTTTCCCTTACAACGCTGTTTATTGACATATAATTTACATGATCTGCCTGGTTTAAATTTTTTAAAGTTGTTTACACTTTTTCAAACAGGACCCTATATCCAATATGAAAAAATATAAACACGTGTGGAATCCTCCCCAGATCCCCCTGATCCAGTTACCCCATTTTTGGGGGCAATTAGACCCACGAGGAAAGAAATATGAAATATGCATATTTTTATTTTTTTAAATATTGAAATGTAATTTTGAGCATTTCTGTCTGATAGAGGGAACCTAACTGAATGCATTTACAGAAGTTCAGACTTTAATTCAAATGAACATTAGCTTTTTGAAGCTGATTTGTCAGAAGCTCCAGAGTCACATTGTAAAATCATGGCCCAGTTACCCCAACTAACCTTACATCATAAACAATTAAAAAAATTGCTAAAAATTTTAAATTTCATAAAACGAGTCTGTATTTTGTGAGGCAGGGGTGGCGAACCCGTTGCCAGTGGACAAACTGTCATCAGTATTTCTGAAGAGCAATTCATTTAATGACAGAAATTATGGAACTAAAATATAAAAAAGAAAAATCAATAGATTACTTAAGAAATGCTGCAATACTTATAAAATATCTACAAAAGAACAAACCTCTTTGGAATAAACGAGGAACTTTATTATTTGTTTTCGAGTCTAAAGGTTACAATATTTATCTGCTTTCAAACATGCTTGCGAAATGATGTTTTTAATCTGCTTATGTAAAACTTCATCGCCACCAGTTTCCACTAAAAGCAACGTGGAAATATAAATTTACTTTACATGCCCCGGTTTATTCTTTCCAGGTACTCGTGGGCTCTTTGAACGTAAATGTTACCTTACCTATCAGTGGGTTGTTGTTGTGTGCTAAAAATGTGTACGTTGTCATTGCCAGACGTTCGTTTGAAAGGGCCGTTATTTTCAAGAGACGTTCCTGCATTTTCGTACTTTGCGGAAGCTAATTGTTAAAAACAGTTTTGCAAACAATTTAAAATCCTTCGAAAAGCCGTAGAGTCAACCTTTGCTGCATATTTAAAAACTGTAGCGTATATGGATAAATAAAATAGAACACTGATAAAACAAAAGCAGCATCAAAAAATCAAAAAGAGAGAATAATTAAAGCGCAAAGAAAATCAAAAACAGCATTTCAAAAACAAAATTCGTTAGAAACCTGAAGTCAATTACTAAAACAACCTGGAAGTAAAGCTGCAACAACCTAAATCTTAATCTATATAGATCCATACCATTTAGAAATCAAAAAGAAAAATTGCGGCCTAGAAGAAAGGTGAAATGCAAAAATAAGTTAAAAGAAAACTAAAAAGAAAACGATATGGTGAAATTTGTTTTATCAGTCATTCATTATTTACTTCTTGTTTTATTGATGGTCGAAGTTAAAAGTCTGTTAAATATGGATTTTGAAGTATTCATTATTTAAGTGTAATGTATTCAAGACAACGTACCGTTATGATTTTTAATTTAAATTATTAGTTTATATAATTGTTCAATATTAAGCTAGTCAACTTTCAATTTTATTTATTTTAACTTTTTATTAAGTAATTAAAATATGTATAGTTATTATAGACTATTTTAAGATGAAATGACATACATAAAACCCATTGGCACATTTAGGACAATGGACGTCTCATTTAGGATTTAACTGTCGTAAATGCAACAATGGTATATTGTTGGCTTATAGCAAAAATTACGATTCAATTTTTACGAAAGAAGTTAGTTTTGAACTAAAGGCACAGTATTCAATAATTTTCAGCTTCATAAAATATATATTTATTTAACGAAATGCCAAATATACCCTAAATGCGATAAAACTATGGGTAATCGCGTTGCATTTAGGTACAATGACCTTATAGGATCTTCAAAACAAACGCAGCTGAATTTTTCTCAGCATCAAACCATTTCTTCAAAAAAAAAAAAAAAAAAAAAAAAAAAAAAAAAAAAAAAAATTGAAGACTTCGAAAAACATTGAACACCCTCCTACCTTTACAAGTTAACAATTTTTCACCCATTTTTCTTATATTAAATATCTGAAAATCATTCAGGATACTGGTGTATTCAGGGCTCCCACTGGCAAATTTTTTGAAAACCCATATTTTTTAAGAGAAAAATTCATAGTATTTGCAACAATAACAACAAAAGCGCCATTCGAGATAAGTTTCGATGCAAATTATATACAAGACTTTTATTTTGAAAAAAAAATGGTGCGCAAAAAACGTACCAAGTGGGAGTCCTGTTTTCGCGTTTAATCGACCGTTGAGGTAAATGAAGAATTGGATGAACTGTTTCTTTTAACACACTTAGCAAAAGTTTATTTAAATTGCAATAAAAAAATCCCTCGCGGCTCGGCCGGCAGGCACAGGTAGAGTTCGAATTTAAGTACTAATTTCAACAACAAAAACTAAATCATGATTAGAGATAAACCCGCTTTAACAATTTTATCTGGCATCTTTTGAGAGATTTTAATTTCATTTTTATAAAAGAGCTGGTTTTATCAGAATCCTGTTACGGCGGTATTTAAAAAATACTTTTCCATGCTCAACGACTCGAAATTTTCTGTCATGTTTTCAGATTCATTTTTAAAAGAAAAAATATGAAACTTGCTGACGTGATCTTTGAAGAGATTTATAAGTGACCTGTGTTTTTATTTTTCGTTCAATTAATAAAAACTTGATTTATAAACTATTATTTTCTAAATGGCACCATATTTTTCATTTCCAACAGAATCGCTTCGGGAAATTCGGTTCTAAATGCCAACTTTGACATCATTTTTTGAAATATATTCCGCCTCTATCAAAAAATCTACCATTACGGTACATTATATAGTTTCTGAATAAGAAAACCTACCAATTGTATGCGTTTGAGAGCAAAAATGAATTAAAAAATTAGTCACAAAATAAGCAGTTTGGATTTGAATGCAACCGTAATACTATGATTTTTTTCTTCAACCCCTATATATTTTTAATTTGTATTTGCTGTAAGTAATGGTCCTATCAAAAACTTGGCAATATAAATGTTGTAGATAATTTTAAGAAGATATATAATAAATTCATGCGGATTTTATATCTTCTGAATTGACGAAGTTATGGAATTTTTTCTTCTTCAACCTCCCCCCTTTTTGTTTTCGTTTTTATTTATTTATTTATTTATTTATTTATTTTTTGCGGTAGGAATTGGTCCTATCAAAAACTTGTCACAATAAAAGTTGAAGATAATATTAATAACATTTATAATAAATTTAATTGGATTTGATATCTTGAGAATTGACGAAGTTATAAATTTTTTTCCCCCTGAAATCCTTTTTTTTTTTTGCGCCCCTTGAGTCCATTTTTTATTGTATAAAAAATCTGTGATGTATAAATTTTTGGCCGTATTTCTAGAAGTAATAAAAACTTTAAATTGATTTGATATGTACAAAAATTAGGAAGTTATGAGGTTTTTTCGGTTTTCACAAAACCCCTCCTTATTTCCATCCCCTTGGTCCGATTTTGTCCATTAACGAACTTGGCCGAGGTTTTATCCCCTTGATTTTATGTATCAGTTTGGAAGAGATTTGTGGAGAATTACGGAAGTTATCGTGTCCATAAAAATGATATAGATAGATAGATAGATAGATACAGCTATATTTGCTATATACAGCTATATACAGCTCGTGACAAGCTATATTTGGGGCACTAAATACATGTCTGCAAAATTTATTTTTCTTGTACCACTATTTCTTAGAAAAATATGTTTTCCATATTAATTGGTAAAATTAAACAAGGCAAATGTTTCCTTTGAAAAATAATGGTATGGGAAATATAAAATTATCCACCATGCATTTAGTGCCCCAAAATATGACACTCACGAGCCACCACTGGATAGATAGATAGATAAAGTTTTTTACTGAGTGTGGTTTTGGGTTTTAGGGGTCATGATCGGTGCAGATCTGCAAAAAAATTTCAGAAATTCCAACATAGGAGCGATCGCAATAGGTAGTATTTTATACGAAATCTACCTAAGAACGCCTTGATGACGCCAGTTGTTTATAAGATACATAGCAAAACAAACAATATATTTTTATTTTAACTTAATGCAGTGGTACTTACTATGCAGAAAGCAGGCAGCACAGTGGGCCATTGAGTATATTATACATTTTTTTTTCTGTATTTATGTTTATCTTTCTCCCAAACTATGAATTAGATTAGTTTAGCATTTTTTAAATACCAAAATAATGGATACATAGTATTTTAAACCTTTGCACTTGTTGAAGATTATTGATCAAAAATTGCACTCAAGCTCTCTGTCTACCACTGTTTCTAAATAAAAACTATTTGTCATCGGTTTCTATTGCATATATTACAGAACTATTCTCAAATGATTTCGTTCTGAAATACTATGGTAGTTAAAGTTTAATACTAAAAACGTGCTATCACCGAGGTTTGTCAGTTGTGTTGATTTAAAAGTAATATATTTTTAGGTATATAATTCCACGTCTTAAAGACAAATCTAAACCTTAATTATAGTTTCATGCACACAAACTCCATAAGTTCCACGGATCAATTCTGAAACCAATAAATATTTTTTAGTTTTAATGATGGATTTATTTATTTTTTTTATAAACGTAATATAGTTTTATGTATTCTACCTCTAAAAGATAAATCTAAACGTTAATTATAGTTCATACCCAGAAACTACTTAACACATTCTACACCGGAAACGAGAATTCGCGTTCTCATTCAAAAACCATCATTGACTATGGGCGTGGCTTCTACTTTACAGAAAATGTATTTATCCGCTTGAAGGGCGGTGGGATATAATAGGCAGAGGTGCCAAATTGCCACTAATCCTCCGTAAAATGTGGGTTAATTTAACACTGGTTTAATACATTTCGTACCAGAATTTTTTTTCAGAGATGAAATTAAATAAGTTCCACGTAGAAAACTGGAATTAAATAAATAAAGATTCATCAAATAATTTTTCTGGTTCGAAACTTTGTTAAACTGGGTTAAATTAATCCACGCATTACGGAAGATTAGTGCGAGCTTGGCACCTCTGAATATGTCCCACTTAATTTTAATTCCAAAACTCCACAGTGGCACCAGATTTTTGAAATGAAATTTTGTTTTATAATTATACTTGAAGAAAATCTTTTACTTATTTTCAAATAAATATGCTCTTAAATAACAGTGTGAATCGATTATTTCAATATTTTATTTACATAAGTACTTTACTCCTGAAAGGGTTGAATCATGTTGTGCATATATTTTTAGATTGTAAAACATTTTATATTAAATTTGTACATTGAAAGATATTTATAAATGCATAAACTTGGGAAACCTATTTAGAACACCAATTCACAAATGACTTTCAGAACAGGGAAATTCAGATTTGATAAAATATGCCCGTCGGCAATGTTTTAAGTTCCCTTGATCAGTTATGAAACAAATGAAGATTTTTTATCTCTAATAATTCAAAATAGGATAAATATCGACAATGTGCCAAAATAAACGTTGTCTTTTGATTTAAAGGGTGGATAAACGTAGAAAATCAAATAATTAGAAACCGTTTGACACGTTTCAGAAATTCATAAATTATTGGTTTGCTGTGGCAGCCGACGCTGAAAGTAATTAGTGGGTACGGATATCGGTGAAACATTCATGATTTGTATTTTCCGTTAAGTATTGTTAAGTACGTTAAGTTTTGTGGCGATATTTATTAGAAATGTGATTAATATAGGCCTCAAAGTATTTTTAACATTGAAAACTGATTATTTACGAAGTAAAATTATTTTTTTAAAAAAATGTTTTAGATAAAACTTCATATTTACAACATGTGTTTCGGGTTACCCAGATAAAATTAAAAAATAATTGAATACATTTCTTACTGAGCGTGGTAGCACCTAGTGTAGGTATTTCACTTAGTTTTGAGGTTCACTTCTTGCGCTAGAAATACGTGCTATGTACAATCATGGAAAAAAGGAAACACCCCTACTAACTCCTCAACAAATTCTCGTAGAAGAAAGTTACTGGTACCAAACGATTGGAAATAAAGTCTACTTTTAAATGATGTATATAAAATTTGCTTAGGGAGTCATCTACATATTAAAACGAACCATAACTTTGTTTTTTTTTCAATAGCAGTACACAACTCTGTTAGGATAAATGAACTCTACACCCTTCAATTAGCCTAAAAACAAATTTTTATGCAATTCGTACCATAAATTTCCGAGAAATTAATTATTTTAAAACGAGCGGATTTTAAGGGCTGTATCCAAATTGAAGTTCGGTACTCGATTGTTAACCGAGAGAGAGCCCTTCTTGATCAAGGCACCTTTAGCGCCACTCAAGAAGTCAATGAAGCCTGTTAGATTACAGGACAGCAGAATAAATTTCAAAATATCTACTCACTTCTATCATAGACGGCCCCTTACACCATCATTTTGCCGTTTTTTAAACATAATTTGAAAACTACTTGGAAGGAAAATGTGTTGGATTTCCATAAAGCAGGATTTAATAAATCTAAATCCATCAAAAAAATTGCAGATTGCAATTCATAATTTTTTCAAATATTAATTTATAATTCATAATTCATATCAAAAAATTATAAAAATTGCAAATTCAGCGTAAAAAAAGAATAGCACGTTAGGAGCATAATTTCAGGAGATATAAATAAAAATATGAAAATGTAATTTAACATTAGAAGCACTAAATTTGAAATATTTATAATTCAAAAATTTATCATTCAAATGACTTGAAATTTGGTGTCTAGGCACAGTTTGAATCGAATATTTGAAACATCTCATTAAAATGAGTATTGCCATTGAAAAAAATGAAGTTTGGATTCGTTTTAATATGTAGATGGCCTCCTAAGAAAATTTTATATGCATTATTTAAAAGTAGACTTTAATTCCAATCGTTCGGCACCAGTAACTTTTGTCTACGATAATTTGTTGAGGAGTTAGTACGGTGTGTTTACTTTTTTTCCACGATTTAACGTCGCCTTGGATTAACACTATAAAGCACGCGAGCAGTCATTTTGACTGCTACCAAATGAATATATCTCGGTTCGAACCAGAATTTTTTAAATGAAAGTAGATTAAAAGATTCAAAGAAAAAAAAACTAGATAAATGGATAAGTAAATAAATTTAAATACAAATTCTAGTGTGAAATATTTTTCTAAAATATGGACGAGATAGTCAAGGGCTTCTGCCAATTAATTTCCAGCGCAAGAGGTTAAATGTGTTCAAGATGGCTGATGCTATATATGCTGATAAGTATAGTAATTTCAGGCGTATAATTCTTTGATCAAATAAACCAATTTTGTACCATAAATATTTACTGAAAAAAGGAACTTAAACAACTAACGCATAAGAATGTGACAAATTTTATTAACCCTTTCCGGCGCGGAAAAATTATGTTTGTAAAATGGTGAAATGATTGACTTACGACGGAATTTACATACGAGCTTCTTAGAAATTTAAAACTTGTTGATTTAAACTTTCATGATAAAAGCAAAATTTTATTAAAATATTCTTGGTGCCGATTGTAAATTTGAAATCAAAATTAGGTGGTCCCGCAGTGGGATCACTTCACTGTACCGGAAAGGGTTAATTAACTTTTTTGGTTCTAAATCAGGATTAATCAGTTAGTCTTCCATTTTTTCGAAAATTCCGAATTTGTACCAGAAATTACTTATTGTGGTTTTTACTTTATAAATCACATACATTTCGTGATTACATGAAACAATAATTCTTCTTTTGAAAATTTCGGTATGAATTCGGAAAACATAGTTATCCAGTTCTTTGGCATATTTTTTGTATTGGTATTCCTTGATTGGTACCACTTTTTCAAACAGTATTATTCGCTTTGTTTTCGCCTTTTTCAATCTGCCATTAAATTAGGTGCATACTTCAAAACTTACTATTTCAAAAACGTGGTAATAATCAAGCAATCTGAATAAAATAAAAGTAGAGGACAGTCTAGACTGGTTATAAACCTTCTTTTATTTAATCTGCGGATTATAGGCTAAAAGGTATTGTAATTTCTCGTGCTTTTCAAATGCGTATCTGCACACATCCCTTTTTTAAAAATCAAATAAAGATACTTTGTACCAGAAGATTCCTTTAATAAAATTTTAAATTCCATCTATGTAATTATATCTCTCCATTCATTAAATAAAATTCATTTTCGGAGATATATTTAGTTGACCTGAAAATTCCGGAACGTTGTTAGCTATACATATGAAATATCACATAGTGAGTTGAAATACAGGGTTCATCCCATTCAGGACCATGGAGCAGTGGGACGTTTTGATGATCTCGGTGGACAAAATTAATTTTTCCGATTATCTCGTAATTTGGCAAAATCGCGTGTACTGGTAGCTTAATGTCTGTATTTTCAAGATTCATACGACTTTTGAAGAAATAAATCAGAGGTGTCAATTAATTTTAACCGTAAAGAAGCCATTTGTGCAGTTGGTTTGAGGGAGTTTCAAACGTTGCACTAGCTTCCTCTAAGTTTGAAAGCACTTCGTGACTATTCTGTTTTAGTTGAAAGCAAGAGTTTTCTGAACATATGTCACAGGTGTGCCAAGGTCAGATTTAAGCCATTTTTGTTTGAAAATAAGCGATATTAAGCCCACTTACCGTAATTTCTGGCGTATAATCCGCAGATCAAACAATCATGTTTCGACCCAGAGTTTTTTTAAATAAAATGTAACTTTTTAGATCGCCGCAAATATTTGTCTTCAATTAATGAATAAAATTTCTGGGTCCAAACAGAATTGTTTGATCTGCAGATTCAATGCCGGAAATTACAAAAACTGCTTTTTTCAAAGGTTATAATTCTGGACGATTCTTGATGTTGTTTACAAATTTCATCTTGACTTTTAACATATTATTCAGAAAAAGGCGTTTTTTAAAATCAAAGTATCATTCCTAAAGTATTGAAAAATTAAGAAAACTCCTGCATATCATGTATGTATGTTTAGTTCAAATCTTGTTAGTCAAATTTAAACCATTTTTAATTATCCGATTGAGCTGAAACAATGTAAACACGTGTAATCTGAATGACAATAAAATATTGTTATAATTTGAAGAACGTAGATGTTTGTTTAGAATACTGTATCTACAGGGCTTCACAAAAAATTTAGATTAAAACTAGCAAGTTAATTTTAAATCAATTTCAATAATCTGATTGAGCTGAAACTTTGCTCAGGATATGTAGTTTTGATGACAATCCAATATTATTATAATTTATGAAACATAGCAGTTTCGCTTTCTTTACAGAGCCACATAAAAGATTAGTTCAAATCTTGCAAGACAATTTTAAACCATTTTCAATTATCAGATTGAGCTGAAATTTGGCCTACATGGGATTTTTCGATGACAATTCTATTAAATTATAATTTGACGAACGTAGAAATTATGCATTTGTTACACGGCCACACAAAAGATCGCGGAAAGATTGTTGCTAAAAAGCAGAAATTTTAATTATTTTCCAACAAAATTACTATAGGTTATTGAGATACACAACAGTATTTTTTAATTTGAAAACAAAGTGCGCAGTAGTTGTATTTCTTTTACAGGGACACATAAAAATTTCGGATACATTACCATCCATATGCAAAAATTTTATTTCAAATTGAATAAAATTTATATAGGTTATTTATGCACACAACAGCATTTTTTTTAACCGGAAATAATTTTGGTAGCATTTGGTTTTACAGGGTACCACAAAACATTAATGTTTTTTTTAAAATATGATTTTGATGACTACACAAATTTCTCGAGCAATTCTGATTAGACAAAAATACAAAAAATAAATGAAAGTTGACTTACATGTGTGCATTAAATAGTTTTTTACTTAATTGTAATATAAGAATGTTTAACGCATTATTTGTAATGCATTATACAGGGTGTACACTAAAGTTCTTCCCACGCTCTTAATTGCCGAACGGTTGCCGATATAGCCACAAAAGTGGTGTCTAGGTATATTAAAGTGGCTATGTGCTACCAGATGAGACTGCTTCCAGCGCCACCTGTTGAAAAACAGCTGAATTAGTATTCGTATCTCGAAAACAAGATTCATATTAAGAACGAGATTCATTTAGCATTCATGTTCACTAGGTGTCCTTTCGAAATGCTTCGTCTTTTCGATGATGCTCTACAAATTTGTCATTCACTTTTATCCCATATTTTGAACCGTTTTTATACCAGGTGGCCGCCATTTTATACCAGGTGGCGCTGTAAGCAGTGTTGCCAGATTGGGGACTTTTTGTCCCCAGATTGTTGATTGTCACTGCTTTTTTGAAATACAAATATTCACCCTATTTAAAAATAGATTAAAAATTCTGAAAAATAAGGCGAATTATACTATTTTTAAAAGGGATGACAGTCAAATAATCTGAACTAAAAAAGTTCCCAATCTAGCAACACTGGCTGTAAGCGGTCTCATCTAGTAGCGCACAGCGTCTTTATACTAGCCTCTTTACACTCTTATACCTAGACACCACGTTTATGAATATAAATGCAGTTGTTCGGCAGCTAAGAGAGAGGGAACGGAGTTTAGTGGACACCTTTAATTTTTATTTTAAGACATTGTTATTAAATAACCAAATATTTATCACTGTTTGAGTATTTTATCAGTGATGCGTTCAAAAAAAAAAAAAAAAAACCCAGCAAAAACTAATTAAACTTCATGCAAATAATTTTATTCACCTGGATCGTCAAAACGTCCCACTGTGCATGGGTGCATATATGCGACCTAAAAAAGAGCATACAGAATTTGTTTTCGGCACCAGTAAAAAAGAAAAGTAACATTTGCTTTCTTTAATTAGAGATTTTTTGTGATTTTTTAATTATTTAACTTTTTTTTTTTTAAAGTGCTGCCAACCGAATGAAATTTGTATAAAAGGTGCCAGTCCCGAAGGAGTTAACGAATGCATATATGCCTTTTTTTTACCACTAAAATTTAACAATAAATTTTGCTTTATTTTCACGCCGAAATCCGCGATTAATTAAGGCAAACTTTTCTATTAAATTTTATTGAAAACAAAAAAGCATAAAAGTTGACAGCTACATGAATTGCCAGAAAAGTTGAAAAGGTATGCGAATTGCCAGAAAAGTTGTATACAAAACTTAATCATAAAATAAAAATAAAATATATAAAGACATTTTCTAATATAATTATTCCGGTAAGTGTTATACATCTACCCCCAGAGTTGCCAGTGGGGTACTTTTTTAAAACTGAAATTTCTTGATTGGAACCACTTTTTTCAAATAGTAAAATTCGCCTTATTTAATGACAGATTAATTAAGCCAAAAACCAGAAGAATTTTATTATTTCAGAAAAGTGGTGCTATTCAAGAAATCTGAATTAAAAAAAAGTAGCCCACTGGCAGCTCTATTCTACCCCATTGTAGAGTCATTTTAGTTGAAAAAAAATTACTTTTATTATTGAAATTTGCACGTATTATATTTTTTATGCAAAAACATTTATATATTCTTAAAGTAATTTTTTTTTAAATTTCCAAACATACTTTAGATTTCCATAATAATATTATTCAAAAAGTTTATTTCTCTGAATTAATTAATGCACTGCAATGGAGGCAACTTACAACAAACATGAAACCGGTTGCGAAGTTTATTCAAATTGAAAGTTTCTAGAATCGTTTAAATATACTATTTACTCAATTTGAAGGACTACTTTGTATAATACATTAGTTGTTTTAAATAATTACCGTAAGGTGAGCCCGGTTAAAATTAAATGCATTTGTTGTCGCTTAATTCTCAAAATTCTCCATAATTTGGTATAATTTAAAAATATTCTTTTATAAAATGCAATTATGTTCAGTCAAATGATAAAATAACGGATACTTTTTCCGTTCTGTTTTCTATTGGATACTTCATTATTGTGAATCATTGCATTTATTTATTTTACATTTTTTTTTCAAATAATGGTCTCGCAGAATCATTTATCTTTCCCCTGAGAGGGAAGATATTCCGTTTCCAACTATCGATATTTTAATTTTCCTTTTCCTACTAAAGCTTTTAACATTTCAAGGACTTTATATATTTTCTGCATCTGTTATTTAAAACAGTAGCGGCTAAATATAATAAATATGTATACATGAATATATTTTACATACTTTCTTGTTATTTTTTTGAAGACTAAAACATCAAGAAGGAAAATTCACGCTTCAAGAATAGATTATGAAACATTTTAAAATACTACCCGATTACAACAAATATGAGACCAAACGCGAAAATTATTCAAATTCAAAATTTCCACAATCGTTTAACCCCTTTAGGGGCAAAGCACTTTTGTTGCTAAAATGTTAAAATGATTGATTGAAACCGGTATTTATGATCAACTTTATATGAAAGTAAGCAAAAGCTTTTCTTCGCGTGCATTATATGAAACAAAATTTAGTTTCTAAGTTCTGGTGTGAATGTGGCATTTGGGAATTAAAAGTAAGTGGTATATAACATATACCGGTGCCCTTCAACGGGTTAAATATAATATTTACTCAACTTGCAGAACTGTTTTGTGCAATGCTTTAAATGCCGTATGGTGAACTGATTAAAACTAATCGTATTTACGTTTAATTAATTCTCAAAGCACGCTCCATAATTTCGCAGAACTTAAAATTACACTTTTATAAAATGTAATTTGTTCAGTCAAATTGTATAAGTGGTTAATTTTCCAATTTTATTGCACAATGACTACTTCAATTCTTTTCGATATTAAATTTATTTATTTATATATATTTATATGTTTTTAGTGGATACATTATCATAAAACGTATCTTGGAAAAAGATCAATATTATCTTCGTTGTAAAATTTTCAAACTTACCCTAAATTAATATACGTAACACTTTTAGTGATGTATTAATACAACGAAATAAACTTTTCATAAAAATTTCTTTTGTATACCCTTTCAGAAGCAACGTACCGTAATTTATCAAGTATTATGCAAGTGTTAGTTATGCTTATTGAAAAAGAAATTTCAATATGATATTGCAACATAATAAGTCTAAATTACCCGGTGTCGTTTATGTTATTCTCTGTAAAGATTACGATAGTGTGTACATCGGTGAAACTGGCAGATCGTTGGAAATTTGCCTGAAGGAACATACTGGTGCTTTAAAAAATGGTAATTTGAATTAAAAAATTGTCCAACATTCTCTTCAAACGAATCACATACCACTAACTGCGAACACCTGTATTTTGAAATCGGGTTGCAACAGTTATCAAGGTAGATTACTCTTCGAGGGTTCGTTCACTCAATTGCGATCGCAGACTTTGAATGAAGCTCGTTCTGTCCCAGTGAATATTATATGTTTCTAAAAAATAACTAACTTCAACTGTTCTTGATTTGTGCCGTTGTTTGTTGCGCAATGGATATTTTGTACTGATGTACCTTGGCGAAACGTTTACTAATTGTATTTTTAAATTATTTTTAATATTTTTTAGTAATTTTTTATAAAATTTTATTTTTTAACAGTGCTTAAATGTATATTATATTATTTTATTTAGTCATTTTAAGGTTTTAAATTCAGACGTTAAATGTATATATATTGTAAACTAATAATATTCAGGGATGAGATATCCGGGTTTTTGTATACCAGTATAATCTGAGAGAAAATTATTTAATCGGAACATTTTTGCGGTTTAACAGAACAACATTTTCTTTAAGATTATACTGGTTTGAAAAACTCGGAAATCTCATCCTGAACATTTCAATTATAAATCTATGATTTAATATGTATAGAATAAGGATGGTTATAAAATTATTGCAATTTGACTAATTTTTGAAAGGACGTTTTCCTCTTTATCAGTTTTATAAAAATTTTAATAACTCTAAAGAGCACTGTCTGCTTTTTTATAAACATCGTTGGAATCATTGATTAATGTTTTTCAGTAACATAGCTGCCAACTTTTAAGCTTTTTTCATACCATTAAAATTTAATAGTAAAAGTTTTCATATTTAATCGGCGAATTTTGGGATTCAATAAGTCAAAAATTTCTTTTAAATATTAGTGGTAGGAAAAAAGCGTAAAAGTTGGCAGCTATGCAGTAACATTTTAGATCCCTTGTAAGATATCCAAGAAGAGAATAAGGATCACACAGAAAGTGATCGCCTATGAATGCCACGGACAGTTTCATTGTGGAAGAAAGATGCTTACAATATATATTGCACACAATAATATAAAAAATAATAATAACCTTATAGACATTAATATTTAGATTTTTGAAAACTACCGAATGTTAAAACAGAAAAGTCTTAAATATTCATTCAAACACAGAATTTACGCAAATGCCTGTACAGCGATTCCGTAATAGGTTCTCCTTCTTTTTACCAAGTTTTTTCATTTTATTTCAACCATTCACCGCTAGAAGACTGATCTAAGTGAGTCAAACTGAGTTGTAAATTTTTCGCACAAAAACACGGTTTTACCTACTTTCACACAAATTTTTGTAAAAACAAAACAGCATCATTATATCATATCTGTCAACATCTATGATTTTATTTAATCCGCTAATTTGAAATAGTAATCTTTTTCGTATTTATTTGCAGATTTCTGCGATTAAATAATGTAAACATCTTTTTTTCTGAAATAGTGGCCAAAAGTCACATTAGTTTTCGCTGCGTCATTCATCACCATGCAGCTTTATGATTTGTCTTTTGATTCAAACTGTAAAAGCTTACAAAAATGGATTTAAAGCTTAACCCTTTCAGAACTGGCGGCTTTTACACAAATTTTATTTGGTTGGCACCACTTAAAAAAAAAAAAAAAGTTACTTTTACTTAAATAATCACGAAAATGCTCTAATTAAGGAAAGCAAATATTAGTTTTCTTTTTTACTGGTGCCAAAAACAAGTTCTGTGTGCTTTTCATGAAGATACATATATGCACCCATGGTCCCGAATGGGTTAATTAAAATCGAATGCATTGGATAATTTTAATAATTTTAAATATCTACGGTTCAAATTAACCTTTTACGTTTATTTGTGATTATTTTATTAAGAAATATGTTTTATTAGTTCAATAGTTATTAATGTTAAATAATTGTAAGAGCGTAACTCGTTTCTTATTAAAGGTACACAACATATTTTATGATTTATTGAAGAAATAATGATTTAATAACTTGGATAGATGAGATTTTTCCGGAATATATTCCAGTACATGAGAATAATGTCATAACACACAGAAATAAAAAAGCATTTTATTGAAAATGTAGAAAATTTGATAGCAATTATGTTCCGTTTAAAAGAATTACAGGTCACTCAAACGTGATGATTAAACATATTTTAATCTATATACTAGGTTGAGCAAAAAGTTCTGGGAAATTTGTGAAAGTTGCGTTGCATGAAAGTTACGTTAAAAATTTCCCAGAACTTTTTGCTCAACCTAATATTATTAGGTCATTCAGAAAGTCGTGTCTGTTTGGAAAAATCAATTTGTACCGGAAAATTCTATCATTTAATTATTAGACATTGATTACGATATCTAATGCCTAATAATTACCGGGCAGAATTTTCCGGTACGAATTGATTTTCCCAAACGGACACGACTTTCCGAACGGCCCAATAAAAATACTATATGCCTTGCATCATAATCTTACATAATGTTCTGCATATTACGCTTGCAGTATTTACATGCATTGTGTACTCCATAAAGAGATGGGCCATTTTTTTTCTTAAACTCAAGCTTAAGTTAAGTGGTCTCAGAACTCTTAAAACAGGAAAAGATGAAAAAAAAGACAATTTTCAACATTTAATATCTTAAAATGTATATGATTTAAAAACACAATAATTTTTTGGGGGGATTAAAAGATATAAGTATGTTCTTCCATTTCCTGTATTTGAAAAATTGCATCATGCAGAATTAGTATTTATAGGGCGTTGCAAACTCTCATATATTTCTGGAGCAGGAATTTGGTATAACAGCTCATGCGTAGGATTAAGAAGTAAATTTAGCAACTAGAACTAAATTTTTTGTGCCTAATTATACTTAAGATTATAATAATTACCCTGAACATAAATAAATTGGTATTTAAAGCTTTTTTATGTTTTTAAAACAAGGTTGTATTTAGCTAATAAAAAGTTTTGATATTTTCAACAGTATAATCACATTAAAAAAAATATTCTTTTGAACAATAAAAAGGAATTTTTAGGTTCAGTTTATACAGACTAACATGAAACGTATGTTTTGAAAATTTCATGAAGAGATATTCAGACGTTTTTGAAATATCCTACGCGTTATACCCAAAAACGTCATGTAGAAAAATGGCTTAGGAGTTCCGGAAACGCCGCTTTACCTATTGAGAGGGTATAATTCTAATAGCCATAATTTTAATGGGAATTTCAAGGAAACAATCGTACCAAAATGTTAAGGAAAGATAAAAAGTTAACATAAAAAAGAATAAAAATTTCTAAAATTTTGAAGCTTTAAGAGTCTTGAAACCACTTAATTAAATAGCTCGCTCTAGTGAAATAAGTATACATGTTGGCTGGAATGTCATACTTGAAAAACTAGGCATTCATGTATAAATAATCCTCAGTATCATTACATAAATATTACTCCGTTAAATTTATACTTTTGATGTAAAATTTGAAACATCTAAAACACATCAAATCACTAATTAAAGCAAGTGCAAAAATAATTAAAGCAGATAAAAGTGGCAATTTACTCGAAATAATTTTCTATTAAACATATACTTTTAGTCCTCAGATAACTGTAGGGAATTTAATAATTAGAATCCTTTTGACAATTTCCAAAAACTATTGGTTTTCGGTGACAACCGACGTTAAAACTACTTTATGCATGCGTATATTAATTAAACATTTATCAATTGTATTTCTGTCATATATTCAAAGTTTTGTGGCGAAATATAGTCTTGCATATTTATAAAAATGTGATTAATGAAGGTAAGGAACATATCTTTGCGATAAAAATAGGCATTTAAGTAAAAACTCTTTCTATGCTAAACATTATTCATGCAGTACGTACCAGCATACATTGCACAAGTTAAAAAAAAAATTACCCTAACTTCCGGCGTATAATCCGCGGATAAACGATTTTGTTTGGACCCAGAAATTTTATTTAGTTCTTGAAGCCAAATATTTACCGCGATTTAAAAAGTTAC
Organism: Maratus speciosus; assembly: GCA_963932465.1. NCBI lineage: Eukaryota > Metazoa > Arthropoda > Arachnida > Araneae > Salticidae > Maratus > Maratus speciosus. Next base: position 554,886,712 of record OZ010787.1, on the reverse strand, counting down.
ATTTTATGTAAAAAACATTTCTGGGTCGAAAAATGATTGTTTGATCAACGGATTACACGCCGGAAACTTTATTTAATAAAAATTAATTTTTCGCTGCATCGTACTTATTTTACTTCAGTTATAAAATGAAATTTCTGGTTCTAAATTAGTTTGTTTCACACATGTTCATTCTATGTCGAATATACAAATTTGTTTTTTTAGCAAATAAAATTCTTTTGAGCAACTCAAGGAGATAAAAGGCGTGTACTAAAAACATAAATGATACATTTTCAGTCAAATGTTATTAAATACATAGCTGTGTAGAAAGCAAAGATTACAACCCCACGCACACATGCATACACACCTAATAATTCTACTCACTGCCTGATTACCAACGGGACAAAATTGCACCAAAAAATTTAATAGAAATGTTCGCTTTAACTAAATGTCGTATTCATGTAAAATTTCTGCCATGAATAAGGCAAACTTTTCTGTCGCTGTTTACTGGTAGGAATGTGCCCCGTTGGTAATCAGGCACTGATTCTGAAAATAATGGTATAAAAGATATACTGGTATAGACGATAGATGTATTGCTAATAATGTCTATCATTAAAATATCGACATCCGAAGCACGCGTTTCACGATTTTTTTTTTTCTATTCAGGAATTTTAAATACAAATTTTTGCAATATTTAGTCACAGAAGTTTCCTGCTTGCCTAAAGTAAAAATGTTTCTTTTTGATTTCGCTGTTTGGTTTAAGTATTTCTGAAAAAAAAAAGAAATTCTTCAAGTGAATTCATATAGTCGCGTCGGTACCATATCAAACTATCCAATATGAAAACAGAGTTATCCAATATGAAACAGGCTACTTTTCTAAAATTCAGATATTTTGATTGCCACCACTTTTTTGAAATAGTAAAATTCGCCTTATTTAACCATAATTAATGACATATTAATTAAGGCGAAAACAAGGGGAATTTTAACAATTGAGAAAAGTGGTGCTAATCAAGAAATCTGAATGTAAAAAAAATAGTCACCTGGGAAAATTGTTTTCATATTGGACAATTTCACATTGTACTGACGCTATATGGATGCATCTTTGGTTGCAAATATTTTCAAGGCTCCCATTGGTCCGTTTTTTGAAAACCAGTGATTTTTTAGAAAAAAAATTCGTGGTAGGTTTCTGTAACAATTACAAGAAAAACGCACTTCCAGGTATGTGTGTACAAAATTTTTAAAGAATATTTTTCTTTGAAAAATAGTAGTGTTCAAAAAACGGACCCAGAGGGAGCCCTGTTTTATGCATGGATTCATGTTTAAGGCCGTTTATATCTTTAAACTTTTACCAACTTTCCTTTCATAAATGATCATCCCACATAATTTATCAGAGATCCTTGGATCCAGTCAGCTCAAAAAAGTATATTGTCTCTGAGCTTTTTCTTAAACCGTCTTAGGGTAATAATGTAAAATATATTAGGGAATTTTCCACAAATTTAAAAAAATAATTTAAGGTCTTACAGAAAAAGACTGCCGGGTTGTTTAATTAGTAACTGAAAAAAAAAAACGAAACAATGGCACCATATTCGCGAAAACATATTTCTATTTTCCAAATGTGTTGCTGCCAATCATTTTTGTTTTGTCACCACTGTTTTTGACAAACTTTTTTTTGTATTAATTGCTAGAGTTTTCAGATTAGATAAAGCGAAGTTTTATGCTCAAAGATATTGGTGTCCAATTGGACACAAAACATTTGGACAATAAAAATTGGTTGCCACGAATGTTTTCGTTAATTTCTTGAGTGACGGTGAGATATAATATGTTCCACCTCATTTTAATCAAGATTAGCACTTGAAACTTTTAATGAAATATTAATTCTATAAGTTTTCTGAAAAAATCGGAGGTTCTGAAATCGCATTTCCAAATTTTGAAATAATTTTTTTCGAAAATTCCGGTGTCAATTCAACATAACAGAAATCCTATTACTTAAAAGGTTAACCCTTTGAGCTCTGAGGGTGAATTTCTTCAAAATTCCCAAATGTCACATTGGCACCAGTATTTTGTAAACAAAAGGTTCGACTTATAATATACACGGGAAAAAAATGCATTAATCAATTTTCAAATAAATTTGGTTGAATATTCCGGTGCCAATGTGACATTTGGAGATTGAAATTAAGTGGAAAGAAATTCACCCATCAGAGCTCAGAGGGTTAAGAGGAAAGCGTATTTTATTTGTGTTAAGCATATACAGTGCTCAGCAAAAGTTTAGACAATGATCAATTATGCTTCTGGAGTTAGAAGTATGTAAAGAATTGCTGGAACTCAACTGTCATATATTAGTGGAGACTTATCTTTCATACACAAACAGTAAATTTTAATTTATACACATTACATAATATATAATGACAAAAAAACAAATTCAACATTGTAGCAAAAGTATAGACAATTTGTCTGTTAACAGAAAAGTATCCATAAATTAAACTCGAACTGCACCTAGATTGTCTGTTATTAATACAAGAATGTGAGTTCCCATCGAAAAAACTAAATCCTGCATCACTTGGGGGTCCATTTCGTACCAAACAGGTTCAACAGCAGATCGAAGTTCATTATTGAGGAGTATTGTCAAAAAAATGGATAAACCCTATGAGATATGATGCCACAAAAATTTTCGATTGGGTTCAGATCAAGGCTACACGCGGGCCAGTCGAGAACAGTAATATTTTGAGAGTTAAACTAATTTTTTTTATTTGTATTCAACATGAATAGACGCATTATCTTGCTCAAATATATACTTTGGAAGAGCTAAATGTTCACCAAATGGCTTTCCAATGTATGTATGTAGTCTTACGCTGCTTGGCGACCATTGAGAAACTCCCGAGATACTTGAGAATTAAAACAAAGTGAGGCCCAAATCATTAATTCTTTCGAGGGCGGTGTCCTTAAAAAGCACACCAAATTTTAATTCCAAAACTGCAGTCGGTACCAAGAAGAATTAATTAAAATTTTCCTTTTATAATGTACGTGAAAATAAGCAAGTTCATACTTTCTAACAAATTCGTTTATAAATTCTGATTTCAGTCCATTATTTCGTCAGTTTTATAAACAGAATTAGTCTGCGACGGAAAGGGGTCAATTTGTTGTGAGATTTCAAGGGTGGTTGTTTTATCATTTTCATGTAAACTAATGTACATCTTTCAGTAATTCATCTACGAGAGTATCCGTTGACACAGAAAGTTCTGACTCGCTTTTAATGCGATTAGCAGCCATCATTTGTCTATATGCCAGTTTATGGTTCTTTCTATAATCTGGTTTTCTGACCACACGAGGCCTTCCAGATTTATGTTTTCCTTTGAAAGAGTCACCCTTAGAGAGTACTTAATAGACAGACTTCTTTGGACGATTCAAAGTAGCTGAAATTTTTGCAAAAGTCTTCCCTTTCGATTTCAGCTTCCATGCTTTAATTACTTCATATGACTGAAAATTTCTGGCTTGCGGCATCTTCACTAACCGATATTATTGCAAGGTGCACTTAAATACTTCATGCATGTGGCGTCATAAGTTTGAAATTTGCGTTTTTCCGTGAACAGTTGCCAAATCGCAAAAGTGTCTAAACTTTTGCAATATGCAAATTTCACTTTTTCAGTTAAATTAAATAATATGATGCATTAAAACCGTTATTTTTGCCCTAAAACATTTAAAATATATTAAAAAATAAATACAGCCATTTGTATAACTCAAGTGTTCGTACTTTTTATTTAAAGGTTAAAAATCACCAGTGTCTAAACTTTTGCTGAGCACTGTAGTAAAGCCAATCATATATAAAATAGTTTCTCAATAAAGTTCAGTGAATTTTATAGAGCTACTTTAGAAAATACCTGCTTCTTTAAGCAATTCTAAATAATGATCATTTTTCAAAATGGTTTTGTCGCTTAAAGCATTCAAATTCGGTAAAACTGTAACATGAAATATTCATGGAACTTAAGCTTTCTTTTAAAAATTTCATTTTAAATTCAAAAGTCACTCTCTGAATCATTTGTCATTGTACTGAGATAAACGTTCTGATTTCAATAGCCTATTTCCTTTTCTGAATCGTATGATATCATCGTATGATGATATTTTCAAGAGTTTTTCTGTTACATTGTCTTGCGAAAAATCTTCTTGTTAAGAAAAAAGCGTTTCAGTGCAATGCTTGTGAAGGAATATATTTTATCCATTTTACATTTTGGTTTGAGTAAAATATGTCTTATCATGATGATTCAATAGCACTTAATGTAAGTGATAATTTAAACGTTTTATACTAGATTTCATTACGTTAACAGATTTGTATCATTCGAACATATACAGTGCTGGCCAAAATTGTGGACGCTTTTGGAAATTTTTATGTTTTCTAAATTTGTATGCTTATAGAAAATGTTACGTTTCACAAACTGCAAACTTTTACATATCATTTTAAAGATAATTTAATACTGATTTCAATACATAAAACAAAAATTCAAATATTTGCAATAAAAAAGCTATACTTACTTTAATCTGAAAAACAGTGATGAAGTGGATTGTAATTTCTAACTTTCCTGGCCAATCACTGTTTTTGTTCTGGGAACCAATCAAATGCTAGTAACTCACAGCTGTAGCTGAAATCATGCTTAAATTTGGAACAAGTCATTATTGTGCTTTGTTCTGTAGAAGGAAGACTCTTTTTTATGTAATCAAATTACAAGTAGGAATTTTTGTTAAAATTTTTAAAATTTTTGAAGAAATTTTTGTAAATATTTTTAATGTTTAGTGAAGAAGCAATGACATCAAATAAAAGAGTTGACTGGACACCTAGAATGAAAACTATGATTATTGTGTTACAAGAATGTGGTCTTTCCTATGCTGAAATGGCAAGAAAGTTGGGTGGTTCATTGACTACATCAAACTTCAAATCTAGTGACCACTAATCTATAATCATCAGCAAAGATGAGTCCCGCATAAAATACTACAGTCAGGATGTCATATCATTATGGTAGATTGAAAAGAAGCTACTGGTTCTATATTTATTTCCATTTATTAATGTTACATGATTTTAACACTTGTAGATAAAAATGCTTTTCGACATTTACAATTCAATTAACTTCACATTTTACATCATATATATGTGTCTAAATTTAAGATATATAACTCTTTTCGGAATTTTATTCTAAACAACAAAATTAGCATGTGGTCCTAAACTTCTTCCCAGCACTGCACTATAAAAACACAGTTATTCAATGTCCATAAAAATTTAACTCTAAAACCGTTCAAAAATAAATTTTAATGTATTTAAACAAAAATTTTTTATTATTCCTCAAAACAAATTAACAGTATGAAAATATATCTGAAAGTATCAGATGAAATTTACTCCCAATTTGAATTCAACATATTTCAGAAGTCCATCTTAAATTATAACAGAACATACAAATTCTCTACATTTTGCCATTTAGTGTATAAAATATATTCCTATATACCGATTTCGTGTAACTGTTTATTATCTCTTCTAATTTAATCACATAAACTCTGGAAGTACTCTGGAAGTGATCAGTACCATTCGGAAATAGCGGAATTCTGAAAAGGCACATCAACTTACACTATTAACCCTTTAAGACCTGACCTATACAATTATGTAGGTGATCCTAAGGGAAAAGAAAAAAACAATTTCCCTTTTTCTGTGATTTAATTCAGAACCTGCACCATTGGATCATCCCTCGATGTAACCTGACATCGGAATTTTTTTTAACTATGTTTTTCAATCAAATATGATCCTATTAATTAGGGTTAAAAAATAAGACTTTTAATTTCTACCAAAATTTTTCAGGCCTTAAACGGTTAAATATATAGATATATACAAACATGCGCGCAATAAATAAATTCAAGTACCGTAATTTCGGGTGTATAGCTCGCAGATCAAACAATTCAGTTTGGAACCAGAAATTTTATTCAGTATTTGAGGACCAATATTTACCGTGATCTAAAAAGCTACATTTCATTTTAAAAAAATTCTGAATCGAAACACGATTGTTTGATCCGCGGGCTATACACCGGAAATTATGGTACATAGACAATTAAAAATCCATCGGAAATAAATTTTTATCTAAACGTTCAAAATAAAGATTTTAAAACCTTTTTATATTACAATGCATTTTAACCCGCCGTCTACCAGACGGGTCCATTGGACCCGACAGGTACATACAAAATATTCATTCAAACCAGAAATTTCTTTAAAATAAACTAAGTATATAAACCAGACAAAAATAAGGTAAATAAATAAGTTAAATAGTTTTAAATAAAAATTCTGGTGTAGAACGTTTTATTAAAACTTGAATAAAATTCCCGGTAGATCTAGGGTTAATTATGATCTTCAACGACAACTATACTTTTGCAAATTAATAATAATTCTTATAAAAAATAATTACGTTTAAAAAAAACTGGAAATAAATTATGATTAACTTACGTAAAACGACACTCTCTTACAACAGCGCTTTGTTAGCTTTATTCTTAATCCTTATGTTTTAATATTACGGTTCTATTAAACATTTTTGAGCAAAAGAGTTTTAAATCATTTGCTTTTCATTATGAAAGAAAAGCAAAACAATATTCATTAATTTTTTATTTATATATTTGCTATATTTATCTTTTTTATGAAGGGTTTAATTTTGCCATGTTTGAATAAAATAGAGCATTACAGAATATAAGAAAAAGAAGCTAAACGAAGCAGAATGTAATGATTTAAAAAATACTTTATTTGCATGGTTATTTTTTAACTGGAATATAATTTTATAGATTTTGTAATACTTACTTGAAAATAAAAGTTGTTTTACTGTTTGTTATTTTATTTTCTATTATTTATTATTTTCTTTTACTTATATTACTACTATTACTATTTATTATTTTACTTATCATCTTTTATTTGTTGTTGGTTTATATCGAGATTATAGACAATTTCATTTGATTGTGAAACCTTTTCTCATTTTAACGAAATGCTATGAAATGACCTAAACATTATTCAGTAGAATGCCGATTATCTGAACAAGTCGGGACCGACTCGGATAAATGGACCGACAATTTAACCCTTAATTGCATAGTGATGTAAATTTCCATCATCTTTTTATTTACCAGTGTAGTTATCTTAAAGAACTTTCATTGTGCTTATATTAATAATAAAGAAACTTGTTTAAATTACACTGTCCAAAATTTCGACATTTGTTATTACATATGCAAATAAACGCTTTAAGAATGATTTACAATGATTTCTCCTTAATGACCATAATGTCTAAAAAAGAGTAAAATATAGATCCACATTTTCTGACTTAACCCTTAATTGCATAGTGATGTAAATTTCCATCACCTTTTTATTTAATTTTTAATACATAAATTAAGTTCTTACAACCACTATATTTATATAGAAATATTAATCCTCTAAAAATTACAAAAATATGCTACTAAATAAAGTTAAAAATCTATCTTAAGATTTCTGGTGTCTAATCCTTAATATAAAAATAAAAAACACAATTCTAAAAGAATAATTCATGCATTTAAGGGTTAACCCCTTAATTCTCGCTCCCGTGATATTCACAAGCTGTGTCTTTTATTCAGATTGGTTGATTTCCACCAGTTTTATAAAATAGCGTAATTGGATTTATTATGGTATCCTTTTATCTGTCATTAAATAAGTTGAATATTTCTTTTTCAAAAAAGTGGTGCCAATAAGCAATTTGAATTTTTATACCGTAATGTAATGCGACCGTTAAGGGGTTGAGGGATGTTCCTGACTATACCAAAATTTTCACACTTTATCCACGCTTCGGGCTAACAGCACTAGTTAATGCTGGCATGTTTAAAAATTGATTTTTGTCTTTTTAAATTTTTTTGTTTGCTTTTTTATATCATATTTTGAACTCCAGAGATTATAATTTAAGCAAAAAATCTTTTGATTGTTGCTCGCTTCAAAGAAGACATTCTTTGCAATGCTGCTATATCTCGAATTCTTCTTAATTACTTTAGTTAAATAGGATCAGCATTCTTCTGCCGCTTGAACCATTTCATAGCTGTTTTTAAACATTCAAAGGCTTCGTATGTGATGGACCTGGGTCATTTTCAGAGCATTCGTTTTCATTTTCTTCAATTTCTTTTTCGTCTTGAATCTCATCCGCAATCTCATCATCATTTAAAATCTGATAGCCAGATCTAGTAAGGTGTTTGGATAAATGGAAGGTGGCCATATGTGCCCAGTTTGGATAATTGGCCAGGAAATTCTTCGGTACCAGTATTTTTTTTTTATAGAAATTCTCTTCTTAAATAAGGTGAAATTCCGCCCGCTTAACTTAGATTTATTTTCTATAACTTTTCTTGAAAAATGCCCTGAAGCGTACGACCCCTGAATATCAAACCAACTTCAAAACCATAATCTTTTAGATATTTTTGAGCTATCAATCCCAAAATTGAGTCCTATAATCAAATTTAGGTGTGGAATAGTAAAATTTATATAAAAACTAAAATTTAAGATTTACTTTGTATATCATTTATCCCCTTTTCGGAAATCTGCCAGTATGACTGGGTTATGGGTTCGAAATATAATTCCATTGTTTTTTACTTAATTGTGCTATGAATTATCCCATTCAGTTACCGAAGGACAAAAACTGTGTGAAAAGTATGAAACAGCTTAAAAATGAATGACATTTTTCTTTCATGAATAGCAGACAGTAATACGTGTGTTCCGAGTAACCAGGTGTCCTGGAATCTACCGGGAAGAGGAAAAATACAAAACAGAGGTCGAAAAAGAAATCTGGCATTATTGACAAACAACAACGTTGGGGGCAAATGTTTTTATCATATGCAATGGAAATATATCAAGACAAGGGTGGCGAACTGTGGAACGCTTGACACCACTAAAATTTTATAGTAATCGTTGCCTTATCTAATCATCGAATCTCTGCGATTCAATAAATAGGCTATTTCTTTAAAAAATTAGTGGTATCCGGCGTGCCATAGTTGACCACCTCTGTATTAAGAAGACAATGGACCCTATTCTTGTGACGTCAAAGTTACGTGCTTTGGGGGAAGATTTCCGACATTATAACCATTAATTATGCAACGACTCACTGCATGCTATAGAATAGTAATGAGCATATTCTTGTGACGTGAGGTCACGTGCTTTGGGGAAACATTGCCGAAATCAGAGCCTAGAACATAGAGGGAGAATAGGACCCATTGTTTCAAAACCGTGACAAGAACTTCAGAATGAAACTTTTCTGACGAGAAACTTTAACTGTGTTTGTAGCGCTATCTGTGGGAAGAGAGCGAAGCTAATACTGCTTTATGACGATATTTCACGGTCAGATGACTTCGTAGCGATTTCATGAAATTCTCTAACCATCCAGCATCATTTTACAGATTTCGCAATTAAAAATACGCATGTAGTGTCAGAATGTAGCTAGTTATAGAAAGTCGAGAGTATTAATATATGCTTTATCAATTTTTGTTTTTTCATTAAATTTTCAATAACTTGATGTCCAATCTTCCATTATTTTTGTATCAAATGATTTTATTAAGTCAGAAAATATGGATCTATATTTTGCTCTTTTTTAGACATTATGGTCATTAGGGAGAAATCATTGTAAATCATTCTTAAAGTGTTGCACATGCATATGTAATAACAAATGTCGAAATTTTGGACGATGTAATTTAAACAAGTTTCTTTATTATTAGTATAAGCACAATGAACGTACTAAAGGGTACTTATTCTCATATCGCGGTTATTGTTTTCAAAATATTATTCAATTATACCATTTAGTAGACAGTTTACTAATTATTTTTTTTAATTACTAGGTACGTAGACCAAATACAAGACTGTACCAAAAGATTATGCGTACATTATCGGGTATGGACAGCAAACTTAAAAAATTGATTTTTAACGCGTTATGTGTTTTTCTATTTTTTTTACTTAGATATTTCATTTTTCTGTAATGAAAAATAGAATCTTTAACATTATGCGAACAGTGTTGGCATGTTCTTTATAATATATGGCATGACGCATGATTCTTCCTTCTTGTGTAACATATAGAAATCCCAGTTTTGAAAATCGCATTAATATTTTGAAAGATGACACTATTTTGTTTCGAAAGACACCTTTTTTATTGGAATCTATCTGCAAATAAAGGTGGGTGTATCATTTTTAACACTTTCCAAGTGTTTTTGACATCCGATTGTATGGCTGTCCTTCTGCCTGTCTGTGTGGTAGTCTAACATTTCACTAACTCTCGCAAATATACTCTATTTGCCATGTAATTGACATATCTTATTGAGGTTGACTATTGCATAATCGTTATTGAAATTGAAGTATGTAGCGTTTATAGTTTATGTACAAGGATACATAAATAATTTCTTTGCATTACGATATTTAGTGAGATATCGTTTTGCAGAATTTACGATACTTCAAACATAGTGTAATCGATATGCGTTCCTAAAGTGGACGGCAATATGCTTCCTATAGAGTTTGAAACAAGAACCATTTCTAGTTCATTCATAAGGTCAAAAAAATACTTCAATATATTATGATCCATAAGGAAAATCGTTTATAATACAGGGTGTCACAAAAGTCCCGGACACATTTCAAAATCCAATATAAAATCAAGTAATTGTCATACAGGAGTACAGTTTGGACTAAAATGCTTCTCACGATGAAAAGTTTTCATTATGCGAATGAAAATAATCAGTTCCAAACTTCGATCATAGATTGCGCAACTTGTCTAAATATTTGATTTCAAACATGCCTTTTTTCTGATTAGTTTTGATGCTGTGACGACTCCTAACGAAGAAACTATTTGCGTAGGCTGGTACTTCGAGACCAAATCCAAATTAATCTGAAAATTACAAAATATCGGTGTTAAAATTCAATGAAATAGAAATGCAGGCTTTTGTGTCAGCACTCAGCCTAGTATTCAGGGGGCGGTGAAATGACGCAAAAATACATCACGGGTAGTGTTGCCACCGTCCCCTCCATACTAGGCCTGAGCGCTGATACAAAAATGGCGGCTGTCGTAGGCGGAATGTTATCGGCAGGTGTACGGTCCCTTGAATTTGAATAACGATAATTTTTTTTCCACTTCATTTTTCTGAGCTTAACCCTTTCAGGGGCAAGGTACTTGTATTTGTAAAATGTTCAAATAATTGAATGACACCAGTATTTAGAAGACAATTTATGTGTAAACAATTAAAAGTATACTTTAGCGTACTTAATAAAGATGACATTTTTATTATAAAATTCCGATGACATTTTTATTATAAAATTCCGGTGCCAATGTGGCAATTAGGGATCAAAATTATGTAATGACGTAACGGCCTCACCGCCCACCGCCCCCTGAATACTAGGCCTGAGCGCTCACACAAAAATGACACGAAAATGGCGGCTGCCGAAGGCGGATTTTTTTTAGCGTAGGCACGGTCCCTTAAATGTAGACACCAGTATTTCATAAAAGATTTCTCTACCTTGTTTATTCTCAGAAAAATGAAGCGGAAAAAACTTCAAAAAATTACTGGTAGGAATATTTAAGGGGCTGTACACACGCTGAAAAAAATCCGCCTTCGGCAGCCGCCATTTTTGTGTCAGCGCTCAGGCCTAGTATTCAGGGGCGGTGCACCGCCCTTCAAGGGGTTAAAGAAGTCAAAGGAAACTTTTGTAAAATACTGGTGTCTAATTCCAGGGGATCGTGTAAAGACTAAAAAAATTCCGCTTATGGCAACCGCCATTTTTGTCTCAGCGTTCAGGCCTAGTATTTAGAGGGTGGTGATGTCGCCAGGTGTCAAATTCTATGGACACCACTAATTTCTTATAGTTTATTTCATCATCTTTAACACGTTCACGCCGGCGTGGTGGGTCACAGTCGAATGTCTCGGGGCTGCCAAGTCTGTGACTTTTTGTACACCAGTATTTTAATACAGAAAATTTTGTTTTATTTAATTAGAAGAATTGGGCGATATAAAGAACAATATTTTCTCTAAAACCATAGCAGTGTGCAAAAAGCCAGAGACTTGACAACTCTGAGACAGTCGAGTGTGACCCACCGCTCCGGCGTGAACGTGTTAATCATAGATAGTTCTGCCATTAGATATGAAATGAAAAGCCTTTAACCCTAGAACTACCGGAAATTTTACTCAAGTTTTATAAAAACATTCTACACCAGAATTTTTAATTAAAACTATTTAATTTGTTTATTTAACTTATTATTGTCTGATTTATACATTTAGTTTGTTTTGAAGAAATTTCTGGTTTGAATAAATATTTTGACTGTACATGTCGGGTCCAATGGACCCGTCTGGTAGACGGAAGGTTAACATACTGGTGTCCAAAGAATTTGGAGCCCTGATTTACTCGGGAAATCTGGCAACAATAGTCAGCGGCCTGTATAGTGAAATTTTATGAGACTACATCAAATTTTAGCAAATGTTCCTCCTAGTGAGGATATGTTTCAGCAGTTTTTTGCCAGTGCATTTAATAAAACACACTGTAAATGAAATTCATTCTTACATTCTTACATCTTAATTAATTATATTCTTTAACCCCTTAACGGTGGCATTAAATTACAGTTAAAAAATTCAAATTGCTTATTGACACCACTTTTTTGAAAAAGAAATGCTCACCTTGTTTAATGACAGGTAAAATGATACCATAATAAAGCCAATAACACTATTCTATAAAACTGGTGGGAATCAAACAAATCTGAATAATCTGAAAAAAAGACAGCCCGTGAATATGACGCCAGCGAGAATTAAGGGATTATGACTTTCTATTAAGTTTTTATATGTACAGCAAAAAATATCAAGTAATATTAGAAATAGTATTATCTTAGGACACAAATTCTGTGTTTAAATAAAGCGATTATAATATTTAGAAATAGTGGTATTTAAAAGAAAGCATTCATAGTAACCCTTTACATACTATTTTATTTTTGTAGGTTAGTCTAACGTTTAAAAACCGGTGTGCTACGCTCACTTCATGAATGTCTCGAAAATGATGATCATATCGCTCACCCGCAAGAAAGGTGACGCATCTCGCAAAAATTCATTTTGTGTTTTATGCTATAAATAGGTGTGTCATAGGTTCATCTTGTTACAGGCAAGGTATTATTCGTGTCGTTATACGGAAAACCTCTATATTACACTATGTGTAACTTCTCCATTATATAAAATGCGCAGTGATGAAACAAGAAAAAAGACACATTACACAAAAAGTTTTCCATAAGCTCATACTCGAGCAATTTATAAAATTCTTTATTGCCTTAATAAAAAAAATATTAAAATTTCCTTATTTGGGGAAATATCGCTCTGTTGGTGTCTAATATATGGTCAATTGATTAATAGTTAGGCCATAAATTAATATTTACAACTTTACAACTTGTCAGCTAGGTAGTGATGTTGTCGAATGTCATTTTTGGAATGAATATGAGGGTCAACGCGGAGCAAATAAAATAGGAACTTTTTTGTGGATGCATTTACAAGACATTTCTTCACGTGTTGACGGTAAAAATTCGGAATTAACTTTTTACTGTGATAACTGCGACTGACAAAATAAAAATAAACGTATTATTCAACTATTTATACATGCTGTTAAGGCACTAAAAATCAATGGAATAATTATAAAATTCTTGATCTTTGGACACACGCAAAATGAAGGGGAAACTGTCCATTGAGTAACAGAGAAACAAATAAAAAAAAGAAAAAAAAATGCGGCCAAACCATCCCTCACCAGTAGGTGACACTGATTAGAACGTCAAAAAGAGGGGGCGTCATTTCTCAGTGAAAGAGTTAGTTCATTCTGATTTTTTAGATTTAAAACGATTGAGTGGCGAAATGGGGTGTGCTTAGAAATTAATTAAAAGATAATGAAGGTAACATTCTTCAGTTTTCCAGAATCAAAATTTTAAGATTTGACAAATCAAAACCGTTTTCATTCAACGTAAAATATTCTTATGGCCAAGGTGATTTTTTGAGTTTGAAACTAAAGCTGGAGGTAAAAGAGAGCTTTTACCTTTATATAAAGCGTACTTGAAACCCCTTCCTTTGAGTGAACGGAATAAACAAGATTGCCGGTCTTTAATTGCTTCCAAGCATATTCCTCAATGTTATGTTGCTTTTTTTCTACATTATAAGAATCACAATATACCGGGTGTCCCAAAAAGGACTGACTGATTTTAAAATTCAATAACTGGCAAACGGTGACAGATATTTAAAAAAATCTTGCAGGAGAGTTATGCATAAGGTCAAAAGTTTTATTACAGTGATTTTCGATTTTAGTTTGATTTACAAACAATAGATGGCGCTGTAAGCAATAGTCGCTAAATACAGGCTCGATTTTTGGTACTTCGTGGCCCGGATAATACATTTCCATCTCCTTTTTCTGCATGGAACAAGATAAAGGACCAAAAATCGAGCCTGTATTTAGCGACTATTGCTTACAGCGCCATCTATTGTTTGTAAATCGAACTAAAATTGAAAATCACTGTAATAAAACTTTTGACCTTATGCATAACCCTCCTGCAAGAATTTTTTTAATATCTGTCACCGTTTGCAAGTTATTGAATTTTAAAATCAGTCAGTCCTTTTTGGGACACCCGGTAGATAAAGGACTGTGTAGCATCCATACACAACTTTTGAAAATAAAGTTTCAATTTGAGAAAGTCCTATAAAATGCTGAAATATTTATTTTTAAAAAAGAATAACAAATTTAAAAAAGAAAAGATAAAATCACTTATACAGTTTTTCATTTTAAATTAACAATTTTAAAAAAAATCTGTGATAATTATCTGTTATATTTTTGATTCGAATAATTATATTTCTTTTTCAAAACTTTGAAGAAGCTACAAAACAAACATAGTAATCTGTTTGTGTTCTCGGAGAAAATATCTCTTAAAACTGAAAAAAAACAGTGGTTTTTGAATTATTACTAAGAAACAACCAATAATTATTGTATTTTTTTGTTCTCCTAAGTAAGGTTCCTTTTTATAATAATGTAGTTAATAAATATAGAGAAATGTTTCGAACTACCAAATAGTTATTACTATTGAAGCATAAAAAAATAACTTACCTACTTCTTTTATTTTTCAATTGTTATTGAAAATATTGCGATGACTTAATTACGTCTACGTGATTTAATTTAATAATTAGTTCTTGTACAATATACTTATATTGTGCATTTATTTTGCAGTAACTACAATTTTGTTTCAGTGAAATTCAATTGTAAGATTATAGTTGAATAATAATTATAAAAAAGTTTGAATAATGCTTTTTCTTTTAATTTAATTTCCTAGAAACCGTGTCAGGAATCTGTGGTTGATTCTTATATTAATGCAAACTAATATTTTTGATAATGATTGATAATATAAATGGAGTTATGAAGAAAGAGGAGAAGACATATAGTGTACTTTGTACCAGTTGCGAGTGAAGTAACTGAGGAGGTTGTCATAAGATGGCGGCTGCTTTTTAAAATCGGATGTACAGTTTCTAATTACCACCGGAGCAAACTTCCCACCAGTAAAATTGAATAAAAAATTTCATCTTTTTTAAGCGTCTTATTCATGGAAATAGCTTCTCACAAATATAGTAAAATTTTCTATTTCCTTTTACTGGTGCCAGTTTGCTTGGCAAAACAGTCAGTTTGTTTCACTAGTTGTCATACTATGGCGGAAACACAGGGTCTGTCTTCCGCCAAAGTGAACTGCTACCAGTAAAAATGAAAATCTGTTTCTGCCATTATTTATGACTGAAATTTTTCCTTAATAATGCGTTTGAATAAGGAGAAAATTTCTATATAAATTTACTGGTGACAGATTCCACTAGCGGTAATCAAACTCTGCGAAAGCGGTTACAGTTGAAGCTTCACTATTTTAACCCTTTAACAGTGTGGCCCGAACTGGATTCGGGCAAGAACACTTTGCTTGCTTCGTTATTAAAAGCATTTTGATACCACTAACTTGTAACTGTAAATTTATCTTTATTGATTGTCAGATATTTTTCGATTAAGTAAGATAAATATTTTAGTATGGAAAAAGTGGTGTCCAGCTCCATTCTTAATTTTTTTGTAAGAAAACAAATGTCACTGTTAAGGGGTTAATTCACTATTGTACCAGTTCCTCTTTGTTAATAATTACATGATAATATATTAACCCTCTCACTGCGTAATTGTTTTATCGAAATAGCTTCAAAAATTGCGTATTTAACCCCTCTGCGACAAGCGTCTTTTAAGAATTTTTATTCTTTTGTCACCGGTTTTTCAAAACAAAAATTTTTATCTAATTTAATCGGGAAAATGCTCCGATTAAATAAGATAAAATTTACAATAAAAAATAACTGGTGGGAATAATCAAGGAGGGTTAATTAGTCGGAAAAAATGCATCTCCGAGGAAATCTCGGGTTGCGCAAATTTGCTACTTTTACGCCGCCAGAGGAAATCTCGGGTTGCGCGGCAAGAGGGTTAACTCTCTAGTGTCCTTGGTAGCATATATACTACCACCATTGTTTCCAATTTAGTGGATGTTTTATTCAGATATTCCAAATTCAAACCAGAAATTTAAAAATACAATATTTGTTTTATTTAAATATAGACATTCCGTCTTTAAATAAAGCGAAATTTATTATCGAAATTTTCTGGTTCGAATTATGATTGTCTTAATTGCGGAATTTCTAAAACTTATTATACCATGAGATTATAGGGTTAAAGTTAAAACATTGTAATTTAAAAAATCCACATTTTTGCACGTACTATTGAAAGGCTGGAATTTGACAAATTGTGCAACAAGAAAACTGTCACAACTCAACAAGGGTTTACATTTATTAAGGTGAGAGGGTGTGTATAAATTTACTAAATCAATCCTATCTTTTTTATGTTTTGATTCTTAAAGGTTTTACGCATTTTTTATGCACTTTTACTGCTGCATGCAGTGTTAAGTACTATCGTTTTCTGTTACACTAAAAAAATGAGAACCCCTCCCCCGCCCCCCCCCCCCATTTGCCTCTCCTGTGAAATTTACTTTTGTCGAGATGCGTTACTTTTCTTGCGGGTGAGCGACATGTAATAACATATTCAAAACTACATAGATAAAATGCATTAACAAAAAAAGTAAATATGATAGATTAATTGCAATGTTGCATTGACAAAAATACCAGAAAGGCATATTTTATTTTAGTACAGAATTATATTGAGCATACATTTGAGCAACAGCATTAGCTCATAAAATAAAAAAAAAGTTGCACATAATGTAGTCACAGAAATCGTTTGTGCGAGTTCGACAAGAACATGGTGGCCAACAATCAAGGATATTTTCAGGATAAATACCATTAATTTTTTATAGAAAAGTTAGCCTTATTAAATCGCGCTATTAAATGAAGCGAACTGTTCTATAACATCTTACTGGTATCGCCCTTGAAAATTTTCTTGATCGGTGGCCACCCTGAATTAATCGTCATTGTTAGTGCTTTGAAGATGATTTGCGAAAAAATAACTCCAATTAAGTTATTTTTTTATAAGGTTACTTTTTTAAAAGTTCTTTTATGATAAGAAAACTTGTTCAATTTCAGTTTTATAAGCTTACAATATGCAACAAAAAAACCTCTTTAAGTGAAAATATTATATTTATTGCAGAATGATTCAAAGCAGTATAAATGCCCTAAAATATGTTATTGCTGCACTTTTGAAAATCTTATTTTTCCATTTCAAACACTAAGAACTAACGGGATCGTTTGTCATTCTGCTCAGAGTAATATTATTACAATTTCGGTGGGCTATATATTTTTTTCATTCATATGAAAACACTTAAGATAGAATTTTCAAAAACTTTCGTATTCAGAAACAGTCTTTTATCTATTTTTCAAAAGGAATTTGTCTCTGTAAAATGCCTGATAAGAGCGAATTTAGTATTTTCATATTCTTTTGGATATATTATAATCTCCTAAGTTTTTTTACAAGTTTAGTTATTTCGTTTATTTGTAAAAAAAGAGAATAATTCGCACGAAAATTTTTAACAATTTTGTAATATGAAAAAATAATATATTATTCTAACATATTTTAAAGTTTTTAAGATTGTAACGTAAAAATGATCAGCAGAAAAATGCCTTTTTTCAGATAAATTTGAATATTTTGTTATGAAGTGATCAAACTATTATGCGTATTCTACCATCATAGCTGCCAACTTTTACGCTTTTTGGTTACCACTAAAATTTAATAGAGATTTTCCTCTTTTCTAATCGTGAGATTTTCTACGATTAAATAAGACAACATTTAATATAAAATTTTAGTGGTAAGAAAAAAGCTTAAAAGTTGGCAGCTACGCTCCACGATTCGGATTTCGAAATTTATATATTTGACAAATAACACATTTTTGATCGGTAACGAATATATTCTTCGTTTCATAACTTTCAACTTTTATCTTTTTATTGTATCAGAAATTCTGAAAAATAATTCTCACCTTAATGGGAGATTTCCGTAATTATATAAGGCGAAGATTATTTTTAAAATATAGTACTAACAAAAGAAATTATAGAATAGTGATTTCATATTTAATTGTGGATCAACAAAGTACGACTAGTATTAGTAATAATATTCAGTTTAGATACTTTTAAAGCATTTAGGAAAAATGTGTTCTATATAGTTTTATATAGCGGGTATCCCATAAGTTTGTTAAGGTTTCAAAAAATTCCTAAAACTTGTAGGAATCGGTTAATGTATGTGGTTTTCGGGAAATGCATTCGAACAAAGCGGCATTTTTAAAATATAATAAAAAATTAGTTGAAACATTATCCAATAGAGATACTTGCGTGATTTCAAATGAGATATTTTATTGCAAACACCATTTATTTGAAAAAAGGTAATATAATAAAATCTGTCAATGTTGCCAATTGGGTTACTCTTTTCTATTAAGATTTCTTCCACCTTTTCTGCAGTTGTAACATACCTCTTATCATCTTGTTAATCTCTGCTGTCGCATTGATATTTTCCGCTGCAACAAGGATTCTTGCAAGGAGATCTTCTGTGCAGTCTGCTAGTGTTTTGTGCGAAAATGTTTTCATTTACCCCCAAAAGAAAGAGTCAAGCGGAATTACGTTCGGTGAACGTGGGGACCACATTACATACTCACATGGACCAATCGACATCTATGAGCTAACTAAACTTAGCAGGTGTCCCGCGTACAGCCGTTGCCATCGAAATACTCAAGGCCAGAGGACACGAGTTGTGACGTCATCACTAATCAACCGACTTCTCACTAGTGTTGGAATTCACACCGGAAAATTTTTTCTAGCAATTTTCTTTTATTTTAATTGTGGAATATATATCATCGTATAAAAAAATAGTAAATATTTAAACTTACTGGTGGGAATTTGTAATCCCTAAATAAAAATTCAGCCAGATGCGGAATGCAACATTTTTGCCGCATCTGGCTGATTTTTTATTGGGGGATTCCAAATTCTCACCAGTAAGTTTAAATAGTTATTATTGTTGTATAAGATGATAGCTATTCCTCAAATAAAAGAAAAGAAAATTGCTATTCAAAATTTTGCGGCGTGACTTCCAACACAAGTGAGAAGTCGGTCGATTAGTGATGACGTCATAATTCGTGTCCTCCGGCCTTGAGTATTTCGATGGCAACGGTACAGCTCAATGGAGCTCAAATGCTGTGGACACAGGCATTTTAAAGTAATTTTATTCGTCTTATCAAATGGCAGAATTATCTGCGATTACCCAAAGCACATGCGTTCACGAATTTCATTCTTCAATAATTTATTTAAAATCGCTGTAGCATACTCCAACCTACTGACCTCCCAAAAAGACGTTTCCTCACATGACTGTTTGACATGCCGATTTGTTGATTGACACAGTTCCAATAGAGACGCAGCATTCGCACTCTCCAAACACTGATTGTAACCGGTGCTACTTTACAGCATCGTATAACATTGCAAATATATTCCACTGTATTCTTCGAGAATCTTATTCAAATTGAAAAAACATATCATATACCAGAAATTTAACTTAATAAATGAAATAAAATTAGTACAACTCAGGAACAATACACGCTCTACGCATTCAAAAATATATTATGGTTCAAAATATTGTTATTTTCCTTGGATAATATTCCGCATGAATAACATAATGTTGATAATTATGTGCAGGGTTACTACGAAAGATCTACCATAACTTCGAATTCTTGAATACCGGCACTTCTGTAAAGAAAATTTTAATCGTAAAATTATGTGATTAAAGAATTCAATATTTATACGAAAGTTCTAGCATTTTAAAATATGAAGAACTCTGATACGGGTCAAGGAATTTAAACTCTAGAATTTTCAAATAATAAAATACTTTTTACCGTAATTTCCGGCGTATAATCCGTGGACCAAACAATTATGTTTCGACCCAGAAATTTTTTTAAATAAAATGTAACTTTTTAGATCGCGGCAAATATTTGGGTTCAATTACTGAATAAAATTTCTGGATCTAAACAGAATTGTTTGATCTGCGGATTATACGCCGAAAATTAGGTACTACCGTAATTTTAGTTAAGTCTTTTTCAAACCGGAAATTTTATTGAAAAAAGAAATCAAATAATTGCTAAGCAGAAGTAAATCACATTTTATCTAAAATAAATTCTGGTAGGAAATCGAGTTATCTGAGGTGCGGCGGATACGAGCGAAATTACGGTACTTAAGGAAGAGATTTTGCGACTAAAAACGGCAAAGATTTCAATTATGAACTAGTCATACTCAAATTTACTCAACTGCAGCAGCTCTGTATGTAAAACAATGTAACTTTACTAGCACAATTCAAAGACCAACCTACTGTTACTAACCTTGAGAACATAACTAACATATAACATACCCTTTGTGTGTACGGTTTCTATGTTTGTCACCAATATTTTGCGAAAAGTTACCTTTGAATTAAACACTTGCAGAAGAATTATGTTTGCCATTTAATAAGGCGATGGGAATTATTTGGAAGCATTTCTAACAAAATGAAAATGATACGCATCCTAGGTACGTCATAACCTGCGTGTGCATTCCCGACTTAAATATCACCTTCTTTTGCGATTTTTGATTTTTTTCGCACTTATTCGACTTTTTTCTTTTTCGAAAATTTATATCAAAATGTACAAGGCGGCCATAATTAAAATGATATTACTCAGCGTGTTCTGTAGCGTAATCTAATTTCCAGACAAATTTTGTAGGACGATTAAACCTTTTGAGCTCTGGGGGTGAATTTCTCCAAGATGTCCAAATGTCACAGTAGCACCAGTATTTTGTAAATAAAAGATTCGCCTTATAATATACACGAAAAAATACATTAATTTATTTTCAAATAAATTTGGTTGAGTATTCCATTGCCAGTGTGACATTTGGAGATTAAAATTAAGTGGGAAGAAATTCACCCATTAGAAGTCAAAGGGTTACAGGATGGAAGACAAAGAATTGAAGAGAAAAATAGCTCCTAAAGTCTCCGCTAAGGGATATATGGCATTAGATTTTTCGTGGAATCCTCCTTCCTTAATCTTGTTTTAATCCTTCAAAATTTGGCTCCATCTCGAAGTTAAATCATTCTGCAGTCTCACATCATGTATCAGTTTAATTGTGGCCACCATGATGTGAGACAGTATGTGTAACTGTAGAATTTTGTCGAATGACTGAACAAGACGGGAAACGAAGAATTGTATGAAAAAGCTGCCACATATCTCCCAAATGGTGATTTAAAAAAAAAAATCTGCGGAAACCTTCATCCCCCGTCTTGTTTAACAATCCTGCAAATCTTAGCTCCCTTCTGGATATAAGATCGCATTACAGAAAACACTAAATACTGTCAGTTTAGTTAAGGCCAACTTCTATATGACTGAACTACTTGATCGAATGACTTTTCGTTTGTTATTTAACGATAATTCTTTTTCGAAAAATCTAAGTACGATGCCAAAATTATACGTTAATGCTGAAAAATTTAATATTTCTTAATATTTCTATATGTACACGATTCCATAAGCAAACTTAAGGTACACCATTACTTACCAAATTCACGACGAGAAGCGAGAATTCTGGTTCTCATTCAAAAAACATCATTGACTAAGTGGGTTCTACCTGACAGAAAATGTATTTATATCATATTGTCCATATTTTTTTTAGATTTTAAAGCATTTATACACTGTAAAAAAAAAACGAAGATTCTACTGACAATCTAGACGCCAGTACTATTTCCGTATTTTTACGGAAACTTAAATCTTAGCTAATTTTCTGTAATTTATGGGGGAAATTTCCCCCATAAATTACAGAAAATTTTCAGTTTTTATTCAGAAAAACGGAAATTTTTCTGTAATTTATAGGGAAAATTTTCCGTACAAATACGGAAATAGTACTGGCTTCTAGATTATTTGTAGAATCTCCGCTTTTTCGTCCGTTTTTTTTTTACAGTGTATTAAATTCGTACATTGAAAGACATTTACCAATGCATAAACTTGGGAAACCTAGCTCGAATACCAATTTACAAAATACTTTCAGAACAGGGAGGAGCTACTACTATTTTAAAATTCAGATTTGATTAAAATTCCCCATCGGCAATGTGTTAACAGACGTTATTACTAATCGATTAGTACCAGAAGGGCCGTAGTGTGAACAACCGCAATACATACAAACTCTCAGCAGCAAAACACAATAGTAATTTTAGCCTTATATGTATCTGTTACCTGGTTTGCCAGTTTGGCGTCTGCTTTCAATTTAAAGACTTTGAATTCACATCAGAAATTCTGAAAGAAGAATATTTACTTTAGGTAATCAGGAAACGTCTTTCATTAAATAACCATAACCATACTATACAGAATTTCTGGTGTGAATGTAAAATTTCAGAATTAAAAAAAGCCAAGTCTGGCAACCTGTCTGTTATTAAAAAAAGGGAAATTACTATTATTCTTTACGGATGAAGTTTTCACATATTGTACATATTCAAATTACGGCCCTGTGCACATGACAACATTATACACTATATGGCCAAAGATCACCGGTCACTTGCGATTTTAGGCTTTTTGTTAAATATCTAGAAAAATACATGAGGAATTAACTCGAAACTGCAGGTGTATAAACAGTATAGTAAAGGTCATATATTTCCACGAAGATTTTTTTCCAAAACCCCAATGGGACCGTCAACAAATTGAAAAAGATTGAACATCTTTTGGATAACCTTGTAAAAACTAATGTAGCAAAAGCGTTCAAACTCGAGATTATTAATAAGTTGCTTATTGTAATATACTGTGTTCATTTTTATGAGGATAGAATGTATAATCGTAGAGAAATTAAGGTTTTTAAAAAAACAGTCCCAAATTTCGCCAAGTTTTTTACTTATAATTTGCAGAGTTCTTAATATAAAAAAACGTTCTTTTCAGAAAATATGACAAACAACATTGTACACAATACTTTACAATCAGAATTAAAAAAATAATAAAAATTGGATGAAAAATGAGCAGGTTCACTAATCAATGTTTCACTGTGCATGCGCGAATACAATCAAAATATAATATACATAATGTATTAGCTAAGTATATAGAGCAACTTCTGTGAATGTCTCATAATCATAGCTTGAAAATTCTGAAATTTATCGTCGATAGAATAAGTTCGAAATCCATTGTTTACAAAAAGAAGTAAAAGAATGAGGGGTTGTATGAAATATTTGTTGATTAGTGCCAAGATAGCGCCCATAATATTGCACGTACTACTATATTTGGACACAACCCCTCATCTTTTTGCTTCCTTTTTGGAACAACGGATTTCGAGCTTAATCTGTCGACGATAATTTTCTGAATTTTCGAGCTATGATTTTGAGACTTTCACAAAAGTTGCTCTATATACTTAGCTAATACATTATGCACATTATATTTTGATTGCATTCGTGCATGCGCAGTGAAATATTTTTTAGTAAACCTACTCATTTTTCATCCAATTCTAATTATTTTTAAATTCTGATTGCAGAGTATTGCGTGCAATGTTGTTTGTCATATTTTCTGGAAAGAACTTTTTTTCATATTAGGAACTCTGCAAATTATAAGCAAAAAACTTGGCAAAATTTGGAACTGTTTTTATAAAAACCTTAATTTCTCTACGAGTATATATGCTATCCTCATAAAAATGAACACAGTATATTACAATAAGCCACTTATTAATAATCTCCAGTTTGAACGCTTTTGCTACATTAGTTTTTACAGGGTTATCCAAAAGATATTCGTTCTTTTTCAATTTGTTGACGGTCTCCTATCGGGTTTCGGGGAAAAAATCTGCACGGAAATATATGACCTATACTATATTGTTTACACACCTACAGTTTCAGGTTAATTCCTCATGTATTTGTCTAGATATTTAACAAAACGCCAAAAATCGCAAGTGACCGGTCACCTTTAGCCATATAGTGTATCCCTTAGCATATGTGCTAAGCTCGCACTAATCTTCCGTAATGCGTGGATTAATTTAACCCATTTTAACAAAGTTTCAAACCAGAAAAATTATTTGATGAATCTTTATTTATTTAATTCCAGTTTTTACGGGGAACTTATTTAATTTCATCTTTGAAAAAAAA
Organism: Maratus speciosus; assembly: GCA_963932465.1. Taxonomy (NCBI): domain Eukaryota; kingdom Metazoa; phylum Arthropoda; class Arachnida; order Araneae; family Salticidae; genus Maratus; species Maratus speciosus. The sequence goes on along the minus strand of OZ010787.1, from coordinate 554,862,138 downwards.
TTCCGGTACGAAATGTATTAAACCAGGTTTAAATTAACCCACATATTACGGAGGATTAGTGGCAACTTGACACCTCTGCCTTAGAGGGGCAAGCAATTGCGTTTGTGTAATGCTAAGTTTCCACCGGAAACTTAGCATTACACAACATTACACAACATTACACAGCATTTCAAAACAAGGAAAAGCAATTTTTCAACTCAACAAAAATATCCCCCAAAGTTGTAAAAGTAAAACTTGATTAAAAGTTTCTGGTGCAAATCTTAATTAAATTTAGGTGAGGAGTTAAATGATGATTTGCGAGAAAGCTAGTAAGGGGTGATTACTTTTTCTAAGACTGTAATTTCTAATAAAAATATACTGGGTGATCTAACATAAAATAAATAATATTTAGTGTGCGTAAAACAGTCTTTATTGCTGGTAATCAATTCTTGAGTGCTTGAAGGGCAACTGAACAATTGATATTCAATACTGAACAGCTGATAACAATGAACCATATTTATTTAATCAACAAACAATTTGGATATATATGTAGGTATTAATACTAGTATCAGAATTTAGATTTCCGTTATTGTCAAAAAATTAGACGAATGACACAGTAAGTGTTAATGCATTAAATTAAATTAAATTATAATTATAATTTCGAATAAAATTTGTCAAAGCATTATTTTAATTTTTACAACTCATTTTGTTTTGATTGGAAAGTAATAGCAAATACTAGGTTAGGAAAGGTTTCTTTTTTGGTTAAAAGTTTCCAAATAATAATTTTAGCTGTGATTGTTTTTGTTTTTCAAATTTAATTACTGAAATCCTTTTCATGCGAGATATTTCTTGTAAATTTATATTTGGAAATAGCAGTAGCCAAAAATCAGACTGATTCGATCCCTGAAATTAATATTAAAAAAGAAATTTATTTTACAATATTTTAGCCATTTGAAATCAAGTTCATTTCATTCTTTAAATAAATTTCTGGCTCGCAGTACGTTCTTTCCTCTAAAAATAACTGGGTGGTGACATGTATGCTACTGTATTTTTGATTGAATATCGTTTTACTTTTACAACGAAAGTTATGTTTGACATAAAAAGTTTAAGTTTTTAAATTTTGTTAATAGTGAAGTTTTAAAATATCCGTCTTTATAAATAATTTTTTAAGAGAATGATTTCGAAAATGTTACATTCTTTCTTCAGGTACCTTTAAACAGAAAACTGGTTTCATGAAAAAAGGAAAATTAATTGTGCAAAATATACATAAAAACAATTATATCATGTTTAATTTCAGACGTTAAAGTTTTTGCGATCTTAACCCTTTCAGGGGCAATTAATAAAATACAGAAATGAATGAATGACACCGGAATTCACAAACGAATTTTTTTTTTTAAATAAGTAAAAGCTTTTCTTCACGTATTTAATAAAACGAAAATTTTAAAATAAAAATTCTGGTGTCAGTGTCCCATTAGGAATAAAAATTAGTTGGTCCAAAAATGAACCACCGCCCTTGAAGGGGTTAAACACAGCTTCAAATTCACTGGATTTTGGAATACCAATATTTTAGTACACAAATTTTTCTTTATTTAATCGGAGAGTTCATGTATTCAATAAAGCAAATCAAATATTTCTACACAAAAATACTTGAATTCAAAAACTTTTAAACTTGGCAGCTCTGTCTTAGGCATTTTTAATTAAGACATTTAAACGAAAATTTCAAACACACACCATTGTCTAACAAAAAGAAATTCATAGCTGTTAAATCTATTTAAATAGCCAGTCAAAATTTTCTAGAACTTTATGAATTAACGAACTTTTACCGTTTAATTTACTCTCATTTCTGAAGAAATTAATTCATATTAAATAAAAGCATGGAACAAACAAATGGAATAATTTACTATACATTAATTAAACTAGCACGCTCGTGCAAAAGATTTAATTAAATGAAAGATATTTTGATGAACATGAACGGCAAAGTTGCATATGTTATCAGAGCCTTGAAAATAAGAGATTTTTATCTACTTTTACAAACTTTTAATTAAAATTAGATGCAATATTCAACTATTTTGATGTTAAGCCAAAACTCATCTATGAAAGTTCATAAATTATGTTTAAAATCAATTATTTCTTTCTGCGCTTAACATGACACATTTTAGGCGTCATTTCTAAATTTTATAATTTGTATAAATTTCGTTTGAAATTATTGCTATATATTATGCTTAAACAGGGTTCGTACGGGTACCGTTATTTTCAAGGACCAATATCAGAATTTTTTAATAGAAAAATAAGTCTACTTTAAACGGACGAAATTTCGTCTTATTTAAAGAGAGATTTTCCATAAGGAAATACTGGTACCGAAGAATTTCTTAGTCATGAAATTCAAGCACCCGTACGAACCCTGTTAAAAGTGTAGTCCTTAAATATTTTATGTTAAATGAACAATTCCAGTAAATACCGACAAAAGAATACATCCACAAGTATCATTTACATTTTTGAAAATATTTTTAACTGACATGATCTACTTTTTTTTTTAGTTAATTATGAAATGCGCGAAAAACTTTTGAGGTCGAAGAGAAGACAAAGTTTTAAAATATATTGTTTGTAAATATATCAATAGACCTATATTAAAATATATTATTAGCACAAAAATTAATTTTGCCACACCGAACCTGCAAACAAAATATTCTGTTCAAACTTAATAAATCTTAAACAGTTTACAATCAAAATTATATCCACATTCTTAGACACAATGAATTCTTTATTACACTTCATATGCAAAGAACAGGAGAGAAAAAATAGACCCACTTTCGATTTTTTTATTACAGAATAATATGAACAATGTGAAATCCGAAATATCTCATGTGAGACATCCTGTGTATACGAGCAAGGTCTGATTACAAATGAGGAAAACTTCCACCAGCAAAATATGAATTTAAATTTTTGCCTAATTCATGGCAGTAATCTTATACGAATAATGGGTTTATCCCTTTGAGGGGCAAGCCATTGTGTTTCTGTAATGTTGAATTCTCACCGGAAATTTGAAAACTTTTCATTTCAAAATAAGGAAAAGCAATTTTTCTGCTTTTTTTCCACCAAAGTTATAAAAATAAAACTTAATTAAAAGTTTATCGTGCAAATGTGAATTAAAATTAGGTGGGGTATAAAATATCCCACCTAATTTATATGGGATATAATATATCCCACCGCCTCTCAAGGGGTTAACACTAAAACGGCCAGAAGCGGTCATTTTGACCATTACCATATGAATATATTTCGGTTCATACCAGAAATTTCATTATAAAATAAGTTTAAAAGATACAAAGAAGAAAAATGTTAAATAAAAAAGTTAAACTGTTTCAAATCAAAATTCTGGTGTGAAATATTTTTATAAAACTTGACTAAAATTTACGGCCTTTCTAGTATTAAATAAGACACGAAATGTTTTAATAAAATTTTCTTGTGGTAGTTTTCAAGGTTTTTAATCAGTCCCTGTATAGGAATATATTTAACACTTTAAAGGCTACAAACAGTGTTGCCAACTCTGGCGATTTCTTTATTCAGAAATTTTGCGATCACAAATAAATTTTTAATAATAATTTTCCTTCACTTTCAAAATACCTATAATTTTTATAACCAATAACAACCATTTAAACTTTCTGGGGGCGAATTTAGACTTTCTTAACGCTAGTTTTATAAATGTCGCATAAATTCGTCAGCCGACTTTATAGTATTAAGAATATATCTAAAAAGCACTGCCTTAATTTCTGGCCTATAATCCGCGGATCAAACAGTTATGTTTGGATGAAAATCAAATTTCAAATTATTTTTGCTTAAAAGGCGCAAAGACCAACTTAGTGAAAAAGATTCCATGCCGGGAATCGAACCCGGGTCATCAGTATAGCGCACTGACGTTCTACCGCTAAACCACATGGAACGATACCAGAGAGAATTATGTTTCTCTCTGGAAAATTTTCCAAAAAAATTTCCAAATATTAATTATGTTTGGACCCAGAAATCTTATTTCATAAAATGTAACTTATTAAATCGCGGCAAATATTTAACTTCAGTTATGAAATAAAATTTCTAGATCGAAACATGATTGTTCTCTCCGCGGATTATATGTCGGAATATGAATTAACCCTTCATGCTCTGATGAATTTTTTCCAATTGCCCAAATGTCACATTTGCACCAGTATTTTGTAAACAAAAGATTCGACTTATAATATACGCAAAAAAAAAAAAAAAAAAAAAAAAAAAAAATGCATTTATCTATTTCAGATAAATTTGGTTGAATATTCCGGTGCCAATGTGACATTTGACAGGACTGCCACAGGCGACTATTTTTTAATTCTAATTCGCACCACTTTTTCAAAACAAAAATCTTTTACGTAAGCTTTGACAACATTTACAAGAGAAATAAACTACAAAATGTATTTCTTAAAAATAGTGGTACGAACAGAATACAAAAATAGTAGCGTATGGCAGCCTTGATTTTGAGATTAAAATTAAGTGGGAAGAAATTCACCCATCAGATCTCAAAGGGTTACCTAAATTATGTACTGCCAACATAAAAAACATTTATACATCCCTAAAAGAATTTCTAAGAAAGAAATAGCACTTTCATAAAATTTAAATAATTTTTATTTTAAATGCTAAGTTTTTAATATGTGTTAACCCTTAACTGCATGAATTATTCTCTTAGAATTGTGTTTTTTATTTTTACATTAAGGATCAGACACCAGAAATCTTAAGATAGATTTTTAACTTTATTTAGTAGCATATTTTTGTAATTTTTAGAGGATTAATATTTTTATATAAATATAGTGGTTGTAAGTACTTAATTTATGTATTAAAATTAAATAAAAAGGTGATGGAAATTTACACCACTATGCATTTAAGGGTTAAATTAATCACACTTCGCACGCTTATTCAGACGCATTATTCAGATTAATATTGCAAAATAATTTACTCTTTTCTTTTTACTCCGTAAATAATTTCTGTTTATGAGGAACATGTTTTTCTACATATAATCTTAACACTAGAACGTCCGGAAGGAGTCGATTCGACTCCAACCCTATGATTAACCGTTTGACAGCTATCCATCAAAATCTCATACATTCCAAAAGTGCTATAGATAATTTGGATATTTCAAAAAAAAAAAAAAAAAAAAATGTGTTTTTACTGAAAATTTTATATATAATGTTTTTTTGAATGAAAACTAATTAAAAACGCTATTTATGCTTTAAAAGACACAGTTTCGTTACGAAAACGGAAGAGCGGTAAAATATTTGCTAACGCGCAGAGATACAGACTCGTACTGAAATGACAGCGCGATAGCGCCGCTTAGCTTTTTTGGACTTGAAATCTGGAAGCGCAATAGCGCTGCATAGCCGTCAAACGGTTAAAAGTCAATTGCAACCAGAAATTCTTTCGCAAAATAAGTTAAATTTTAAAAACGCAGATTTACGTTAAATAAATCAGTCAAATAATTTTAAATAAAAATTCTGGTGTAAAATATTTTTAGGAAACTTGAGTAAAATTTCCGGGCGTTCTAGTGTTAACCTTTAATTGCATGAATTATTCTTTTAGAATTGTGTTTTTTATTTTTATATTAAGGATTAGACACCAGGAATCTTAAGATAGATTTTTAACTTTATTTAGTAGCATAATTTTGTAATTCTTAGAGGAGTAATATTTCTATATAAATATAGTGGTTGTAAGAACTTAATTTATGTATTAAAAATTAAATAAAAAGTTGATGGAAATTTACATCACTATGCATTTAACCCTTTCCGGCACACTGTGCCCAGGTCGGGTTACCTTAATGTAATTCCAAACTTACGAACGGCCCCAAGAATATTTTAGTAAAATTTTGCTTTTACTATGAACATTAAAAGTAACATGTTTTTAATTTCTAAAAAAATCGTTTTAAAATTCCGGTTTCAGTCAATCATTTCATCATTTTACAACAAAAATTGCCTGTGCCGAAAAAGGTTAAGTGTTAATTAACTTTCGTGTGATTTTAGTGCCTTTTACACATATTAGGTCTACCGGAAAGTTCTGTCCGATAATGTTATTTCACGCCTACTTTTTTTTAAAAATTCAGATTTCTTGATTGGCACCACTTTTTTGAAATGGTAAAATTTCCATTGTTTTCACATTTTAGATTAAGGCGAAAACAACGGGAATTTTACCATTTAAAAGAAGTGTTGCTAATGAAGAAATCTTAATTTTAAAAATGTAGGCGTGAAATATCGGACAATATCGGACGGAACTTTCTGGTTGACCTAATGTTATTTCTAAAATTATATGGCTTATTGATTTGATGAATTCATGTGACATCATGTGATTTCATGGCGAGGATAACGAAAAAGACGGGCTACCGCGGTGCGTCCCACGTGTCTTTTTTTGCAGACCGCTAGAGTGACATGATGCTCTTTTTGCACACTTTCATTGGTGCATTCGAGCATCACGTGACTCCAGCGGTCTGTAAAAAAGGTACGTGGAATGAACCGCGGTAGCATGTCTTTCTCGTTAGCCTGGATTTCATGGCGTGTTTCTGCATTGTACTACATGAAGCAGCATTCTAGTTTAATTCAAGCTGTATCTGTTAACTCAGTCATAGGTGCCAACCGCCAACTATTGTTCCGCAATATGTGGGTTAATTTGACCCACGTTTATTACGATTCAGACAAGGTTTCTTTTTTTAAGTAATGAAATTAAATACATTCCAAGTAGACACCTCGAATTAGGTAAATAATTATTCTTCAAATAATTTTTCTGATTCGAAACGTTGTTAACCTGTATCAAATTAATCCACATATTAACCCTTTGTTGTTCAGTGTTCCATTGCATGGAACCCCCAACTTGATTCCCAAATGCCACAATGGCACCAGCATTTTGGTACAAGTATTTTCCGTTCGTTATGTAAGTGAAATAAAGCTTTTTCTTTTTTCAAAATAAATTTGTTCGTAAATTCCGGTGTCACTCTTTCATATAATCATTTTAGCAATGGAAGTGCTCTGCGCCTGAAAGCGTTAAGGAAGATTAGTGGGAGCTTGGCAGCTGTGCTCGGTACCGTACCTGCCAACTTTTACGCTATTTTCTGAACACCAAAATTTAAAAGAACGTTTTGCCTTATTTAATCGGCAAAATCTGCAATTAAATAAGTTAAAATTTTCTTTTAAATTTTAGTGGTAAGAAAAAAGCGTAAAAGTTGGCAGCTATGCCGGCAAGGATTCAACGGCAAGGATGTGAAAGATTCAATATTTCAATATGACAATCTTATAGCCTATAATATTATTAAGGTACGGAATGTTCTCAATTTTTTGGTCGATGTAACACGCTTAAACGTGTTGTTTTTGTTATTAATTCTGCATATGCCTTAAATTGCTACATGTCTGCACGAGATTTATCCGAATTGAAGCCGGTGATTGAATATTTGTAATAAAGTTGTTTTTATATGTAATTCTTCATTTAATTCAAAACTGAGAGAGCTGTTCCCTTTTGTTATAGTCTTTATTTCATTATACATCATAATTTAAAAGATAGTCTCTATGACTTCTACATTTTGCAATAGGTGCACTGCAGTCATTCTTATATGCTAGGTCATGTCATTTTTTTAACCCCTTGGGGACGAGCGACCGGTATACGTGACACGTAAGGTGCTCAGAATCGGGGATTATTCTCACCAGGAAATTTAATTGTAAATTTTGCCTTATTTAATCCGAGCATTTTCCCGATTCAATTAGGCAAAACTTTCTGTTTTAAAAAACCAATGATTAAAGATTAAAAATTCTGTAAAAGACGCTCGTCCCGAATGGGGTTGAGTGGACGCCCGTTCCATATTTCTTACTTTACCCGTTAAAAAGTTATATGAGTGTTTTGTTTTGCAATCTGAAAATTTTAATCGTGGCCAAAAAAATTTAATAATTACATTGAAACAAAAAATTTTTGCAAACAAAATATTCGGTTTATTATGTACACGGAAAATACATTAATTTATTTTCAAATAAATTTAGTTGAATATTCCGGTGCCCATGTAACATTTGGAGATTAAAATTAAGTGGGAAGAAATTCACCCACCAGAGCTCAAAGGGTTTTAAACTGTGGCCCGCCGGATACCACTATTTTTTACAGAAATAGTCGACTTCTTAAATCACAGAGATTAGGAGATTTCATAAGGCAATGACTACAGTAAAAATTTGTGTCATGCAGCGTGCCACAGTTTGACGCCCCTGGTCTATAGCATCCTTTGTTAGGTAATAGGATAACTAAATTTAAAGAAAATTAATCTTTTATGTTTTTTAACCCGTTCGGGATCAGTATCCTTTACACGAACTTTATTCGGTTTACACCACTTTTTCTTAAATGATTAATTTTACTAATCACGAAAATGTCTTAATTAAATAAACTTTACTAAAAAAATTAAAGTAAATTTTGCTTTTCTTTTTTACTGGTACCTGAAGCAAGTGCTGTAAGCACATTTTGAAGATGCTTATATGCACCCATGGTCCCGAAAGGGTTAAATAAATCTTCGAATAAGCTTCTGCCATGGTGAAACTTATGTTTAACCCTCTCGCTGCGAAACCCGAGATTTCCTCGAGCAAAGTAAAGGTAGCAAAATTTGCGCAACACGAGATTTCCTCGGGGATTCATTTTTTCCACTTGCGACTATTTTTTAATTTAACTCGTACCGCTTTTTAAATACAAAAAAATCCATATAGACTTTAACAACATCTACAAGAGAAATACACTGTAGAATTGATTTTCTTAAAATAGTGGCACGAGAATATAAAAATAGTCTCCAGTGACAGCCCTGATTTAGCGCAATTTTTTAACTTATTTTGATAAAAAAAATTACGCAGCGAGAGGGTTAAAAAAATACATGATAGGTTTTATATAGAGTCGTAGCGTTCCTGGTTAAAAAATGCATAACAACAATTTTAAAATGGATTTTTTGTTTAATGATATGTAAACCAAACTCCAAGTTATAATTAGGGAATGCATCTTCAACTCCACTTTCTTTTATGCTGATCACGCCCCTTCGTGAGAGAATGAATGAGCATCTATACTAAAAAAGAATGTTTCGCTCTGTGTGTCTGTCTGTGTGCATGTGTGTCTGCGATGGCTAGCGAAATATACTGCACGTAGAAGTCTGAAAATTTAGGCGAGGATAGTCCAAGACAGGTCCTGATGCACCTAAGGTTCAGATTTTTAATTTTTTAAGGGCCGGGGTCGCTGGGCAAGTTTTTATACCGTAAATTGTTAATAACTTGCCCTGTTTTTAACTGAAATTCGTTTTGGGGGCCAATTATTCATTTAGTTATTCCCTTATTTCTGCCATCCAGTTAAGACCGTTGCTTTGGGGGCCCTGTACTGGGCTCCTTGAAGTTTTTGCGCCCTAAATTGTTAATAAATTCATATATTTTAATCTGGTCTCCGTTTTTGGGATCCATTTGCCATTTAGTTATTCTCATGTTTCTACATTCCAGTTAAGACCCTGGGCTCCCCTAAGATCTTTTACTGCGCCGTGCATTTTTCACCCCTAATTTTCTCACCTTCTCAGTGCATAATTTCAAAGATGAGTCTTGGACACTTCTCCCTGGACCAACACCCTCATATTTTATTAGAGCCCTTGGGCCCTTTTTTAAGCATTTACCCACTTTTATGCGCATTTCATTAAAATATTATTCTACTGAATAATTCATACCCTATGTTTATTTTTGACTAATTGAAGATCTAAAACGCTAAGTAGTAAGACATTTTAACATGTTTTTTTGTTAGGACATTGCTCTCAACTATCAGTTGGCCTCTTTTTGGCCGTTATATTATAGCTCCCTTAAAAATGTTCCGATTCACTAGTTTTTTTTTTTTTTTTTCCAACGACTTCTTAAGTCCTCCAGCTACTACATGAATGACAAAAAAATTTCTCAGATTTCAGCTACACTAATTTTGAATATTAATTACCTTCCTGGGGCCTTTCTTGCAGCTTCATTAAAAATGATCTGATTCTATTACAATTTTTTTTTAACATAGTTACAGCTACTTTAAAACTACTAAGAATTTTCTTATACCCAACTACATTCCAGTTAAGACCCTGGCCATCTGGGCCTGGTTCTTCTTTATACTTTAGCTAACACCTTTTTCAAATATGGACTTTACCCTCGAATGGCAACAGCCACGCCTCTGCGGGGAAAAAATCCGAAAAAGACCTTTTATTGGACGAAAGGGGGAGCAGTGTTAAAATGTTCTTCACGCCTATTGGCGTTTTTCTCCTGGTTACCCGCGACTGATGTCACCTGGGTAAAGTCCATTAATCTGCTTTAAATCCGGCAACAACTTAATTTTACTGACTACAGTGGTAAATTAAAAATCGTGTTACTTTAAATATAACTTTAGGTAAGGGATTTCATCCATTTATTAAATATCGTGTTAATGTTAAAAGTAATTCGTGAAAATTACAGGGGGGAGGGGGCAACGGCTCAATTTCATTTGGATTTGGTTCATTCAACTTAGATTACAATTCAGCTACTTTCTGTATAATGAAGGTTTATCTTAGATTTCAATTGTCAACATTTTCGAACATTAATAGTGCATTCTTTTTTAGGGTTCTGTGGGCTTGATTACTACGAGGTTAAGCTCACTGAACTTGGTTTTCGATTGTCTCCGGCGCGTTTGGAACACTTCCGGAACATTCTGCCTTAGGTAGTGGGTACCCAGGTCACAGGTTCGCGCGAAAAGAGGTTTGTTGGGAAGACACTCCGGAAAGAAATGGGGCCCCTAAAATTAGGTTCATTTAAAAGGTTTTCAAATGATATAAAATTCTACAAACTTGAGTTTTGTTTAATGTTATTATAACGGGTCCCAGGCAACGCCGGGCGGATCAGCTAGTATTTAAATAAATTTGAATATTTTATATATGGCTATAATATTAACCCTTTCAGGGGCAAGGCACTTCCATTAGTAAAATACTGAAATGAATGAATGACACCGGAATTCACAAACAAATTTGTTTGAAAATAAGTAAATACTTTTCTTCTCGTACTTGATCACTCTACCAGGGTGCCAACCAAATAATGGCAGAGGCCCTGAATTTCTTCTCGTACATAATAAAACGAAAATTTTCAAACCAAAATTCTGGTGTCATTGTCCAATTTAGGAATTAAAATTAGGTGGTCCAAAAATGAACCAGCGCCCTTGAAGGGGCTAAAGATAAAATTAGATAGTAGCGTTTTAACACAGTTTAGTTTTGTATTTATAGCGATAGCAGTCAGGAAACAGATTATCTATTTTTAACCCTCCGTCGCAATAGGCCTGACAGGTACAGCACAGTTATTTCCGTTCTCCTCTCCATCACTAGAGCGCGCTGGGTTACTTACTTTGAGTGTAATAAGCGCAATTTTTTCATTCAAATTTGAAATATTATCTCTTTGTACATCCTAATGAAGGTCACTCATAACTTTAAGAGCGTAAGAATTGCGTCAATTAATTCCTAATAAATAAAATTGAGTTTTTTTGTGTTACTGTATAAAGACATTTTCGATTATTGAACTTAAACATATTTCTAATGCAAACATAATTTTAACTTATGTTTACGGATATAACTACAAATGAGCAAATCATTACAGATACTAAGGCTAATGTCAGACGGACGTCTTTTTGCACGCTTTTTTTCCTTACGTATTATCCCTACACAATGCCGCTAGCATTGTGTAGGAAAAATACGTAAGAAAAAAAGCGTGCAAAGAGACTTCCGTCTGACATTAGCCTAAAGAATCAACTAAGTTGTTACATAATACAGTCAAACTCCATATATATGCAATCAGGGGTGTAAAAATCTAAGCGCCAGCGGACTGTCTCTCACCACTAAATTTTATTCGTTATTTTTCGTCTAAATTTTTTGTAAGAATGCTAGTAAAATTTAAGCGAAAAAACTAATAAAATTTAGTGATGAGAGACTACCCGCTGGCGCCTAGAATTTTACACCCCTGAATGCAATTAATCTGCCTGCCAGCCTGTGCATATATGTACAATTTAAATTTCTTAAAATTATTTTAAATCCAATAATTTCAAATTTGTCTTGGTGGTAGGTTACAGTATATTACAACAATGGATGAATTAGTGGCAAGTTTTCAGAGCGCCAGTCTACGGAAAGTCTGAGGGTTTGCGCAAGAATGACGTTGAGGAAAGGTATATATAAATACCTTATTATAAATAAACAATTAAAATTAACGTCGCAAAACACAAAAAATAAGTAAATTAGTAAAATAAAAATAAAGGTTACGCTGATTATCTAGTTAAAAAATCGTCATACAACTAGATCTAAAAGTAATTGCCATAGCTTTTATATTTTTACAACCTTATGAAAATAATTTATGGCATATATACCCTTATGTATACGAACACACACAGGATGTAGTAATATTGTGTAAATCAAAGTCGTTATATCTAAGGTACATCTTTATTTTTATACATCATAATAAACAACAGGGGTGCCATTGGCGACTATTTTCATATTATATTCGAACCACTACTTTGAAAAAATAATTTGTGTAGTATATATTCCTTGCACATGTTGTCGATGTGCATGCATATGATATTTGTTTTGAAAAAGTGGTGTAAGATAGAATTAAAAAATAGTTGCCGATGGCAGGACAGAAATAATAGCAAAATATTTTTATATAAATATTTAATATTCTTTTAGCCATTTCAGGGGCAAGGTTTTAATTGGTTATTCTAATGTTGAACACTCACCACAATTTCTGAAAATTTTATTTGAAAATTAGTAAATGCAATCTAATAGTTTTTATTTAGGTAATGTTTTAAAGTAATATTTTATTCAAAAATTCTGGTACAAATGTTTATTAAAATTATGTTTTATATGGTATATTACCCAGGGTGTTTCTTTTCTTTAAAAAGTGTTTCTTTTCTAAATTTTTAAAGGTATACAGTCTTCTTTGTAAAACTCATATTGTATTCTCTTTTATAAATGAAGCATATATCAAATAAAAAGATGCAGCCATTTTTTATGGTATTTAAATTCCTATCAAATAGATTTACTATTTGAAAATTGTAATTTATTTTGAACTTCATTTGTCAACGTTTATTAAAGTGGATATTTGAAACTCAAAGATCTGAGCACTTAATTTCAAATTCGTTTTTAAATGTATTCCAACAATCCCATTTTATAATGATTGATGATTTAAGCTCAGTTACTTCTCTATAAGGTACTTATTTATCTGCGCTGGTTATTCGACAAATTTATTCAAATATAAAGAGATAAATCTTGATCATCCGAAATCTTATTTATTTTAAGCGCAGAACTTAATAAATTTCTCCTACAGTTTTTTAATATTATCGTTTTTTATTATAGTTGCAAAAACGCGGAAATAAAGTTTTACAATGAAAATGCATTTAAAGTCAAGCTAAATAAGTAAAAATGTGCATTCAATTTGACTTTCCATTTATATTCTCTAAAAAACAGTAAATTCGATAAACTGAGCACTTGTTTTTTTATTCTTTTGTAAAATGTATCACTGAAATCTTTTTTTATAGATGACTGGTGATTTAAACTTATTTATTTCTTTGTCAGGTACTTGCTCATCTGCGATGCTTGTTTGACAAATTTATTTAACCCTTCGAAGGGCGGTGGTATAGAATTTATATAACTTAATTTTAATACCAAACTTACAAAACAGCACCAGAATTTTTTAATAAATATTTGCTTTTTTAGTACATGTGAAAAAAAAAAGGTTTTACTTATTTTCTAATTAATTCGTTTGAAAATATTTCTGGTTTCAGTCAATCATGTAAACAGTCTAGAAAAAAAATTAATTTGCTCCTGAAAGAACCCATAGAAATATTAATAAAGAGGAACTGACATATCCTTAAAATCGTGAAGATTCAACATTAACCGCTTTCGCAAAAGCTGATTACCTCCGGTGGAAACTTGCACCAGGAACTTTATGTAGAAATTTTCTCTGTTTTAAAAGGCCTTATTAATTCAAAATTTCATTCTAAGTAATGGTAGAAACGGATTTTCATTTTTATTCGTGGAAGTTTACTTTTGCGGTAGTCGGGCCCTGCGTTTTCGCCATATTGTGACAACCCGTGAAACAAACTGACTGTTTGAACAAGCAAACTGACACCAGTAAAAACAAACAGAAGTTTTACCATATTAGTGAGATAATATTTCCATGAATTAGATGCTTAAAGAAAACAAAATTTTCTATTCAATTTTAATGATTGGAAGTTTGCACCGGAGGTACGCTGAAACTGCGGACCCGATTTTAAAAAAGCAGCCATCATCTTGTGACAACCTCCTCAGTTACTTCACCCGCAACTGTTAGACTGTACACTATATGTCTCCTCCTCTTTAATCATAACTCCATTGATTAACCCTCTATTGCCCCCAGGGTAGCATATCTGCTACCATCAGTGTTTCTAATTTAGGGGGGGGGGGGTTATTCAGATATCTTGAACTCATACCAGAAATTAAAAAAAAGGTGATCTTTGTTTTATTTAATAACAGACATTCTGCCAATAAATAAAGCGAAATTTATGTTTTAGATTTTCTGGCATGAATTCGGATTCTATAAATTACGGAATTTCTAGAACGCATTCTACCGTGGGTATTAGAGGGTTAAATATAAGAGGTATTTTGTGATCATCAGAAATCTTGTTAAGTATTTGAAGAAAGTGTTGAATAAGCATTGAGAATAATTAATTGTTGAATAAATTGAGCATAAGTTTTTTTTAATATTACTGTTTTAAATTTTATTTAAAAAAAAAACTCAGAAATAAGATTTCGTAATAAAAATATATCTAAAGTTAATCTAGGTAAGATTTTTCAAAAATTGCATTTAACACTAGAACCGCCGGCTATTTTACTAAATTTTTATAAAGAAGTGTTTCACACCAGAAATTTTATTTAAAACGATTTAACTTTTTTAATTAGCCTATTTTTGCACTTCGTACATACAACATATATTATGAAAAAATTTCTGGTTCGAATCAACTATTATCAATTTTGGCAGGGGTCAAAATGACACCTAACGGCGGTTCTAGTGTTAATTTGCATTTTCATTTACATTGTCTGGAGAATAGAATTATAAACTAAAATAGATTGATATGTAATTACGCTACAAGAATCATAAAATGTCTTCGTTGAAAATTACTTTGTTACTTAACCAATTAACTACGAGCTTTCTTTATACTTCTTTTAATTCTTCGACACCAGTTTTTGTCACTTTGTAATTTGGATTTATTTAATCGCTCAAAATCTGAGATTAAATAATATGAAAATTTCCAAACTAAAATACTGGTATTCAAATATAAAAATTTTATTCGCTTTACCTGGCAAGTTTTCTTGACAACCAGCTTTAATGAGTTAAGAGAACAAAATATTTCAATAATATAAGTTAAGAATATTTTGAAGTCCCGGCGGATATATAGATACAAAATAAACTTTTTGTAAAGCGGAATATTCTCGTCGACGCAAGATTTTCTCGGTCTTGACAAATTCCGCCTTATTACGTCATATGCACTATTTATATCGACTACGGAATTTTTTTATGATAAATAGTTTGCGTATCATGTATTGTTTATTTATAGTAATAAATAATAAATATGATTTCATGGCCGTCTGTAGGCAAAAAGTGTTGGAATTGCGGTTTATAAATGCTACGTGATATCGTCGGTAATATGTCAAACTACCCGATATTAAAACAGTGTTGCCAGTGGGCTACTTTTTTAAAATTCAGATTTCTTGATTGGCACCATTTTTCTGAAATAGTAAAATTCCTCTTGTTTTCCCCTTACTTAATACGTCATTAAATAAGGTTAAGGCGAATTTTACTATTTTAAAAATTTGAATTTTAAAAAAGTAGCCCACTGGCAACACTGTTTACATATTGGATAGTTTGACATGGTGCCGACGATGTATGTCATTCAACTAACAGTATAGTGCTTATATGTTAAACAATGTAAAGGTATCAATCGGTATATTAAACAAAAAAATTATTGAGAGGCTATTAAAAACCGTTTATTTACTGTTTAAAACTTTTGGGTCATTGTCCAAAAAGTGTACTATTCCAGTCACAGAGCCTTTTTCAGAATTTCACATGAAAATTTTTGAATTAATTTATGTTTTCTATTGGAAGCGAAAGAAGACTAAATGTGTTGAGTGCATACACTTTTTAAAATTACTTTATATTTTTTTATTACTTAGTACACAGTATGTGAGATGTCACGTCCGTGTCATGTCACATACCAAATGTTACTAAGGTTGGTTGATTGGTTGATTTTGTGACGGCCGATTATCTACACTAGGGATATAGGCCTGAGGGGGAGTGCCCTTCGTGGGGGTCTTTCTAAGGGAACCTAACCCGTATTAACGCATGGAAATCCATGGTTCGAAGAAAACCACGAAAACTCCGAACGAATAGGCCGACGGGCGCGATTGTAAATGTTACTAAGGAAAATAATTGATTACTTATTTAATTGAAAATAAAATAGTTAAATAATTATTATTCTATCTGCTGCTATCTCAAGAGCAAAGTAACTTAGCATAGTTAATTACTTTCTTTGTATTTTTGTTTGTTTTCTGAGCACGAAAAGGGGTGTCACACGATAAATTCTCACCTTCATGAACCAAACATTAAGTTGCATTTTCATGTTAAAAAAAATGCAACAATCATGATCATATTTTGTTTCCCATGATGCTAAAGTTATCCAGTATGCTTTCTGTTATTAAATTATAAGTCAGAAATTTGTTTTTATACTCAGGTATTAGAATTTGTTATAAAAAAGCAACAATGGTTATTTGATATTCTCACCTCCGTGAACTATAATTCAAGGTAACTAAATCAACACTAAGATATTTGCTTATATATTGCTTATGTAATTTTATCAACAGATGTTGATTTAAAGAACAAAAAGAATTTCTCAAAAGAATAAATATGTAGGTTAATATTTAGAGCATGTTCCTCACCTCCGTGATTATCACCTCCGTGAATATCTTAATTTTGAAAGTGTATATTTCAGAGAAAAATGCTTAACAAGAATTTACAATGACTGTAAATGAAAAAAGATTGTTTTAAAATTTTAAAAGAGAAGAATTGAATAACATATAAAAGATGGGTGATGAAAAGAAGCTCCAGAAAGAGATGAATTTTTTGTGTTTTTTTAATATTCATTCCAAATAAATTCATTATGTATTCTTATATAGAATTGCTCCTTAGTTATATATCTAATAAAATAAATAATATTTAATGCTTTGTCGCGCTACACAAACATTAACCTAAACATTAGCATAAAGTTCATCTCCGTGAATGATGTTAACACTTTATCGGGCAATGGTAATATACTTACCACTTAATTTTTATTGAAACCGGAAGTTTTAGTAAAATATTTTGTTTTTCTAATTCCGCTGATAAAAAAAAAGGCCGCATTTTATTTTCAAATAAATCTGTATGTAGAATCTGGTGGCAGTGATTCTTTTCAACATTTCAGCCACAGATAAAGGGTTAATAAAAAAATTGTGTTTCTGAAAAAAATAAATAGAATGTAGCTGGGCCATTGCTGATTTATATTTGCAGTAAGTGATAAGTTTCTAAAAATGGTAACATTTGTCTTGAAAAACAAAATTTTTTTACGGGAAAAATTTGCATTGAAAATGTACACTTTTGGGAGAATGACCCTTATGTAAACACAGTAAATGTTACAAAATTCGCTATTAATAGCAGAAATACTTTTCATCTAAAGAAAACATATTAGGCAAAGTTTTAAATCGTGGTGCAATCAGTTGCTGCTCATGACTCGCTTTTTGGGGGGCACACTTTTAAGAAATGTACGGAACTATTAGCTATATTTTTCTGCATATAGCTACTTTTTTCTGTAAAATATTCAAGTTCATATACTCCGTGGAATTTTAAAGGAGTCTGAGACCATTTTTCAGATTAGAAACATTTTACTGTATAATTCAATCTCACAATTTGCAATCACATCGCAGGGTTCGTACGGGTGCTTGAATTTCATGACAAAAAAATTCTTATG
Organism: Maratus speciosus; assembly: GCA_963932465.1. Classification (NCBI taxonomy): domain Eukaryota; kingdom Metazoa; phylum Arthropoda; class Arachnida; order Araneae; family Salticidae; genus Maratus; species Maratus speciosus. Next base: position 554,844,099 of record OZ010787.1, on the reverse strand, counting down.
TACCAGTATTTTCTTATGGAAAATCTTTTTTGAAATAAGGCGAAATTTCGTACGTTTAAACTAGATTTATTTTTCTATTAAAAAATCCTGATATTGGTCCTTGAAAATAACGGTACCCGTACGAACCCTGACATCGCTTAATCATAGAATTTGAATTATTCTTTTGTAATTAAATAAGGCTAAATTATATAAAAATAGCAAATAAAGCCTTTGTGCAACAATATTAAAAAGCAGAAAAACCAACGTTTAAAATGCACAAATAATATATGAAAAGCAGCAAAATGATATGAAAATAAATAAACAAATAATATATGAAAAGCCGCAGGGTCACATGATGGTTTCTTTTGATGTTAAATCATTATTTACAAACGTTCCGGTTGAGGGGGCTTTAGATTGCCTCAAGAAAAGGCTTTGTGAATTCCATTTCTCTTATTTTGAAATCGAGGAACTTATACTTCTCACTCGCGCTTGCTTGTCGCAAAATACTTTTGTTTTCAATGGTAATTTCTTCCGTATGATTGACGGTTTGGCTATGGGTAATCCTCTTAGTCCAATTTTATGCGATATTTATATGCACTATTTTGAGGTCAAGCTTTTTGAAATCTTAAAATTTCCGTTCTATGTTCGTTATGTTGATGATGTTTATGTCCTGATTGAAATGAATTCGGATATTAATCATATTCTCTCTATTATGAATTCCATTGATCCCTGCATTCAATTTACCTCTGAAATTGAGACCAATAACTGTCTTTCTTTCCTGGATGTCCTTGTTATTCGTTGTGAAAATGGCTTTCAGACTACCGTCTTTCGTAAACCTTTTGCTGTCAGTCTCCCACCTCACAGGTATTCTTCTCATCCCCCTAACCAGAAATTCGCTGCTTTCAATACTTTTGTTTTTCGGGCTACTAATATTTGTTCCACTCCTCAGTTACTTAGTGCTGAACTTAATTACCTCAAAGCTATTGCTGTCGATCGTGGTTATTCCTCTAATATTATCGATTCTATTTATAAGAAATTGATGAAATCCGACCATTCTGAAAAGCATTCTAATTCCAACTCTAATACTTCAGTTGTATTACCATTTTTTCCTAAAATCAGTCAGCAAGTTGCTAAAATCCTAAGAAGGTTTGATTTTAAAGTTATTTTTTCTCCTGTTAATAAAATCCCTTTTTCAAATCTCAAACACCCCGTTGATCGCCTAGATAATTGGGGCATTTACCAGATCTCTTGTCAGTGTGGTCTTTCTTATATTGGTCAGACTAAACGTGCTCTTAGATTTCGTTTAAAAGAGCATGAAGGTTATGTTAAAAATCAGGAGCTCAAACGTTCTTCTATTGCTCAACATTCTTGGTCTTCTCAACATAGGTTCGATTTTTCCTCAGCCATCATTATCCAAAAATGTTCTTCTAACCTTGATCTTGATTTTTGGGAAGCTTACCATATCATTAAAAATTCTCACTCTTTAGTCAATGACTTATCTAGTACTCCAGATTTTCCAAGTATTTGGAAAGCGTTAATTTAATTTAATTCCCCCTTTTTTGGTTTCTTTTCTCTACTTCTCCGGTAGATGTCGCTACTTGTCCACCCAGTCGTTTCCACTGCTTCTCTCTCATTGGTTGTTTCGGCGCCTTCGCCACTCGCATAGGGTATTAAAGCCAGCGCGTCTCTGTCTATGATTTTGCTCAGCCTTGCTTTTTCTCGCACGCTGTTCCTTTTGCACTGAAGAAGAATCTCGCTTGTAGATTCGAAACAGCTGTTTGCTGCTTTTCATATATTATTTGTGCATTTTAAACGTTGGTTTTTCTGCTTTTTAAGGCTAAATTAATTCTGTGGAAATTATAATAAAATATATGCGGCTACAAAATTGTTCATGAGTATTATAAAACAATATTTCTATGCACTATAAAGGCTTTTTTAATTTAATTGAAGATATACTAATGAAATTAATATGATTTGATTATATGTCACGTGTTGGATGTCATACCTGTTTAATTTTGTGATGTTTTAATTTCTTAAAATAGTTTAACCCATAGCTGCTAACATCTTATTTTTTTTGTACCACAAAAATTTTAAAGTAAACTTTACCTTCTTAAATCGCAATAATCGGCAGATTAAATAAGGCAAAAAATTCTGTTAAAAATTTTTGTGGTACAAAAAAGCGGAAGATTTGGCAGCTATGGTTTAACCCATTAACTGCCAAAACTATAAAGTAAGAATTTTCAAATTTCTTGTTGAAAGTCGTTTCCCACCACAAATTCGGGAAGGTAAATTTCTCTTTTCTAATACAGCGACTTTTCTGCCATTAAAGTAGTCATTTTTTTAATTCTAAAATAGTGGTGATAAAGTAATTAATAAATTAAAGCCACGAGTATACTCGTGGTTGGCAGCGAATGGGTTAATGAATTTCAAAATAAATTATATGTGTTGATTTATAGTAATAGACATCATAAATCTTAGAAAATTTCCTTAATTGGTTTGAGTGTAAATTTCACTAAGTTAACAGTAGTAATGATCTAACCAATTTTATACCAGCGCAGTGTTTGAAAACAAAAAGCACTTATTATTAGTTCCTTGGCATAAACGTAATTATATTTATATTTATGCTAAAGTAATTTACATTAACATAGTTGCCAACCTTTCGATTTTTTTAATATCAATATTTTTATACAGAAATACTCGTTTTATACAATCGCACAATTTATGTAATTAAATAAAGCAAACATTTTTGTTAGAATTTACTAGTATTAAAAAAATCGGTATGTTGGCAAGTATGCATTAAGCTTATTTCTTACTACAATTTGAAATTTTAATTTTTAATTTTATAATATGGACATAATACATTTAATTTCTTTTCAACAGTATTCAGGGAAGAGAATAGACTGCCTTTGTCACCTCTTGCTGAATTCTAATTAATTTCTTTCCTTTACACCGTATAAAACAAATTTTCATACGCTGAAACTGCTGTTGCTTCTTAAAAAATCAATAAAAATGCTATTAAGTTCAGTAAACGCAAAATTTATTTAGGTACTTCAAAGATTAATAAACTTTAAAGGGAACAAAACTGAAGTTTTGTTTGCTGCTTTCGAAGTTGCTTCCATTTGAAGATCGTATTTGTAAAGTTAACACAAAATATTTTCAGCCAATTGGATAAGAATTAATTAAAAAACTAATATAGTAAATGTCTTATTTTAAAAAAACTATATGAAGATTATTCATGCAATTAAAATATCAGCTTTAAATGCGTAAATAAATGTTTTTTAGTTTTTCTCCCAAATGATAACATATACATAAAAATATTGTTTTTTAATATATTTAGAATTTAATTTTTTAAAACTTTTAATACTTATTACTTTTGCTTTCACGATACATATATAGAAAGAAAAAAAAAACTATATTTTATAAATAGCAATAGAGCGTCAAATTTACTGGAAAGTAAAATGCTGGAAAGTATATGAAAATTATATTGCTTTTAAGGATTTTTTTCTGCATGGGTTTAAAAGTCTTTTTTCCAGATAATTAGGGTTTAAAGTTAGTCACGGAGAAAATGGGCTGAATGTCACTGGCCACCTTTTCAATACCGCTATTACGAAAAAAAATGTACCGTAATTTGCCGCGTATGCGCAAAGTCTTTTTCAAACCGGGAAATTTTATTGAAAAAATAAATGAAATAGGTGCCAAGGAGAAGTAACTCACCTTTTATTTAAAATAAATTCTGGTAGGAAAATGAGTTATCTGAGTTGCGGCGGATACGCGCGAAATTATCGTAACTTCTTTGTAGATATCTAAGAAATTTGCAACAGATTCATACCGCAAAGATTTTTGAATTGTGAATACCATTTAATGTGACTGGGCAGATCCCTGCAGCATTTTCTGGTTAAACATTCAACCCCACAGATAATCACCTAGTAATATATACACAAACCTCATCCGGCAGCAGTAAAATTTTAATTGTTTTTCGCTCTTCAGAATACACATGCCACAGCAAAAAATGTGATAGAATCCCGAAACTTCTATTTTTTCTTGTCCAAATCAGGCGTTTCTAACATGTGGACTTAAGAGACGATTTTTGCCACTATTTTAGTCATGTAATATTACACTAATCACAGATAATTCTGCATTTGAATATTATATTAAAAAATAAAGCCAACAAATGCCCCGTATGAGCGTAAATTGCACATCCCTATTTCAAAATGACGGCAACTGTATTCCCTAATTTCATGTTAATTTTTCGAAGATATGATACCGGCGATAAAGTGAGTTTCGTCAGTGCCACGGCGCCAAGGTCATGGGACTATGAAAATGGAGGAATTGACATAGCCTCATAATGGTGAAGATTCAACTATAACCGGTTTCGCAGTGGCTCATTACCGCCGGGGAAAACTTCCACCAGGGAATTTGAACTGAAATTTTCTCCCTTATTTAAACGCCTTATGAATGCAGAATTTCAGCCGAATTATGGCCAAAACATATTATTTATTTTTACTGATGGAAGTTTACTTTTGTAGTTACCAGGCTCTGCTTTTCCGCCATATTGTGACAACCTAAACAACATCTGTCAATAAAAATATCAAATAAAGCCTTTGTGCAACAATATTAAAAAGCAGAAAAAACAACGTTTAAAAATGCACAAATAATGCATGAAAAGTGGCAAACAGCTGTTTCGAATCTACTAGTGAGTTTCTTTTTCAGTCCAAGATAGGGAAAAGGGAACAGCGTGCTAGAAAAACCAAGAAAAAGCAAGATTCGAAACAGCTGTTAACTGCTTTTCATGTATTAATTTTGCATTTTTAAACGTTGTTTTTTCTGCTTTTCAACATTTGTCAATGTCAGTGAAAGAGATTATAATACCCGAGGCTTCTTCCACGAGTAAAAACGAATATAAATTTTTACCATATTTGAGAGAGAAATTTTGCACGAATAACCGCTAAAATAGGGCGAATTTTTTTATTCAAAAATTACAAAAGGAAGTTTTCTTTGGCGGTAATCAGAAACAGTTGACGGCATGTAAAAAATCCGCCTCCATCTTGTGATAACCTCCTCAGTTACATCACTCGCAACTGGTAGACTCTAGACTATTTTCCTTCTCCTCTATTTTCAAACGCCATTGTCAAGGAATAAGTATTTTTTTAGTACAAGTAATATTATATAAATTTGGCTTTTTTAAAACTTTGAGCGCTCAAATATTAAGTAAGTCCAAATTTAGTATGTAATAATACTGGGAGTAAAATGGTGCAGATTTCCCGACGCTACGCCACTGGTGTGATTTAAAGTATGTTTTAACCCTTTATCTACGGCATTATGATCTACTGCAATTTCCTTCGTGTAATTTTTTTTTCAGTTACTACAATGAAAATTAAACGATAAACATAAAAATATACTCAACCGTGGGAAATTTAATTATTTAAAGGTAATTAATTAAAGTGGTACTTTAAAGTACCGTCAGTACACTATGACTAAAACATCGTAACAGAAAACCCGCATGGTATTTCAACTGGCACCAGAAAATATTTTCAATTTAATAAGTATGTGAAATATAGGCTTTTTCAGATTTGCAAATAAATCGTTTGGCAAATTCCGGTGCTAATCATTTATTTCAACGCTTTAGAATTGAAAATGCTTTGCTCCTGAAAGGGTTAAAAAACCTATTCTTTTAGGTTTCGATCTTGTTAGCAGTCCTTTAGTTATGCGACGTCTATATTCCAGATACAACATGTTCTTTCGCATCTCCACATATGCAATATATGAATTTACATATGACATTTCTAGCATAGCAAAAAACGAGCCGGTGCTACAACTTTTTCAATTTCTTATAAAAATAACAATGAAACAGAAAAGAAATACCAGGGAAATCATTACTACACTACATTTTAGTAATTATATTTTAAAGCAGATGAAAACAATGGATAACTATACAGACGAAAAGTAAACAAGAAGTTTTTCTCCAACACGTGTACTGACGGTACTTATCAGTACCACCGAGTAATTCAACTGTTAAATCAAATACATACACCTAAAATAGCTAGTCAAATTGTATTCTAAGATCATAATGAACACATAAAAAAAATCCAACACTTATTTTATATCGTCTACTGCGTTTGCACCAATAAAAAGACGAGAGTGGCAATCTGTACAATATGTCGGCACAAAACTCATCGACTGCTTCTAAGATAGCCTCATTCCTCTCTAAAATAACAAACCTAGAACTATTGCTGCCATGTATTCGGATAAAGTGAAGTTAAAAGAGCGTTTTTGCAAAGTACCATTAGAACATTATTAATTACATTATGGTATGAAAGTTTAAATTGAGTGGTACTTATAAGTACCGTCAGTAGATAAAGCGTTAAATTGCTGCTGTGTTGAATCATAATCACTGACTAACTAACCACCGTCCCCAGAATACTAGGACTGCACGCTGACACAAAATTGGCGGCTGTTGTGGGCAGATTTTTTTAAGCATTTGTATGGTCCCCTAAATTTAGTGAGCAGTATTTTCTAAAACTTTTCTTTTACTTATTACATCTCAGAAAAATAAAGATGAGGGAAAAAAATATTCGTAATGGGTATTAAAGGACCGTGAAAACGCTGAAAAAAATTACCTACACAGCTGCTATTTTTGTGTTTAGCGCGCAGGTCTAGTATTAAGAGGCGGTGTAGTAACAAAAAAAGCACACTAACAACAAATTACGCACGCATGTTCTTTCTGTTCAAACATTCTTCAAAATGAATTTCTAGTTTTAATCTCACTAAACGCTTTTCCAACCTGCACAATTTGGTATGTGTATGTGGTAGATTTTTAATTTCCTGTAAATCTGTTAGTAACCCTCTACCCACGGGAAAAGCTATTTTTGCGTTCCAGTGGGCTACTTTTTAAAAATTCAGATTGCTTGATTCCCACCACTTTTTTACAAGCGTATAATTCGGTTTATTCTCGAATTATTTAATCTGTAGTTAAATAAAGTTACTATTTCTACTTCAAAAAAGTGGTGGGAATCAAACAATCATAATTACCCAAACAAATATTTGATTTATTTGATTTTGACTTGTACCAGAAAATTTATTTGATATATGTAAAAAGTACCACACAGAAAAGCAAAAACTTCTATTGACCCCTTAACTGTTTCATTTTTTTCGACGTCAAAAATGAAAAATAGCGGCTAGACACCATTTATTTCGTGCTAAAGCATTCGGCAATTAATTTACAATAACAAATTAGTGGTGTGAAAAAGCTTTTAGTAACGAATCAAGCAAAGGCTTCCTTCTCGATCCCAGTACGAGCAAAACAGTTAAGTGGTTAAATAATTTATTATTACGAAACGTGTTTATTTGGCTGGGATCAAAAAATAGAAGAAAGGTGGAAAAACAGACGAAGCAATCGTTTCAGAAAAACTTTAAAAAATTCAAAAGAGCAGTCTTTATATCGATAATCTTCTGAATTTTGGAAAATTTATACCTTTAACCCTTTAACGGTCGCATTAAATTAAGGTTTAAAAATTCAAATTCCTTCTTTGGACCACTTTTTTGAAAAAGAAATGCTCACCTTATTTAATGACTGGTAAAATGATATATAATAAAGCCAATTACACCATTTTATAAAACTGGTACGAATCGAACAAAAAAGAATAAAATGAATAAAAGACATAGCCCGTGAATATCACGGGAGCGAGAATTAAGTGGTTAAAGGGGCAGCCCTTAACCCTAATTTAACCCTTACATTAAGCTAATGATATTCTTTGATATAAGTGGCGGCAACCACGCAATGTGAATAAAAACCAAGTAGCCGACTGGTAACACTGTTTGGGAGGTGGAAGTTCCTATTTCTTTATTTAACCCTTACATGGGCAAAATAATTCTGTTGCTAAAGCTTTGCCTGACTGCCACTACTTTCTACGAAAAATTGATACGAAAAAATATGAATGATTTTCTTCATATGCATTTCAAAGGCAAATATGTCTTATAAAATATGCTGGTGCAATACAATCAGTTGGGAATTAAAATTAAGTAGGAAGTATATTCCCACTGCCTTAATACATTGGTTGCTTCTGCATTTTATTGTTGTGTTTCTGGCAGTTTTTTGTGAGATATTAACCCATTCAGGGTCAAAGTACTTCTACTCGTAAAAGGCTGAAATCGTTGATTGACATCAGAATTTACAGAATTTTTTTAAAAAATAAGTAAAAGATTTTCTTTACGTACTTAATGAAAGGAAAATTTTAATTCAAAAATTATTGTGCCAATGTAGCGTTTACGGATTCATAGCTGCCAACTTTTACGCTTTCCTGTTACCACTAAAATTTTATAGTAAATATTGTCTTATTTAACCGTCGAAATCTCATGATTAAACAAAGAGAAAAACTCTATTAAATTTTAATGGTAGCCAAAAAGCGTAAAAGTTGGCAGCTATGCGGATTAAATTTAAGCGGACCAAAAATGAACCAACACCCTTCAAGGAGTTAACCCTTTAGTGCGCAGCTTTGCATATATGCAAACAACAGTGTTTTGAATTTAATAGATTTTTTCTATTCGTATATACCTAATTCACATCAGAAAATTAAAATAGAAATATTTGGTTCAATTAAAAATAGACATTCCGTATTTAAATAATGCGAAATTAACCTTGAAACTTTCTGGTGTAAAGTCAGATTATCTTAACTACATAATTTCTAGAACGTATTCTATCATGGGAATTGAAGGGTTAAAGGTTAAGTTTTATAAAATAAATAATTATATAAAATAAAATATTTGGAGACATACATATTAAAATATTTACTAAGTTGCAATATTATAGCGTAAAACAGCCACACGACAGCAGTATTTTTCTTGTATTGCAGATATGGAACAGAAGAAAAGATTGACGTATTATATGAAAAATGTATCTCTGATTTTTTTTTTTCATTATTTTTCCTATGTAATAAACCTATCAGAGAATCATTTATAATTTTTTTGAAACAAAATAAAAAATCGCGCATTTAAGGGTTAAAGCAATCTAAAACTTGAATTTTATAAGAAAGAAACCTTTCAGATGAAGAGATGATCGCAGTTGCCAACTGTTACGCTTTTTTGCTACCACTTAGAATTTAAAAGCAATTTTCACCTTATTTAATCGCAATTTTTCTGAATTATATAAGTCAACATTTACAATTGAATTTTAGTGGTAAAGAGCAAAAAATATAAAAATTGGCAGCTATGGAAATTATAAAAAAAGCACGCATTTTTATTTTCTTATTTTTTAATTGAAAAAGCCTTAACCCCTTAACTGTTTCTTTTTTTGTGGCACAATAAATTAAGAATAAGGACGCGTCACCACTTTTTTTTAATAAATATTTGACTTTGTGTAATCGAAAAAGGTATGTCATTCAACAAACCGAAGATTACAATTCCAAAAGTTTTTAGTATCGAAGATAGCAACCCCTTTTTGCTCGAGCGGCACTCTGGCAAAACAATTAAGGGGTTAATAACGCGACATATTTATTATTTTAAATTCGACTGACTAAATTTCTTTTTCTCGTCATTAATTTCTTTGCCTTGAATAATCCTGTGGTAAATTAGTTTTTTATAAAGTAAATTAAAAACGCAAAAGTCGTGTTTTTAGGCATTCCAGCTGGCATTCAGCATTTTTTTAATTTTTTGATATAAATATATATTGTAATATACATTGTTTTCTTTTATATGATATGAATATGTGTTGTAATATACATTGTTTCCTTTTATAAATATAACGTTTTCTAATTGAACTATATATAAGTGAATTCCCCGAATGGCGTTAAACTAAAATTGGTTGATGGGTTGCATTTATTGATTTTCTTTGTACATTTCAGAAAAATAATAACGAATGACAAATTAACTGTTAAAAAGGAAAGGCCTTTAAGAATAAATAAAAGCTTTTAGACGCCATAATACACAAAGTTCTTTTTTTTTTAATTAAATTATACTTCCATGATTTTTTACGGTAATTAAGTTCTTAGCAAATAAATACTCTTTATTATTTTAATCTTATCATTTAGCTCATTAATCTAAAGAAGAAAATAGAAACAAAATAGCTTGATCACTTAATTTGAAAGTCATTCTTTTGTGGTTTTTATTATTAAAATATTTTTTTTTTTGTATTGATTGGTCATTTTTGTTCATCAAATCCATCACAGTTTTGTTTTTTGTCTAATCTGCTTCATTATATTTTAAAGAAATAAAGAAAATACTTTTATAAGAATTCATTACATTAATAAATTTATGATTTTTTATATTAATAAATTTATTAATCAAGTGTACTTATTAGTACACTTGATAGTCTACCTTGCTTATTTAATGTTTTTAAAGAGCTGTGAATCTTGATTATCATAAAAATGATACATAAAACAGAAAATATTAATAGTTATTTTATAGAAAATTTTATAGTTATTATTTTGTATTTTTTTATTATCATTTTTTAAATACGCTATTTTATTGATAGTTCATCCAATATCTATATGGAGGAAAAAAATATGCTCTTTCTATTTACGTATCACAAAAAAAAAAAAAAAAAAAAAAAAAAAAAAAACTATCGGCAATGTAAAAGTAACTGATCTATCTCAGTAACAATTTGAAGCTCTTGGGCATTATCTTGTTATTTTATTCACCGAAACATTTAATCCTTTATTACATCTGGGAAATTTTTTTCATAGAAGATATTAGTCCTTAGAGGTAGAAAATAAAATTCATTATTAATTGAAACCCCTTTTTAGCACCTTACAACTTATTTGAAAAGTGTTTATGACTTCGCTTTGTTTGTCTACCATATGTCTGCCGTGCTCTAACTCTCGTAAATACAGTTGTATTGGCATGAAACTTTGTTTGTTATTAATGTTTACTGTAGCATTTATAGTTCGTTTCCAGGAACACATAAAATGATTCCGTAACATTACGGTCTATGGGGCGAAAATTGCTTGTAGCGCATTTTATTGATGTTACGGTATTTCAGTCATAATGAAATTGATATACCTCATTGAGATGCACTACACCATGATTTCTCAGAAGTAATGAATAAGTAGCATTTACAGTTTGTTTTGCAGGAGCACACAAAATGATTCCGTAGCATTACGGTCTATAGAGAAAAACCGTTTGTGGTGCGTTTTATTGACGTTAGGACATTTCAATAATAATGCGATTGGTATACATCATTGAGAAGAACTACAATATACGTTTTCTGAAGTATAGAATAAGTATCGTTTATAGTTCGTTTACAGGGACGCACAAAAGGATTCCATTACGTTATTAGCTATGAGAAATATCATTTGAGGCTCATTTTAATGATGTTATGATACTTAAAACATAACCAAACTTTCGAAATGCACTGCATGTATTCTATCGATTATAGATTGCATATCATTTAAGATTCATTTACCGTTATGTCTTCCTGCTGAGAGTTGACGAGACGTAAAAAACTAATTAGGTGGGCAAGTTTGTATGTTTTAAGAACACAAAAAAGGATTCGGTTGACCCAGGGGTCGAAGCATATAGGAAAAATTTTATTGTTCGTACCAGTATCGTATACTGGTAAGAAGAATAAAATTTGCCCTATATGCTCCGACTCCTGGGTTAACACTTTCAGGAGCAAGGCATTTCTGCTCCAAAAATGTTCAAATAACCAATTCACATCGCAATTTACCATGGAACTATGAATAAAAAGGAAATGACATACGATCAAAATGGTGAAGCTTCAACCGTAACCTGTTTCACTATGGCTCATTACCGCCGGAGAAGACTTTCAGCAATAAATTTCAATAGGTTTTTCCCTCTTATTTAAACGCCCTATTAATGCTAAATTTAAGTCATAATTAGGACCAAAATCGATATTTATTTTTACTAGTAGGACTTACTTCGGCTGTAGTCAAAAATTGCATTTCTACCATATTGTGAAAACCTGTCTAACCCGCCGTGAGTGCCAGTGAAAGAGATTATTATACCCGAGGCATGTTCCACCAATAAAAACGAATAGAAATGTTTACCATATTTGTGAGAGAAATTTTGTATGATTAAACCTCTAAAATAAGGTGAATTTTTCTATTCAAAATTTACTGGTGAAAGTTTGCTTCGGTGGTAATCAGAAACTGTTCATCCAACGAAAAAAGTCAGTCGCCATCTTGTGTCAACCTCCTCAGTTACTTCACTCGAAACTGGTAGTCTCCACGCTGTATGTTTACTCCTCCTTATTCATAACTCCAATCATTTACGAACAAATATCTTTAAAAAAATTAAAAGCTTTTCTTCACGTATATTATGAGATCGAATATGTACTAAAAAATTACTGGTGCCATTTGTCAGTTTGGGCATTAAAATTAAGAGAATGTATATTGCAAACGGCGCCCTTGACAGGGTTAAAGAACTTACTAATATCGATAATAACTGGAAAGGATTTTTCTGCTGAGATATGCATTTTTAAACTGATCAAATTTAAGTGTATTAGGTAGTGTGTATAAATTTTATAAATTGCATTTCTTTTTATCATATATAGATCGCACACATTAACACTTTCCGGCAGAGTGGTCCCACTGCGGGATCACCTAATTTTAATTCTAAATTTACAAACGGCACCAAAAATATTTTAATAAAATTTTGCTTCTGTAGTGAAGGTTTTAAACAACAGGTTTTTAATTCCTAAAAAGTTCGTTTGTAAATTCTGGTGTTATTAATGTAAATTCTGGTGTCATCTAAAATCATTACATCATTTTACAAACAGAATTTTTCTATGCCGGAAAGGGTTAACGGATATGGACAGCTGAATCGATGAAAATAGATTTTTTCTACCAAACCGGCTGTGGCATGTTTCGGTAAATGCATTACAAACTGGTAGTGCTCCGCTCCCTGAATACTAGATATGAGCGCTGTCGCAGGTGGATTTTTTTAAACATCTGTACGGTCCCTTAAACTTAGGCACTATAATATTTTCTTAAAGTTTTATTTTACTTGTTTAGAAAATCTCAGAAAAATAAAGCGGAACAAACTTAAAAAGTTATTGGTACCAAAATTCAAGAGACCTTACACTCGCTAAAAAAAAACCCGCCTACGGTAGCCGCCATTTTTGTGTCAGCGCTCAAGCCTAATATTCAGAGAGCGGTGGGTAAGGCGTATATGACGTCATACTTTTCTTTTGTGAGGCTAACGAAAAAGACAGACTACCGCGGTCAGTGATGGAACAGTGGCGCAGCGATTCGGCAATTGTCACCACTAAATTTTAATAGTATTCTTCGGCTTGAAAAATATCAGAAATTGTGTGCTGAAGTTAGTAGAAGAATACTAATAAAATTTTGCGGTGCCAATAGATTCTCTGCTGCTACACTGTTCCATCACTGCGCGGTCCATTCCACGTATCTTTTTTTATAGACCGCTTTAGTCACGTGATCCTCGAATGCACCGATCCAAGTGTACGAAAAGAGCATCATTCACTCTTGTGGTCTGTAAAAAAAGATACGTTGGATGCACCGGGGCAGACTGTCTTTTTTGTTACCTTCGTTTCTTTTGCATTTTCCTTAAAAACTATGCTTTGTCGGGGTATGGTCCTTTGGAAATGTTTGTGTGGTGGTATCAGAAACCCCTGTAGATAAAAATCGCTCATTTAATTGCAAAAGGGATGAAATCGATGGAGTAGTTTTCCCCCATAAACTATCTAAAAAATCGGCTTTGCGTTATATATACATAGATCAAATAATTTTTTAGTTTTTTTTAATACATTTATCTGCAAAAATAAATTTGCTTACTACTTACCTTTTACTGAATAATTAAATATGAACGTATTGAATTTTGTTCCTGTTATGGGGATATTTTCAAAATTTGATTAATGGATTATACATAACTATTTTTAAGAGGCTTACAGTGTATTAAATTTATACTAGTTGATATACTTTAGATCCCAAGGCGAATTTCAAGTTAATGCTTGAATAATTTAAATAAATGCCTATTATATAAAGTAAAAGAGAACTTTCCTCTTAATGACCAATTGCACGTAATACCTTTTACTTTAGTATTTCAATAGATTAATTGTAAATACCTTTAAACAGATTAATTTTCAGTACATTTCATTGCATATGAAAATTATACCAGAGAGGTTTACAGTAAGAACACAGATAAATTGAGACAGCAGAATAAGCTGGTAAACGGAATGTATTAAAATGCATTCATGAAGTTTTTTTTTGTCAGGAATAACGTTAATTATAACTGCTGCTAAATAACTGAAATTAACTTGACCATTTTGTAATAAAAATTCCTTGCCAATAATAAAGAAATAAAGATTTTATTATTAGGTCACTTTAAATTGACTCTTTTTCTTTTTATCTGCTAATCTGTTCTTATAACTATTTCTATCCGATTTTTTTCAGAGAAATGCTTTTGAGATTCTTTACACTATAAACATGAAATTTATTATTTTGGAATCTATTACAGTAATCCCTTAACCCTCTCGCAGCGTAATTGTTTTATCAAAATAGCTTCACGACGAGCGTCTTTTAAGAATTTTTATTCTTTTGTTACCGGTTTTTCAAAACAAAAATTTTTGTATAACTTAAATGGGAAAATGCTCCGATTAAATAAGGCAAAATTTACAATAAAAAATAACTAGTGGGAGTTATCAAGGCGGGTTAATTAGACGAAAAATGCAGCCCCGAGGAAATATAGGGTTGCGCAGCGTGAGGGTTAACATTCGTGAGGGTTAGGTTCCGCGAATGTCGAAACCGTGACCGCATAACTGCTGTTTTTAAATTCTGTTCGCACCACTATTTAAAAAAAAAAATTTTACAATACACTTTCCTTGCAAATGTTGTCAAGGCATATGTAAAAGATTTTCTTTTTAAAAAGTGGTGCGAATGTTGAAATGTTCTGCATTTTCTATTTCAAAACCCGCGAATGTTAAGGGATTATTGTATTTCCGCGAGAAAGGCAGCAATCTTTACTCAAGTTATATCTGTATCATGGGACTATTAATAAAGTGAAAATGACATACCCTTAAAACAGTGAAGCTTCAACTGTAACCGCTTTCGCGGGGCTGATTAAAGTTCCTCCAGTAAATTTATATAGAATGCTGTTCCTTATTTAAACACCTTAGTAGTGCAAAATTTCAGTAATAAATAATGGCAGAAGCAGATTTTGATTTTTACCGGTGTGACTTTATTTTGGTAGTAGTCAGGGCCCGAGTTTCCGCCATATTGTGACAACCAGTGAAACAAACCGACTGTTTTATTAACCCTTTCAGGCACACTGTGCCCGGGTCGGGATACCTAATTTTAATTCCAAACTTGCGAACGGCACCGAGAATATTTTAGTAAAATTTTGCTTTTACAATGTATAGTTAAAGTAAGACGTTTTTAATTTCTGAAAAAGTCGTTTTAAAATTCCGGTGTCAGTCGATCATTTCATCATTTTACAACAAAAATTGCCCGTGCCGGAAGGGGTTAAGGAAATTGACATCAGTAAAAACAAATAGAAATTTTACCACATTTGTGAGAAAATATTTCCATTAATAAGGCGCTTAAATAAGACGAAATTTTCTATTCAATTTTACTGGTGGGATGTTCGCCTAGGCGGTAAGAGGCTATGAAACTGTGGATTCGATTAAAAAAACAGCCGCCATCTTATTACAACCTCCTCAGTTACTTCACTCGCAATTGGTAGACAGTACACTACCTCCTCCTCCTTATTCATAACTCCATTATCTATATATATATTTATACTTTAAAATTTTAGTTAACACTAGAACCGCCATAGCGGTCGTTTTGGCCAGTACCAAATAAAAATACTTCAATTCGAACCAGAAATTTGTTTCTAAAATTAATTAAATATGTACCACTGAGAAATAAGTTAAATAAATAACATAGATACTTTTTTAATAAAAATTCTGGTGTAAAATATTTTTATAACACTAGAGTAAAATTTCCGGTGGTTCTAGGGTTATTACTACTTATTATGTGATATAACGTAATTATTCCGGCCTATAATCCGCGGATCAAACAATGATGTTCCGACACGGAAACTTTATTTAATAATTGAAGTTAAATATTTACCGCGATTTAGTAAGTTACATTTTATGAAATGGGATTTCTGTGTCCGATCATAATTGTTTGACCCGCGGGTTATAGGCTGGAAATTACGGTACATTTGACTTAATAGATGAAAATAATTCTGATTCAAATAGTAATATATTTGTTTGGTCAATACCGTCAAATTGACCTCTCTGACCTTTCTAGAGTTGACATAAGAGTACATATACATAGCCCTGAGGACATATACACCGTGGTGGGATTCAGCCAGCTCGCACCGGTTGTTAATTTGCTTTGAGTTCGGAGAACCGTTTGTTAAATGAAACTCACATTTACATTAATTTACTTACTTTAAATGTTTATCTGCACAACTGCGTTTTCTAAACATAATACTGTGACATGTTCTGACTTGTTTCATTTAATGAAATAATCTTTCATTTACAAAATGTGTTTTTTTTCTTCACCTGTCCTGTAAGAAGCAAATTTATCTTGAAATTTCGAAAGATTTCGGGATCTAAATCGGCAGCCTTAGGCTAACTCTAGTTATATAGCATGTTTATTCAACAGTATAATAATTACTTATATAAAAAGGTACACTTTACTTTGGCTGCTTCTTTTGAAAAATATATGGAATATTCCCTGTCAGGGCCATAGCTAAGGCTTCTCATTGTGTGTATGTGTGTGGGAGGGGGGGGGGTGTAGGACCTTAAATTGCAAAGTCAAATTTCAGTATTTACCAACTCATTGAGAAGGAAAAATAAATAGTTCTCGACGTTTGCCAACTAGTTTTATAATTTTGCCAAGTTACCACAATTAGAAAATGTTTTTATGATACTTTTTTGTAAAAAGCTTAAAAATGTATAACTTTTGCCACGTCTATCAGAAATAGAAAATGTATTATAGTTTTTTATTAAAGTTTTAAAAAAATCAGCCAAATGTAACAGAAAATCGCGAACGTTTGAGGAAGAGGCTCCCACCTTCCCCCCCCTTAGTGATGGCCCTGCTTCCTGTTATCACTGATCAATATCTAAATCATTAGATTTAGTAAATTAATTTCACTTGCATTTTTTTTTTTAATTTTTTTCATATTTTAGAAGTCATTTGAATCCATGTAGTTATTCTCGTAGATGTAGAAAATTTTAATTTTTTATAAGATCCCTGAATCCTATAAGTTATATTTAGAAAAAAACATTTTCCGTGATCTAACAAATAATATATATACATATAATCTAAACTTGCCGAGTCATTATACTTTGTATTTTACGAAATTCCAGCGCTGCCTGGCGTGTTTTTTGTACGAAGAAATGGTAAAAATTCTAAAATACTGAATATCATGATTCAAAAAGTCGTGCAAAAATTTGTCTCACTTGTTATAGTATGGATAACGTCTTTCTAAATATGTTATAAGACAGCATAAAATTTTAAATTTTGTAACCTTTTTCTAAAGGAAAAACGATCTCTAAGATGATGAACAACAACATTTGAAATATTTTTGAAAATAGAAGTATTCTAAATTTAACAATTTAGGAATTAGCTCATGGTCAGCAGTAATAAAAAACACCCTACATATTTTATAACTGATATTTCCTTCATGATTGTATATTTTAAATGAAATTGTTCATTTCAAAAGCACTGCGAACAAGAAGTCTAAGCATCATAAAGGATGAAAACTTATGATAAAATTTACTAAAGCGTTTGAAATGCTTCGGAAGTAAAAAGCCCATACAAAAGAAAGACGATGAAGGTTTTATTACTTCAGAAACTTGAAAAAATATCAAATTTGTAAAAGATCATAAATGTTTTGTAGTCAATTTGAATATAGGAATGACCTACATTTTTTCCCTGTCGGATTACTGGAATATTGGACAAGTAATACTTCCATGAAAAGCATCTGAAGAAAGATTATTTATATTTAAGGGACTTATATTAATATGATTATCGATGATGTTTTTACTACATTTTAAATATTTTTTCTAAATCCATAGAGTTTTTTAAAGTATTCAAAAGCCTAAAAATATTGTCTGAACAATTGCTGCATGTTTAGCAGAAATGGAAAAGAGTTTTTCAAAGATAAACCTAATATGGTCAGAGAAGAGAAGTCGGCTATCTCTCTCTAATGTATCAAACATAATGACGATTAGTCTAATTGACCTACCTCTAAATAATGGGTTCTAACTTTTATAGTGCATCTAAGAAAGAAATACACATCAGATCATGTTCGAGTAAAAACAAAAAAAAATTGAAAGTGAGGACGCTTATCAAGAAGCTATATGTAAATATCTCAAATAATACAAGCTATTTAATATTTTATCATTATTTTCTGTACTAGTATAGTTTTTTTACATCCTTTATTGTGTTATTAATTATGTATTAACAATGGGAAATAATATATATATAAACGATACCTTTTAAGATATCTTTTTAAAACTTTCCAACATCATAAATGTAAACTTATTTTCAGTACAGGATTTCCAAAATAATTTGAATTCATTTTTGCTGGTTTCAATCTGAAAATGTATAGCATGCTGATGTCTTTCATCGACAATTGTTGTCCATGAGCAGTTATATTAAAAATTCCAGAAACCAAGCACTTACCACTGATAAGAACCGATTTTTTAAGATTATCTTTGAAGAAGTTGCAAACATTTATCACCAAAGCAAGGATATGAATAGGAATGCTCTATATTCAGTGATTTAGTATACTCGTGAGATTAGAGACTTGTGTGACTTTGTGCAACATCCAGGGACGTGCGAAGGGGGCAGTCATATAATTTACATATTAATTTTATTTAATATATCAATTACTTATTTTTCTAGTATAATGGTATAAATTTATTAACATATTTTTTAATTATTGTTTTATAATATGTATTTGTCTCTAGACAGTATTTGCTTTAAAGCTTAATCCATTAATAGATATAAATACTTTTTATTCCAAAACAATATGTTTTACTAAATTCTTAAGTTTGTAGCACTTTAGTGATTCCTTTAAATACATGGTAGAATTCAATTTTAAATTATCTATAGAGGGCGTTGGTCACATATATTGAGGAATATGCTTGACTATATTGTACATTATTACTCCTTGGTCCTTCAACATTTAAAAAAGTTTGTTGGCAACAGGAGCATATAATCGCCTTCACTTGTATTTAAAGTTTCCTCATTCCCAGTCAGAAATGTTTTCAATATGTTAATGTGTATTTTATTTCTTAATTCTTTTTAATCATGTTTTATTTTATACTTATTTGTTTTTCATAATTTTTTTTCTCTATTTTTTGTGCGTTGGTAGTCCAAAATTCATATTCTTTAGCTTTTTCATTGGTAATATGAAGATGAAACCACACACTTTATTTGGGGAACTTTAGGTATTTCGGACCTGAAGATTCTGTCTCGGTCTGTCTACATTCTGTCTACAAATATCCATTATTATAGCTGCCAACTCTTCCGCTTTTCCATACCAGAAAAATTTACTAGAAATTTTTAACTTATTTAATCGGCGTATTACGGCGATTTAAAAAGCTAAATTTACTATAAAATTTTTGTGGTACACAAAAGCGTAAGATGTCGGCAGCTATGCACTATTCTTTTTCTGCTCATTTTATTTGTTTATTTTTTTATGTTTGTTGGTAATTTGTAATGTACTTTTAATGGTCACACATACACACACACATATATATAACCATTATATAGTTACAATTCATCATCTATTTCCATTTTCAAAAATTAAATCAATAAATTTAGCTTCGATACATTACACTGACATTATACAAAATAAAAACGGAACCTATGACTTGTAACACAAAATCAAGTACAATACTACTAATTCACTAGCACATTGCGGACGATTAATCCATTTAAACATATGAAAAACCACCACATTTGATGCAATAACCAATTTTAAAAAAAGATACAAATAAACAGCGAAATAATGTTGAACCATTAAAATATGTATAATAAACAAATAAAAGATCAATCGGATGGATGTATCAGGAAACTTATATAGCATTTCACTTCATCATGGGTACATGAAATACTAATCTAAGCAATAAATAACCGATTTCTGTAAAAGAATACAGGTATAAGCTAAAATTGAATTCCTTTATGTACCCGATCGACTATAATCCAAAAACTATAAATTTACCATACCATATAAATTGAATGAAAAAATAATTAACCCCTTAACACTAGAACACCCGGAAGGAGTCGATCCGACTCCGACCATATGATTAATTGTCAACTAGAACCAGAAATTCTTTCATAAAGTAAGTTCAATTTAAACCGGGCAGATTCATGTTAAATAAATCAGTCAAATAGTTTTAAATAAAAATTCTGGTGTCGAATATTTTTATGAAACTTGAGTAAAATTTCCGGGCGTTCTAGTGTTAACCTACGATTTACTTTTAACGGCTCCACGGTTTGGCAAATCCATAGCTACCACTAAAATTCAATAGAGATTTTCGCCTTGTTTAATCGTGGAATTTCGATGATTAAATTAAGCTATATTTACTGTGAAATTTTAGTGGTAAGAAGAATTTACATTTGGCTCGATCATCGTACGCGGGCTATGCCCGTCATTGTATGTTAAGGGGTTAATCAATGCAAGATCCGTTATAATGAACAACATGAACAAAATTGGAACATGAAAATTAAAAACTTACCCAGCATGAGAATTTCTATGACCATATCAAAATCGCAAACATGTATCCCTTTTAACACAGCGGATATCCATCCTAATTAAATGGTCACAGTTAAAAGCGAATCCACACGGTTTCAAATCATCATATCTTGTAGATAATATTAACATTATTATAAATATAATAATTATAATTAACTTAAATAGTCTAAATATTAAAAAATATTTTATATGCTATCTGTAGGATCCTGAAGTATATTATTACTAAAAAGGACAAAAAGAAGTAGATGTTTAAATTATATATATATATATTCTTATTTTACATACTGTTTTCCTATATTCATATCTTGTTCATCTTTAGAATTTTTCCAATTTGTTCATATATTTGTGAGTTCTTTAATATATATATATATATATAGAGAGAGAGAGAGAGAGAGAGATTCAATTTACTGCTTGATAAATAAAATGTGTAGACAAAATGTGATCATGGATTATTCTTTTGTTAAGGTACAGTTAAGAACTCTTGTTCTTTTCTCGGAATATTTTTAAAAGTATTCCCAACATTTCGTTTTTGATACACACAAAAATACATGCGGTATTTGTGATAGTTAATGTACACACATATATGTTACGTCTGTATAGAATAGGATGTGTGCCCTCTTCAGAGGTAAAAGTATGGAAATATAAAAGCATTAAGAATGGAAAATGTGTCCGCTATTCAAGAGTGTTCGTTATGGAGGTTTCCTTGTACAGTGGAATTTTCACTTGGAAAAATAATTTGGACATTTATTTGAAAAATCTGGTTAATCCGAAACCGATCTCAAGCGTTAAACCAAACCCGATCTCGAATCAATGAAAGTTTACCCGACCCGCAGCAAAAAAGTAGAAGTCAAAACGACCTACAATGAGCAAATGTAGCGCCGATCCGATAACGAACCTTTTGCCGAAGTCGGGTTCCGATGAAAGCGTGTTACCCGAAGATATGCATGACTCTAACTGGGATAAAATAAATATATTTGGATATTTACGAATATGCAGGGGTTTGATTCTATCACATAATATATACTTTTGTTGCGTTAGGTATTTGATACTGAAACATCACCGCATTAATAAGTCATCATATTTTCACACATTAACCTTATCATTTTTTTTTTTTTTTTTTTGCAGGGTACGTTTCTTTAATACAATGTTTCGCCATATTTAATTTCAGAAAATATTACAAACTCTACGATTGATCTCAGACTGTTTTCAATCTATCGAAAACAGATTAGATTAAATGTATAATAATTTCAAATTCCTTGGACCTTCTGAGTGTACGAACCTGCATTTACGAATTTTATATAAAAATCACACCAGGAATTTTGTACTGTAGTACATATTTTCTAAATTATTTTTGTTAAATTTATAATATATTGACACCAGTAGTTTCAAGCTGTTTTTATGATATTTTACTTTGCGATGGTGTGCTAATTTTGGATTTCGTAGTCAAGGTTACATTCTTTCATGCAAACGTGGCACATTTTGTGATCTGTGGATTTTGTAGTGAAGTTAGATATATCGTAAAAAACGCGCCGAAGAATTCCGCAAACCATGTCTGGTCTTTGTATTGATAGCAGGGATGCCAGTTTGGCCTCCATTTTTATTCAGAAATTACGAATTCATACCAGAAATAAAGAATAATATTTTGTTCTCTATTTAATAAGAGACATTTAGCGATCACTTAAAGTAAAATTTCTTCTTAAATTTAAGGTATGAATTTGAATTTTCGGATTAACCTTTCTCACTCCGTTGACTCAGCTGCGGTGACATTCTTAGTCTTTGCAAAAATTTTTTTTGGTACCAGTAATAAAGAAAAATAAAATTCACATTATTTAATCAGAGTATTTTTGAAATTGTGTACTTGAAGGAAACTGCTGTTTAAAAAGTGATGCCGATCGAATAAAATTTGTGTAAGAGACGCCGGAGCTTTAAGGGTTAAAATTGGAGGCCAAACTGGCAACCCTGCTCGATAGCACTGCAAATCAAAGGAGTTGTGAATAAAGTGGAGGAAACATATAGTGTACTGGTGCTGTCTACCAGTTGCGAGTGAGGTAACTGAGGAGGTGTTCACATGATAGCGACTATTTTTTTTAAATCGGATCAACAGTTTCTGATTACCACTGGGGCAACATCCCACCAGTAAATTTGAATACAAAATTTATTTAAGCGTCTTATTTAGGGAAATAGTTTCTCACAAATATGTAAAAACTTTCTATTTTTTTTACTGGTGTCAGTTTGCCTAGATATTATAATCTTTTTCACTGACACTGACAGGAAGTTGTCTAGGTTGACCCAATATGGCGGAAACACAGAGCCTGATTACCACCAAAGTAAACTTCTACCAGTAAAAATATGTTTCTTCCATTATTTATGGCTGAAATTGTACATTAAAAACTCTTTTAAATAAGGAGAAAATTTCTATTTAAATTTACCTGTGGCAGTTTTTTCCGCTAATAATCAAGACCTGTGAAAGCTGTTACAGTTGAAACTAAGGATATGTCAATTCGTCTTTATTAACACATTCGCGATGGGAAATGAGAATTCTTGTTTTTATTGAAAAAACATTATTGAATAGAGGCGTGGTTTCTGCCTTGCAAAAAATGAATTTATACCATGTTGTCCGTATTTTTTTAGATTGTAAGACCTTTTCGATGAAATCCGTACATTGAAAGATATTACCTAATGCATAAACCTGCGAAAGCCATCTAGAAAACCAATTTATCAATGTCTTACAGAAGAGGGAGGTGTCACAACTGTTTTAATCCTTTCAGGGGTAAGGGACTTCTATTTGTAAAATGTTGAAATAATTCACTGACACCAGTATTTACAAGAAAATTTATTTGAAATCAAGTAAAAGTATACTTTCGCGTGTTTAATAAAAGTGAAATTTTCATTCAAATAACGTGGTACCAATGTGGCAATTAGGGATTAAAATTAGGTGATGCCATAGCAGCATCACCACCCTTTAACTCGGATATCACAAAAACATACCGTCGCGAATGTGTTAATAGTTCCATGTGAAAACCAGTGTTGTCAGTTTTATCTCTTATATTTATTAAGAAATTCCAAATTCATACTGGAAATTCAGAAAGGGGAAATTTTTCTTTGTGTAATAACAAAATGTCTGTCATTAAATAAAACAATAATTACTATTTTGAATTTCTGTTGCAAATTCAAAATTTCTGAAAGGAAAACGCACGGAAATTGTACGCCACACTGCAAATAGAGGCGTCTTAAATTAAGGCACATATGTGACTGAAAAAGAATTTCGGACACTTAAGTGTCTGAATCTGAAAATTCAGCCATAATAGATGTCTTAATTTAAGAAGCATAAGTGTCTTACTATGATCTTGCTGTAAAAAAAAACTGAGAAAAGTGTCTAAAAAATCCGCAAGCATCTAATTTTAAGACATTTTCTAACTTCCGTTCTCTATCAGCCACTAGTGGGCACTCTCAGTTGCGCATGCGTTTTAGAATTTTTTCGTTCGAACTTGGTGCTCGTTTGTAATTCAAACTGAATGTTTGTTTTTATGTACGCGTACATTTTAACTAATAATTTATTTTGACTTGGTTCGTTTTTTGCGGAATGTGAAGTTCCGGCATTTAATTCGTATCGACATAGTGGACATTTGCATTAATTTATATCAATAACAATAATATAGTGTTCGTTATTTCGTCAAAGCAGGTAAAGAGAACTATTGTCTGGCAGGTTATGTCTTGAGGATGAATTTTTTTCATTCTTTTAACACAACTAGCCGGATACATAAAGTAGTGATGGAACAGTGGCGCAGCAGTTGAGCGATTGTCACCACTAAATTTTTATAGTATTCTTCGCCTTTAAAAATCTCAGAAACTCTGTCCTGAAGTTGGATGAAGAATACTAATAAAATTTTGCAGTGTCAATTGATTCTCTGCTGCTACACTATTCCATCACTGATAAAGGCATTTTCTTTTTTAAATATCCAAGTCTGTCTAACTCACGGACACTGAAAGCAATTAGGATCCAGATCCAATCATCCCGTCCTCTGGGTGGTGTACTTTTGGAACAATCATACCTTTTTCCTGGTAAGTGGGACCTTCCCTATGTATTGCAAACTCTCTGTTAATGTTTTCTCTTTAAATGGAGACCTCACATGAGTCTATAGCTTTATTAGTTCCGGAGTTATGCCAAAATTTGTTTAAAGCATTTTGCCTATGGGATTTCCATGATAAATTTTATCTTGTTAATATTTAAATTCTACTCTTCAAATCATCTGCAATTATATTTCTGTATTATTTTCTATCCAATGTTATCCTTAAAATAAGTTTTGGGGGGTCCGCATGGTGTATTAGCAGTTATTGAATTTATTGAATTTACACCATCCTAAGCCTTTTCTACGTGCGCCATTACCTTAGAAATCGCTGTGACAGCACCTGTTGATTGGCTCATAATTTCTTAATTACCATCAAGACTACCTTAACCGTGTTTCTTTGGAGTAATTACAACACTGGAGTACCTTTTTAAGGATTTATTTATGTATAGAATATTTTTATAAGCATTTTATGCGGCATTTGTAATGTTTACACCATTTTTTACATTTCGCATAGGTTTATCATGTGATATGTACTGGAATCCCCACGTCTTTACAGTAAACATCCATATTTAATAGTTGTTTTTAATTATCATAATATTATACAAATAATTACATTATATTAATCATATATTGTATTAATCATATCATTTAATTATATTAATTTATACATCATGATAAATTTTAAGCATTTAAAAGAATATTGTTTAAACATCGTTCTATTCACCCATATTATTGATTCCCCATAGATTTAATGTGGCGAATTACTTGTGTTCATTTATTTATGTTAAACTATTTTGACTGATAAAACTCATTAAATCCGGTCATTATAATTAAAGGAATCTCTGTTTTCCCCTCTGCTATAATTTTGGTATTTCCGAGCATTTTAGAAATATTCCATTTGCTATACTGAAAATAGTCAACTTCTAGCTTCTAGTCTTTTTTCGCTTTTAAGTTGGGTGATTCAAAACCACAACTTCTCGATTTGATAGTCTCATCCACCGCCCCATGAATACTAGGCCGCAGCGCTGACACAAAAATGGCGGCTGTCGAAGGCGGATTTTTTTTAACGTAGGTGCGGTCCCTTAAATATGGACACCAGTATTTTATTAAAGATCTCTCTGCGGTTGTTTAATCTCAGAAAAATAAAGCGAAAAAAACTTAAAAAAATTATTGGTACGAATATTTAAGGGACCGTACACACGCTGAAAAAAATCCACCTTTGGCAGCCACAATTTTTGCATCAGCGCTTAGGCCTAGTATTCAGGGGTCGGTGGTCTCATCCACCGCCCCCTGAATACTAGGCCTGAGCGCTCACACAAAAATGACACAAAAATGGCGGCCGCCGAAGGCGGATTTTTTTTAGCGTAGGTACGGTCCCTTAAATGTAGACACCAGTATTTTATAAAATATTTCTCTACCTTGTTTATTCTCAGAAAAATGAAGCGGAAAAAACTTCAAAAAATTATTGGTAGGAATATTTAAGGGACCGTACACACGCTGAAAAAAATCCGCCTTCGGCAGCCGCCATTTTTGGTCCATCGCTCAGGCCTAGTATTCAGGGGGCGGTGTCTCATCAGAAAGTGACGTCACTAGAAGAAGAGGCAGAAAAAAATTTGTTGATGTCGCCAATAAATCTTATTTAACGGTTTAGAAAATCATTTCGTCTTGTCTCTATACATGTCACTTTGTTAGGCTTTAATGATTATTTGTAGATTCTTAAATTCGTGTAATTATATGCTGTTAACATAATTGTAAAAATACGGTAAAATTATACAGATATATTTCATTTGAAATCAGTTATAATATTGATTTTTTATTATTTTTAGTAAAAGGTAATTTGAAATTTAAAATGAATATCAGTAAAGAGATAGAATTTTATACTATATTTACTTGCACCACTAGATTTTGCACTTAAAGCTGACACCTACATTTAGCGAAGCATAATCCAGGGTTGAACTTGATTAAAGCATGGGCAAACTGGCAGTGTCCCCTCGCCCCAACCCCCCATACGATTTTAGGTGCTCCAAATTCGATATCCAATTTTTTTAAAGCTTATATTTTAAATGTGTTTCCACATTTTATTGATTATAATCAGTATTTTTAATTTTAAAAGTAGAATAAGATTAAAAATTAAATATTAAAAACTCCCAGTCACGGGCCCCTCGGTAACGCTGAATTTATCTGCTATTTGATTGCTATTCACTTTATGAGGTAAAAAAAGGTATTTATGTTGAAAAAGTTAAGCATTCGCTAAAGAAAATTGTCCATATGAAAGTTTTGTTGTAAAATCTCCATAACGGACACTCCTAAACAGAGGGCACCACTATTTAGGAATTTTTTTATTCACAACATATATATTTTTTGTATACTTTTACCCCAGAAAAGCAGATACCTCCGAATGGCGGTCAAATTACACGGTTCCGAGCTGCCCGCTATTGAGAGGTTTTACTGTATAACGACAAATATTTTTCGTTTTTAATACTAAAACGCCCGGGAGGAGTTGATCCTGAAAAAATTAAGACATTTTAAAATATCTGAAAATTGAACATTCCGTTTCAGACACTTAAGTGTCTGAATTTAAGACATTTCGATTTACAGTGCAAAAGTGGCAAATGAGGTGCGCTCGTACTATAACTAGTTTTGTAAATATTCAGATCTTGGTGCAATAACTGTTGCACTCTTATGAAAAACGCATGAATACAAAATTTATTACGATTATATATATTAAATTCAGTAATACTCAATCTTAAATATGACGTAATCACTATGACAACCTAGAAACATTACCTATCATGGGATATCATTGAATTAATTACGTATGATAGGATTTAATAGGCTGAAGAAAACTTTTATTAATATCTTCATAAATTTTAATTCGATATTCCTAAAATTTGAAATGGCACGATAAAATTCTACAACGGTTATATATATTAAATTTCAAAGCATTCGCTTAGGTAGTTTTTGAGCTGTTATATGCGGACAGACATAACGTACGGACCAGATGACGACTATAGGTATTACGTACTCATTTAATTAAGAACACACTTAAAAGAGGGCAATCTGGCAACCCTACCATGAATTTTGTCACAAAATAAAGCGAATTATATATCACACAAAAAATAAGTGAAATAATTAAACTGAGCATTACTAAAAAACCTGTTTTGAAATCTGCTGAGATTTTTTTTTTAAACATTAAACGTACCGGGAATTATGCTTAAGTTTTAACAAAATATTGCACTCATGCATTTTTATTACAAATTATTTAACTTCTTTGTTAGATTGCGGCTAATTAATGGAAATTTAATTAAATTAATAGTAAATTTATTAAGGTTCGAAAAGTTATGTTTTTGGTATTTTATTCATTTTATGAAGAAATTTCTGGTTCGAACCGAAAATTTTTCATTGGGTTGTAGGTATATTTAGTGTTAACCTTTTGATTCACTTCTAGTAATGGTGACTATTTTTATATACACTCTTTCCACAATTTACAAAAAAGTTCGTTATCCTAGATTTCTCTTGAAAATGTCCTAATAAAAGTGCATGTCAAAGATTATTTTTCAAAAAGTTGTGTGAATATAATAAAGAAATAGTCCCTGGGACGACATATAACCCAGCCCCGTAAACAAAGGGTTAACATATATTAAAATATGACATAACTTCTAGTCGAATATTTTTTTTTCCTTGTTTTTTCCGCGATCTTTGGTGATTAAAAAGTGTGGGGTGAACTCTTTTATTATACGGTCTACAGTACATGTTACGTATGAAAAATACTCGGTGTAATGTACCATTAAATTGAAGAGCATTGTAATTTTTTGCGTCTGTATGAAAAAACTATCTACCTTTTTCTATTTAACCACAATTTAATACACAAATTTAAAAATATAATGCATGCGGCACCTCATTATACATTGATTATTAATAAAAAAAACATTTTCGAAACAAGCGACTTTTATACGTACTTAATCAAATTAAAAGATGCATAGAACGGAGCGTCTGATACAGTGTTACCAGTAGGCTACTTTTTTTAAATTCAGATTTCTTGATAGGCACCACTTTTCTGAAATGGTAAAATTCCCCTTGTTTTCGCCTTAACTTATATGTCATCAATTTAGGAGGATTTTACTATTTCCCAAAATTGATGACACATTAATTAAGGCGAAAACAAGGGGAATTTTACCATTTCAGAAAAGTGTTGCCAATCAAGAAATCTGAATTAAAAAATAGCAGCCCACTGGCTTCACTGGTCGGATATTAAGGCCTGTAAAGTAAATATGGAATTAAGAAAAAATCCACAATGTGGAATTATGGAAATATGGTGTTACTTTCATATGATATTTTAATTACAAGGAATGAAACTTTATGTTAGTTTACGAAGAAAACTCTTATAATTAAATTTAAAAAAGAATGTTTCTTGAATAAATTAATTTTAATATTCAAAATCTAGTATGTTTATTTAAATTCATATCAAAAGCAGATGACTGATTTTTTAGAAGATTTAAATTCCATATTTACATTACAGACTTTAATATCCGACGCTCCGTTCTATGCATCTTTTAATTTTAACTCGGCAAATAAAATATTTTTATAATTATTATTATTAAGAGCGTGTCAGGATTTGTAAAATCACATGTGAAACATAATGAAATTTATGTACCTTTTTCTCAGAGGATACTGAAGCAGATTCTGTACGTTTTTAACATTTTCCAACATGTCAAAGAGTTCCTGTATTCGGTTTATCCCTAAGTCTGTCTGTCCGTACTCTCTTAAATATATTCTTCTTTCCATGTAATTTTAAAACTTTATTGGAATCTAGTATACTTTTTAAAATGCTAATACTATTAAAAATAAAGTGTTTTGCATTTATAGTTCTTTTACAGTTCCGCATTTTAATAATGTAAACATGCTTCAAACATAATGAAAATTGGTATTAGTGAGGTGCATTACAACCATGAAACTATTAACACATTGTATGCGGGTAATTTTTCGAAAATGAGCACTAAATTTACGTTCATAAACGCCACTGTAAATTAAAACCTGCTCACAACCAATAAGAAGCAAGCATTCTTGAATTACACCTTCTTTTTTTCGTCCGTACAAAATTTCCGGTACCAGTAATAATTGCTGTCCCCAACCCACAAAAACGTACTAGAACGTGTCCCGCATACAATGTGGTATTAAGGTGGAACTAACATAGCCTTAAAATAGTGAAGCTTCAACTGTAACCGCTTTCGCAGGGGTTCATTACAGCCAATGGAAACTTCCACCAGTAAATTTATATAGACATTTTCTCCTTATTTAGACACCTTATTAACGCAAAATTTCAGTCATAAATAATGGCAAAAACGGATTTTCATTTTTACTGGTAGAAGTTTACTTTGGCGGTTGTCAAGCCATGCATTTCCGCCATATTGTGACAACCAGTAAAACAAACTGACGGTTTTGCCAGGAAACTGACACCAATAAATAGAAATATAAATTTTTACCATATTTATGAGAAAATATCCCATGAATAAGACTCTTAAATAAGACGAAATTTTCTATTCAATTTTACTGGTTGGAATTTTGCCCCTGCGGTTATCAGAAACTGCAGATCCCATTCAAAAAAAAAAAAAAAAAAAAAAGCAGCCGCCATCTTGTAACATCCTCCTCAGTTACTCCACTCACAATTTGTAGACAGTAACCTATATGTCTCCTCCTCTTTATCATAACTCCATTATATGTTTCCTAAAGATTATGGGTTGCGAAATATTTATGGTTTATTTACAGAGACACAGGACCATTGTTTTCAGTTCCATTACAACTTCAGGACCATTGCTGTAAGTGCGTTTTTCGCTGTGATATGCTTTTTTAAACATATCTACATTTTAGTGTTTTACGTGATGTGTATAAATTCCATAGACCATATACGGGGCTGCACGAAAGAATTGATACACATTACGAAATTCGTACAGTAGTTGCTAATATAAATTTTTACTAAGAAATGTTTTTTTTTTTTTTTTTTTTTTTTTTTTTTTTTTTTTTTTTAATTTCTTATTTAGATATCTTATATCTCTGTTAGAAAAAAATATAATTTTTAATATTCTTTTAGTGTTGGGAGGTATTTCATAATCCATCTATGATGCAAGATTTTTCATTTTTGTTTTGAATAGTTTTTACGTTATATGAATTATAAATTGGTCTTTCTTCAAGAAATAAAGATGAGAAATACATTAGTTACGCGATTTCCCGAACAAAAAATATCGCATATAAAATAACTGACACAGATGCACTTTTTAAATTAGTGATTATATTAAATTTTGTATTAGTCTTGGCGCTAGAAAAACTAAATCTGTTAGTCGGAAAAAAAAATGTAGTTACAAATTTTCGCCATTTTTTTTTAAATCTACATAATGATTCCATTTACACAACAGCTAATGAACAGATACTTTCGCACCACATTTTAAGAACAGTAATCCATGGAACTATGATTAAAGACGATTGACATACCCTCAATATGGTAAACCTTCAACTGTAAACAGATTTACAGTGGCTCATTACCAATAGGGGAACCTTCCATTAGTAAATCTGAATAGAAATTACTCTTTATTTAAACACATTATTAATGCAGATTTTCGGTCTTAGTCATGAAAAAACAGATCTTTATTTTTACTGGTGGATGTTTACTTCGGCGGTAGTTAAGCTCTGGCGTTTCCACCATATTGAGACAACCTAATCAACCCCATGGAAGTGTCAGTGAAAGAGATTTCAATACCCTAGTCAATTTCCACCAGAAAAAATGAATAGAAATTTTTAACATAGTTGTGAGCGAAATTTTACATTTAAAATAAGGCGAAAATTTCTTTTCAAAATTTACTGGTGTAAATTTGCTTCTTCGGTAATCAGAAACTGTTGATTCGATGTAAAAAATCAGCCGCCATCTTGTGACAACATCCTCAGTTGCTTCACTCGTAACTGGTAAACTGGCAGTTTATGTCTCTTCCCCTTTATTCATAACTCCATTTAGTAAACTTCGATTTGCTTAATCCGTGATTTATGCGATTCAGTATGGCGAAGATTTCTATAGGCAAAAGGCAGAACACATAGCAGCTATGCATTTTTTATATTCATTTTCCCCCAACGGTCAATTTATAATTTAGTTCAAGGCATATTCAAATATTTTGAATTTTTTTTCAGTAGCTCGCGAGAAAAAGATACATCAATGTCAATTATTTTATATGTGATTTCTTTTTATTTGTGAAATAACATGAATATTGTATTATTTAACCAGATTTCTTGCTGGAAGATCAATTAATAGGTTAGCCACTTTAAGGCCGGTGATGCCAGATAGCAAACTATCCAGAGGATATTCCAAGGCCATTCTGAATAAACCTCAAAGCGAGCAAGAACTTGAGGTGAGAACCGGTGTCGAGTCTCAAAATCATGTAGAAGCAACTCCTGCGCAAGTTGAAGCATGTACGAATAATACCGGAGGATAATCCGCATGATCTTTTGGACAGTTGAACGAGGCATATCCAATGCTTCTGCCACATGACGGACACTGGTACTAGCCAGCACGTTGGAAGCTTTGTCTTCTTCCACCTGAAGCGCAACCCCTTCTGTTGCTTTTGGTGAAACAGGTTTTCATCCTCTTTGAGAACGAACATTCAACGGTCCTGTTTCTTCAAATAAGGCCACCATTAATCGAGTCAATGGACCGTTTCGCATCCCCTTCGAAGTCTGAAATTTCCGTAGAGCAACTAATGCGGAATTACCGTTTGGTAAACGTAACGACATTCTGATTGCCAATAGCAAGCACATTGAAAACAAAATCTCCGCAATAGTTTCTAGGTTTTATAACAGCTGCTGCGTGAAATTTATTTGCATTTTCATTTAAATTGCAGGATATCTTGCTCTCTGGCGCCGAAATTTAACCAGACGATTCCAGATCACGGTTTTCAGTTTGACCTTTTTTAAATTCAAAAATTTGGAATTCTAACTGGAAATTCTGAAAGAATATTTTTTGGTTTTTTTATAATCGCGTAATATCTTAAATTAAACAAAGCAAAACGAGCTACTAAGATCTCCTGGTATTCGAAATTTCTGATTTATTAAAAAAAGTTCTGTTGAAAATGTTTTGTTGTGATAAAACTTGTAAATAGACCAGGAGCCGGCAGCACAGACAACCACCTCATCGAGTTGGAGGCTGAAATTCCAGAATTATCTAAAACTCGATTCCCATATTAAAACGCAATCGGTCTGACAAGTCATATCTTGGTGGAAAACACCTAAAGACCCGATTTTAGTGATCGACTCGTACGTTTACCATTGCGTTTTCCTGCACCCAAAGGTATGAAAACATGGCGGACTGGGAGTAGGAAAACACAATGGTAAACCTATGAGTCAACCGGTAAAATCGGGTTTTTAGGTGTTTTCCACCAAGATATGACTTGGCAGACCGATTGCGTTTAAATATGAGAATTGAGTTTTAGCTAATTTTGGAATTTCAGCCTCCAACTCGATGAGGTGGTTGTCTCATGGATCGTACGCCTCCTTGAATTTTGCAGACCAGACAATTTTTTGGCACCAGTATTATCTTATAGAAAATCTTTTCTTAAAAGAAGGCGAAATTTTGGGCGTTTAACCTAGATTTCTTTTTCTATAAAAAGATACTGGTAGTTTTCCTGAAGAAATAACGCTATTTGTACGAACCATGTGTCTGTGCTGCCTGTTCCCGGTCTAAAACTATGGTAAATGTATGCTAAGTCACCGACCCCTGAACATTTTTCAGGGGTTGGTCCGTATCTTTGTCTTACTTAATCTGAGAAAATAAAGCGTAAAAACTTTTTAAAATTATTGGTGTTTGAATTGAACGGTCAGTACAAACTCTGAAAAAATCCGCCTACGGCAATCGCCATTTTTTTTTTTTTTTTTTTTTTTTTGTCAGAGCTCAAGCCTAGTATTAAGTGGGAGGTGGCTAAATGTGTAATTCATCGAAAAATACCCTCTAGTGACGAAATTTTGAACGGATTTTCCCTCAAACAAATTCCCATCCTTTCATTATGTCCTTCAAAAAAATTCCACAACTTTCTGACTAACAGTTTCGACTGTAGACAACTTTAAAGTGAGTCGTTTAATTATGGACACCTTGTATATATATATATATATGCAACCTATAGAATTTTTACATCCCTATAAGGAGCTTATATCTCTTTTTAATCATGAAATTTTATAGCTTTTTGTTTTATTAGAATGATATAAAATTATTAAAAGGCAAAATCAATTAGTCTTTTTCAAAAGATAAATATAAAAATCATACAAATGAAGAGTTAATAATTAATTTAATGCTTCAAGAAAAAGTCAAAAACTTTCTTTCATATTTTATTTTTAAAACTCATTATGGAAATAAGGATTAAGCTTCAAATTAATGACGTACTCTAATAAGTGAAGTTTTATGGAGTAGTTAATCATCATGTAATGTAAAACATTTAAAAAGTATTTATCTTTTTTCTTAAAATTTTAAATAAATTGGAGGATATTTGATGTTTAATCATTGAAGTTTAAATAAAAATAAGACCTAATGTACATTAAATACCTTTTTTATAATTCAAATATTTGGATTAAAATTAATATTTAAAATAGCTCAATGGCTGTATATCGTATGTACAGGGTCAGTGTCTGGAGTCTGCAACGGCTATTTCAGGTTAGAACATTTCTATTTAGTACTAGAACCGCTGGCTATTGTTACTCAAGTTTTATAAAAAGTGTTTCACACCAGAAATTTTATTTAAAACTATTTAACTTGTTTATTTAGTCTGTTTTTGTACTGCTTACCTTTAACATATCTTATGAAGAAATTTCTGGTTCGAATCAACTATTATCAATTTGGCAGGGGCCAAAATGATAATGGGCTGTGGGATATATTATCCTCTTCGCTTCCTAGGTCCACATCGTCTACATATGTGGACCTCTATTCTTTTCCCCATAAAACTAAACTATTTGACTTTTTTACATTTTGACTTCATTTCTTAATAGCTGAATGTTTTTTGTTTTAAAAGCAAACCAATAAATGGCAAAATCTATGCTGATTTCCTCATAAAATAGATGTTATTTTCATCTGAGTTTGCAAAACATCTGCAAGAGGGTGTGGCCAATAAATTGAGATATCTTCATACTTATTTAACTTAAATCTTTTACAATAAAATGTTTTGAGGATTTGTATATCATTCACTTGATTAAAGGCCTTAAATTTGTGATTGTGCGAATTTGGGTTTAGTGATAATTAAATTGATATTTTAACGGAATTTGTAATTTTAGATCCCTATTTGTAAACCTAAATTACTAGTCCCCTAAAGTATCAATTTCCGAAAAGTTCTTTTCTCTGTCATCTATGATGTCATTTTGTTTGCTTAACACTAAAACGCCCGGAAATTTTACACAAGTTTCATAAAAATATTAGACACCAGAATTTTTATTTAAAATTATTTAACTGATTTATTTAACGTAAATCTGCGTGGTTTAAATTTAACTTATTTCATGAAAGAATTTCCGGTTCCAGTCAATATTTAATCACATGGTCGGAGTCGGATCGACTCCTTCCGGGCGTTCTAGTGTTAAAACCAATGAATGAGTATTTGTAGTATTATTTTAGCTTTGGGAACGAAGAGGTTACATCCCACCGCCCTTCAAGATAACACATTCACTACGGGAAACTAGAATTTTCGTTTTAATTCAAAAAACATCAATGGCTAAGGGTGTGACTTCTACCTCGCAGAAAATGCATTTACTACAACATCATGTTGCCCATACTTTTTCAGATTGTAAATCATTTTATATTAAATTCGTACCTTGAAAGATTTACCGATGCATAAACTTGGGAACCTATCTAGAACACCAATTTACAAAAGATTTTCAGAACAGGGAGGAGCTTCTACTATTTTAAAATTCAGATTTGATAAAAATTGCCCGTCGGCTAATGTGTTAAGTTATGACCATCAATCAGATGCTCCCTTTAACTTGTGTGTCTGTCCATATATGTGTATGTTCGTGTACATGAAAACCCGTTAAAATACCTGTCACTTCAACATATAGTTTACTGTATCTTAAAAGGAATATTTCCATTTCATGTACAGTACAGATTTTCTCCGTTATCCGCAGTGCCTAATTACCAACGGAGCAAACTTCCACAAGTAATAAGAAACAGACAGTTTTGCCTTATTCATCACAGCAATTTGTGATGAATACCGTGTTTAAATAACAGGAAAATTTTTGTTAAAATTTACTGGTGGGCGTTTGCCTCGTTGGTAATAAGGCCCTAAATATCCAGCATAATTATCGTTTTCGCATTCTAGAGGAAAATTTTAACGCTCCAGCCACGGGCGACTTGTTCATTTTCTTGGATTAAAGCGCGGCATATTTTTAAGTATTGCCAGTGTGTTACTTTTTAAAAAAATCAGATTGTTTGATTCCCACCACTTTTTTGAAGTAGAAATAGTCACTTTATTTAAGTACAAATTAAAGAATGCGAGAATAAGTCGAATTATACGCTTTTAAAAAAGTGGTGGGAATCAAGCAATCTGAATTTTAAAAAAGTAACCCATTGGCAACACTGCAACGCGAAAATAGCGTGTCCCGCGGAATTGTATAGAATATGTGAAACGCGATATGAGCGTTTCCTGCTGCTGGAGGGTTAAAGGTAAAAGCTTCGTTATTTATGACTTACAAAAAAAAGTCGAAATTACTACAAATACAGTAAAAGAAAATGGAAAGGACAACATACCGTAAATTGCGATGTATAAACCGCGTCTAAAATAAGTCTGTTTCAAACAAGATATTTCATTTAAAATATAAAGTCAAATATACACGAGATAAAAATAAGTTATATTTTATTAAATAAAAGGTTAATTATTATTAGTTATGTTATGTATAATTATTAATTAAATATGTATTTCATTTAAATTTACCAAAAAGAGAATAATTATATTTTCTACATTGTTCGTGCACTTTTTCTACTATAAAACAAGAAGTTGTAATAAATATTCTAAGAAACGAAGTAAAAACCTGTTCGTCGAAGCATATTTACCTAAATAAAAAATGTGCAAGTTCTGTAAACAAAAACAGCTATCATAGACTTTCTTCGTAAAATATTTTCACAGCATATTTTATAAAAGAATGGGGATTGAAAAAAATCAATTATTTTATTCGTGCTTATTCTATGAAATTGAAGCTCATAAATATGTTAAATTTATTAACAAAACATTTTGAATTTAATAAAAGAAATTAATAATTTTAAATCAAGATCTACAAATATATTATGTTTTATATTTTAGTAATTTTCTCAAAAAATTATGTTGGGATCTCTTAAGCTTTATATTATGGGCACTTTTTAAAGTATTTGTTTTTTAATTCTTTAAATCTTTAAATAAATAATAAAGAAAAATGCTCATACGTACTAACTTCCAAAAATGTTTTAAGCACTAGTTTGGAAATATAACTTTTGCATATTCAGTCACACATTTCTGCGATTCAATAAAGCAAATTTTATTTTTCGTAAATTGAGGTGCTGAAAATTCATAGCAATTGGAAGCTACCTATGTTTACCCTTTCGGGACGGGCGATCAGGGCTGCTACAGGCGACTAATTTTTTATTCTGTTTGCACCATTATTTTAAAAAAATACATTTTGTAGTACATTTCTCTTGCAAATGTTGTCAAACCGTATGTAAAAGTTTTTGTTTTGAAAAAGTGGTGCGAAATAGAATTAACACTACGACGGCCGCGTTTTCAATATACCTAGAACGGCCGTGAACGGTCATTTTGACCGCTCTTTCGAAAATACTAAAAAAAATGTAATTTTAACTAAAATAATATTAAAAACTCCTTTCCAGGAAACAAGTTTAATGACAAACTACAAAAAAGACTTACATTTTAAAAACATTTTTCAAGAAAATAAAACATTTTACATTCTTTTACTCTTCCTAGGCAATCTTAATGATATATAATCCTGAAATTAGAATGTAAGTATCATATTTTGTTTTATAATTATAAACATAATGTATGTTTAAAATTTTTTTTTTCAAAGTCAGCAATTTTATTAATGCATTAGACAAAATATTATCCTGAAAAATGTAACATAACTCAGTTTATTTCACAAGCACAGCAGACGGATACTATCCTTTCTTCTAACGTGCATGGCCCACAAACGTGTTTCTGGCATCTTGAATACTGTTTGGAAGCTTTATTTCCTTTACAGTTCTTGAGTATTTGACACTGCTTTCGTTTTCTGTTTTGAATTCCGGGAAGCATTTTGATGTGATTATCTTCATACAACCTGTTTCGATCAATAAAGTTTTTACGGAGTTCATCAGATATTTTCAAAATATATTCCCGACGACTGATGTTTGAGTCAAATGTTTCTTTGTATATCACCCATGAATTTATTGCAGCTAAATCAAGTATGTTAAAAAAAAAAACACGCACTGGCCATCGTCTGGAAGAAGATTTCCTAGAGTATTTTCGGGACATTTGATCCAAAACATCAACATCATACTTAGTAGAATTGTAGAATTGGATAACCTCCGGAGTCTTCATTTCGTTGTCTGATACGTTCAAATTTTTATGCAATGAACTTAGCAAAAGCACATTTTTTTTGCACTGGTATGATGCTAAAGTAATACCTTCATGTGAAATTATTTTGGTAGAATAGCATTATCAAAGCTAATTTTCCTTTTAGCGTAAGATGAAGGGCCAGCGTTTTCACGCAAAACATTATGCATTGGCTGTCTTCCGAAGTATTTTGCGATATTTTCTTCCATATGGTTCCATCTGCGGCTAATACTTCTGCAGAATTATTTTCATCACTATTAGTTTGTTGATTTTTTCTTCTTCCACGACTACGTCCTTGAATAACTTCTTCATCTGTTTCACTATCAAAACTAGAGGATGAAATATTATGCGGATTTTTTATTTGATGCATTTTGAAACCTAAACTCGAATCAGACTTGATATCACCGCACCCGATATCACATTCGATATCGTTTTCCTCCTCATTTTCAGAAGCAGAATTTACGGATGATAAATCTTGCATTGACTGCATAATTGCTTCCGCAATCAGAAAGTTCTTCCCGACAGTTCTACGAGACATTATTAGAATAATAATTATTATTATTATTTAGGTGAAAATATCTGATCAAATCATTTTCAAACGGAAGTAACAAATCAAGTATTGCTTCACTAATAAAGCGATCACTTATTCAAACATTTTTCTGGGTAGCTCTGGGAAGCATGCGCGGAAGCAACAGAGACAGGTGTCTTTCTAAGAAACCGGAATAAACCAGATGTTTAGCAGCCTTCTCCCCCCATATCTATACGTTCTTTGTATAAAAACTTCTTTTACAAGATGAAAATATTCTTTTTATCTGACAAGTGTTGAATTCAGGAGATGAAAATAATGATTGCTCCGGGGGGACATTTCTCCTCGGAGATGTGAGATGTTGCCATGGAAGATTTGAGATTTTGTGCTTTCAATGGTCAATAAGTGCCATTTACCCTCCCGGAACTCTATAATATCCCCCTCGGAGCCACAGAAATCCCTCCCGGAAAAAAAATGTTTGAATTCAACACTGTATCAGGCGCCGGTCATTTTGACCGTTTTTAGCCGTTCAAAGTATATAAGTTTTTTTTTTTTTCAAAAACTAA
The DNA here is from genome assembly GCA_963932465.1 of Maratus speciosus. NCBI lineage: Eukaryota > Metazoa > Arthropoda > Arachnida > Araneae > Salticidae > Maratus > Maratus speciosus. The sequence continues at coordinate 554,804,684 of OZ010787.1, read as the reverse complement.
CAACAATATTTGAATGAATATTTCAGAAAAGTAAAAAATTATCGCAGCAATAGGTAAAAGTAAAACAGAGGTATGCGAGATTAAAATGCGTTTACGGTAAAAATGAACTCCTTGGCCGTTCTAGTGTTAAAACTAGTCGCCTGTGGCAGCCCTGGGTGATGCATATATGCATCTTCAAAAGGTGCATGTGGAATTTGTTTTTGTTTTAATAAAAGTATTCATTGATATTTTACAACTAATGAGAATTGTTTAAAAAATCGGTGCCACCCAAATAAAATTTGTGTAAAGGGTGCCGTCTCAAAAGTTTTAACTTTATCGTAGGAAATTTTACTCAAGTTTTATAGAATTATAGTATTATACACCATATTTTTAATTTAGAACTATTTAACATATTTATTTTATTTTTTAATTTTTTATTGGGCGTACATTTATCTTATAATAAATTTCTCTTTTGAATCGAAATATATTATAATGGGAAGGGTCAAAATGACCGCCTAATCGCCTTTCTAGTGTTAAATCAAATCTTAAAACTGTAGTTACAAATCAGAGCAGAAAAAAACAGTGGTTTTCATTTTATTTGACATTTAGCGAACTGGTATATTGCAAAATGAAGTTTACAGCATGATGGAAACGAAACATGCAGTACATACGTTTTATTTTTCGGAAAATTACGTATTAATTTAAAAATGTAAAAGTCGGTTTTATTTCTTTTGACATTAGCAATAGATAATTTATTAATATTTTTTTAAACGGCTGCGTTACATTGTTTTCTTTACATGTTTTCTTTATTAAAAACATTTTATAATGAAGACATCTGAACGTTATTGTAAAAATTTGAAGTGAAATGTGGGAAAAAATAGAAGCAGTCTAGTATTTCTTTCTTTCTTTTTCTTTCTTTCTTTTTTTTTTTTTTTTTTTTTTTTTTTTTGAAACTTTGTAGATGCATTTGCTTAGTCTATAAATATCTTATGTCTACTTTGATAGAATCAAAGGTAATTTGTTTGCTATTTTTTAAGCTGACTTTTTTTTTTTTTTTTTTTTACAAAACAGTAAAATAATAAGACGGACTGGTTTTCATGTAAAATGAAGATAATTTAACTTGAAATCGTAAAACAACTCTTTTAAGATGTTTTTACTCATTATTTTATCCATTAAATATAGAAAAGGTAAAATAGAAGTGACGATGTTGTATGAATTAACACGGCTGCCAACATTTACGTTTTTTCCTACCCCTATTTTTTTACATAAAAAATTTTCTTTTTTAATCTAGATAATTTGAGATCACATAAAGCTGTTTCTTCTGTTCAACAATAGCGGTAGCAAATATTAAATATAGAAAGGCTAAAATAGAAGGGCCAATGTGGTATGAATTAACTTTCTAATAAGGGGTTAAACGAGCTGGTCACAAATTCTTTAATTGAAACATTAAACTGAAATTTTCAAAGCGGCATGAGATTCATTGGGATTTTCAAAATATGTGCCCAGCTTACGTGAACAATTTGAAACTATGTGCGCGTTTCAGCGTCAAAGTTTTTCAAAAATGGACTGATTTTTGTGTGTGTGTGTGTGTGTGCGATTAACATTTCAAGTTTTTATTATTTATTTTGCATTCTAAACAAAATAGAAAAATACTTCAAGTTGTAATATGTGATATAAGGTAGGTGTGCACACCCCTTATAATTTTTAAGGAGTATGGCGGCGTCATATTTCATCTCAAATCATTGCCTAATATTATTTCTTCAGATTAAAAACCTTTCCACGAGTAATCGTCCAATTTGTGATATTTTACTGCAAGTCAGATGCCAGTTAGTTCTATTACAATAATTTGTTACAATTGAACGGACTCTGTATAAGGGAAAAAATCATAGTTCAGTTCTATTTCGCGGGAGTTATTTTCTGCATATGATAATGAATAATCATTTTTTTTTATAAAAATGATAAAGTATTCATACAACGTATACATCTTGCGCCTTTATCAGCCAACACACATATAAATATAATAAAAAGTATTATTCTTAATTCTTTATATGTCTTTAAGTAAGCTGTCTAGCTGATTTTCATATACTTCTGTCGTCACCTACATAGCATTTTTAGTTTGCAGAAAATTTGCAGAAGTCTTGCTTTGAAAACCTGCGAAGTTGCAGCAAGCTCAGCATGACAAGACTGAAAGTTCATAACAAGACTGCAGCAAGATAACGCAAACGCCAAAGTCACCACACTTTGAACTTGCAGCTAACTTGTCGTGCAAGTTAAATTCATGCTGTATCAAATTTATTGCAAATTAACGGCAAACAAGTAATCAAAAAAACTGCCAACTTACTGCAAAGTAGTAATATTTCCATGCCATATTAACTGCTTACAATTGTTACACTATAAGTTTAACCCCTTCCCCAGATAACATTTTTAATTTGCAGAAAATTTGTAGCAGTCTTGCTTTGAAAACCTGCAAAGTTGCAGCAAGCTCAGCATGAAAAGACGGAATGTTCATAACAGGACTGCAGCAAGATAACGCAAAAGCGGAAGTCACCACACTTTGAACTTTCAGCTAACTTATCGTGCAAGTTAAATTCAGGCTGTATCAAATTTATTGCAAATTAACGGCAAACAAGTAATCAAAAACACTGCAAATTAGTAATCTTTCCATGCCCCACTATCTATTTAATACCGTTACTGTTTGGTTTGTTGTTTAACCCAGTGTTGCCAGATTGGGGACTTTTTAAATTCAGATTATTTGACTGTCACCACTTTTTTATAGTATAATTCGCCTATTTTTCAGAATTTTTAATCTATTTTTAAATAGGGCGAATATTTCTATTTCAAAAAAGCTGTGACAATCAACAATCTGGGGACAAAAAAGTCCCCAATCTGGTAACACTGGTTTAACCCCTTCGGAGGGGAACATAGAACTGATCAGGTCTAATGATGCTAACACACCGCCAGAAGTTGCATGCATCGTTTTCATCGCCATAAACAAGTTAAGGCAATATTTGCAAGTTAAGGCAATTTCTGCGTATGTGCTGATTGTCTATTTTCTCAACAGAGGGATTTTTTGCTTTTCGTCGTGAATTAATGACAATCTTGCCATCAGTTTCACAACAAACTACTCATGCAAGTGGGGGATGGTATACCTTGCGGGAAATTTGCTGCGAATTTCTCAATTCAAATTTGTCACGGGAAGATAATATCAGAAAAAATCAAACTTGCTGCTAATCTTCATGCTATCTGGGCATATCGTAATGCCCATTTAACCCCTTAATTCTAGCTCCCTTCATATTCACGGGCTGTGTCTTTTACTCAGATTGTTTGATTCCTATCAGTTTTATAAAATAGTGAAATTGGGAATGTTTTAGTATAGTTTTACCTGTCATTAAATAAGGTGAATATTTCTTTTTCATAAAAGTGGTGCAAATAAGCAATCTGAATTTTTAAACTGTATTTTAATTCGAGCGTTAAGGGGCTAATGGTTATTTAGATATTAATGATATTTTGAATACGTTAGTCATTGTTATTCAAGATTATTTATGTTAACTCATAAAAAACAGGTCTAACTACTGCAGCACTTTTTATAGTAAGATTAATCCTTGAAAAACTATAATCTTAAAGCAATGATTATTACTTGGTGTTCGGGCGTGTTTCGTTGTTTTTGTTTTAGAGGCTTAAACCCAGAACTACCGGAAATTTTACTGAAGCTTTATAAAAATATCTATGCCGAGAATTTTTATTTAAAACTATTTAACTTAATTCTTTAACTTATTATTGTCTCGTTTATCAATATAAGGTTAGTTGGGGTAACTGGACCCACGAGGTAACTGGGCCATAGGCTATTTTATAAAAAAAACGCTGATGTATTTTAAGTTTTAGCTTTTGTGAACAATGCCCCTTAACCTCAACATCCTAAAACAACGTGTGTCAACTCAATCATAATTCTCTCTTTGCTGTGATAGGTTGCCGAAAATTTGTATTTATTTATTTTTTTTTTAAATGTCAATTTGTTTGAACTTCCTCGGCTTTTTACTAAAGTACTGTAAGTACTTTTATTAAACAATCTTTTTTTTTAAAGATTAGGCATATAACTACGTTAATATTATTAGGTTTCTATACATATTTACTTCATGCTTCAAATGTAAGCCCGGTGTCTCAGTTACCCATATATATTTCAAGAATGGGGTAACTGGGGCATGTATCCGGGGTAACTGGACCATGTTGGATCCAGTTACCTCAATAGTTATACATAATTATTTTTTAGTTTCTCTTACAACGCGATGTAAATTTCTCCATTGTTTCTGCTCACAATAACGAAAATTGTAGAATACCTTATTAAAATTACGTAATAAAATTTAAAAAAAGCATATTGGGTTGTATCAAACCAAATTTCTTGACCCCTTGAGAGGCGGTGATGCCGTTATTGCATCACATAATTTTAATTCCTAATTGCCACATTGGCACCGGAACTTTACAATGAAAATTTCACAGTTATTAAATACGCGAAAATGTACTTTTACTTGTTTTAAAATAGATTCTCTTGTATATACTGGTGTCATTAAATTATTTCAACATTTTACGAATGCAAATACCCCTGAAAGCGAGATAGCCTAACCTTGAAATTGTACGATACTATGTCGCATTCTATAAGGAATCTTTTATTTTTCCTACCACTATTTTGAAAATAATATCTTCATCGCACCTTTCTTTAGAATATGTAAAATAAAATTATCATGAAGGTAACTCATTAAGGGATCTGGTAGGAACAATAAAATTTTCCCTATGTAATGCGACCCCTGGATACCGATAAAGTACTTTAGTACTTACGTAGCCGTTTGTTCATAGATTTACCTTGCTATTTTTTTTCTTAAAATACCCATGTGACTTTTATACTTATTACCTATACTAAAGTACATAAGTACTTACTTAATTTTTATATTTTTGGTATAAATAAATCTAATATTTTCACTTTTAGGGCTTTTTTCAGACACATTGACAGCAAAAGTTTCTCTTACAACGCTCTTTATTGACATATAATTTACATGATCTGCCTAGTTTAAAATTTTTTTAAGTTGTTTACACTTTTTCAAACAGGACCTGATATCCCATATAAAAAAAGTAAACGCGTGTGGAACATAGACTCCCTGGTCCACTTACCCCATTTTTATAGGGCAACTGGACCCATGAGGAAAGAAAGATGAAATATGCATATTTTTATATTTTTATATTTTAAAATGTAATTTTAAGTATTTTTGTCTGATAGAGGAAACCTAATTGAACGCATTTACAGAAGTTCAGACTTTAATTTAAATGAACGTTAGCTTTTTGAAGCTGAATTGTTAGAAGCTCCAGAGTCATATTGTAAAATCATGGCCCAGTTGCCCCAAGTAACCTTAGTTTTATTTTTTTATAATGTCTGATTTGAATAAATATTTTAAATGAAACTGTCGGATCCATTGGAGCCATCTGGTAGGCGGCGGGTTAATACCCACATAGCATTTTTAGTTTGCAGAAAATTTGCAGAAGTCTTGATTTGAAAACCTACGAAGTTGCTTGCAGCAAGCTCAGCATGACAAGACTGAAAGTTCCTAACAGGACTGCAGCAAGATAACGCAAACGCCGAAGTCACCACACTTTGAAATTTCAGTTAACTTTACGTGCATGTTTAATTCATGCTGCATCAAATTTATTGCAAATTAACGGCAAACAATAAAAACTACTGCAAACATACTGCAAAGTAGTACCCTAATTTCGGGTGTATAAGCCGCGGGTAAAATAAGTCTGTTTCAAACCAGAAATTTTATTTAATATATATTGTGAAATAAGTTCGAAGATTGAACGAGTTACATTTGGAGAAATAAAATTTCTGGTCGGAAACAGAATTATTTGAGCCGTGGTTTATACACCCGAAATTACGGTAACCTTTCCATGAAGCATTAATTGTTACATTAAATGTCTTACCCCTTCGAAGAAGTCCATAGACCTGATCTGGTCTGTTAATGCATCGTTTGTATCACCATACACAAGTTAGGAAGATATTTGTACCTTCCAACTCGAGCCTTTTTTTGGTATTTGACAAGTATAGCGTTTAAAAAAAGCGGTTCCAACCGAATAAAATTTCTGCAATTTCAGCGTATCTACTGATTGTCTATTCTCACAACAGAGGTATTTTTTGCTTTCGTCACTTTCGTGAATTAAAGACAGGCTTACCATCAGTTTCACCACAAGCTACTCATGCAAGTGGGTGATGGTATACCTTACGGGAGATTTGCTGCAAATTTCCTAATTCAAATTTGTCGCGGCAAGATAATATCAGAAAAAAGCAAACTTGTTGCTAATGTTCATGCTATCTGGGTAGCTTTTGGATCACCCAGTTTATGCTTAATATGAAACTGGCTTCCCCCTCTTTACGTTTTTTGAACACCACTTTTTTCTAAGAAAAATCCTTTTAAACATTTTTACAAATTTTGTTGGCATCTACCCGGAACATAATTTTTACAGCAAATGTTATAAAAACTTAGCAAGAAAACTTTCTTCACAAATACTGGTATTCCAAAAACATAAAGTGGGATCCCTGTATAAAAAGATAGATTCAATTGATTTAAAAAATACCTGACAACTCAAATAATATTAACAATATACTGGCCGCAAACATTGTTGCCAAATTTAAAGGGTCTTTAATTCAGAAAATTTGTGTTCATACCAGAAAAATTTTGAATATTATTTTTTCTTTATTTTATTCAAAAAAATATCTATCATTATAATAATTAAAAACAATCATTCAAATTTCCGAGGAGAATTTACCATTTCTTAACGATACTTTTATAAATGATGTATAAATGCGTCAGTGCGGCCTGTATACTGTTAACAAATGTCTGTTGGGATTCGATACCGTTACATAGCTGCCAACTTGTACGGATTTTTGCTACCACTAAAATTTAAGAGAAATTTCTGCCTCATTTGATTATCAGGATTCACGGCAATTCGGCGATTGAATTAGGCAAAACTTTCTGTAAAATTTTAGTGGTAGCAAAAATCCGTACAAGTTGGCAGCTATGCCGTTATTTTGTGCGCTTGTGAAAATGCATTTAGCGTCAAATCCATTAAGCGGACCAGGTAAGCTCTATATCGTCCATGATAAAATACACCAACTTTATGTACCTTTTTCTCAGAAATGGTGAAAGATAGAGGTCTAGATTTTTTAGAGCAGTTTGAATAACATGCTTTACGTATTTTAACAGACAATTTTCTTTCCAAGTTAAACTGAAAATTAATTAATAATTATTTATTGAAAGACATTTTTAAATTAGCATTTTTGGTAAGATTTCACTGCCTAAAAGAAATAATTCTCAACAAATCATTAAGTCCCTGTGTTAAAGTATGCACTATAACATAATAGAAGCATCTAGAAAATCTGAGTTCTGAAGTTTAATAGATATTGAAAAAAAGGAACACAAACCTGAAAAATCGAAGTTTTGAGAACAAGTTAATTAAAGCTGTGAAGCAGTGTTGCCAGTGGACTACTTTTTTAAAATTCTGATTTCTTGATTGGCACCACTTTTTTGAAATAGTAAAATTCGCCTTATTTAATGACAGATTAATTACGGTAAAAACAATGAGAATTTTACCACTTCAGAAAAGTGGTGCCAATCAAGAAATCTGAATTAAAAAAAGGAGCCTACTGCTATGAAGTGCTCTTAGAAAGGATGAAAAAATCCAACACCCTTTTATATATATATAAACATGTGTAATACATGGTTGAAAAGATAAAAGTTTAAACTATTTAATAACATAAAAAAGTAAAAATCGATTTTCTGGCTGAATTTCGCTTACTCGGTCCCCTTATGGCATTTCAGAAAGTTTTGCACAGAAATTAGGATTGTGCTTTAACCCTTAAATGCATAGTGATACATATCGTCGGTACCATGTCAAACTATCCAATGTGAAAACAGTGAGTTACTTTTTATAAATTCAGATTGCTTGATTGGCACCACTTTTCTGAAACGGTGAAATTCAACTTGCTAATTAACCCTTGTTGCCTTAATTAATATGTCATTAAATGAGGCGAATTTTACTATTTCAAAAAAGTGGTGCAATTCAAGAAATCTGAATTTTAAAAAAATAGTCCACAGTTTTCACATTGGATAGTTAGACATCGTACCGACGATATCTGCATTACTATATTTATATAGAAATATTAATCTGTAAAAAATTTAAAAAATATACTACTAAATAAAGTAAAAATCTATCTTAATTTTCTGGTGTCTAATAATTAATATAAGAATACACAATTCCAAAAGAATTATTCATACATTTAAGGGTTAAGTTTTACAAAATAAAAAAATATATAAACTAAGGTATTTTGATTCATACTTATTAAAATATTTACTAATTTGCGATAGTTTAGTTATGTCAGTAGTTTTTACTTGTATTGTCGATGTACAACATATGAAAAGGTTGACGTATTATAGGAAAAATGTATCTCTGATTTTTTTCATTATTTTTTTCTGTGTAATAAATCTTATTGAGAATCATATATAAATTTTTCGAAACAAAATAAAAAATCATGCATTTAAGGGTTAAGTACCCTAATTTCCCCAGTATACACCGCGCCTAAGTTAAGTCCTTTTCAAACCGGAAATATTATTGAAAAAAAAAGTAGTCAAATAAGTTCTAAGCAGAAGCAATTCACATTTTATTTAATACTAGAACGCCCGGAAGGAGTCGATTCGACTCCGACCACATGATTAAATGTCAACTGGAACCAGAAAATCTTTCACAAAATAAGTAAAATTTTAAAAACGCGCATTTACGTTAAATAAATCAGTCAAATAAAATTCCCCTTATTTTCGTCTTAATTAATATGTCATTAAATAATGCGAATTTTACTATTTCAAAAAAGTGGTGCCAATCAAGAAATCTGAATTTTAAAAAATGTAGCCCGCTGGCTGGTGTTTTAATATTGGATAGTTTGACATGGTACCGACGATATAACCTAAACATTTAGATTAACAATTTTTATATTTACCGAAAATGTATCTATGCTAAAAACGCAGCATCGATGCCGGCCCAGATGGAAACCCTTCGTAGGTCAGCAGTTGTGCCCCTAATGTACAGTATATGGCAAGGATTATGGTTTTAAAAATGTGCTACAAACCCTTTCAAATAGAATGAAAATGTAGTACGTGGTGGATATCCTGCAAATAAGAAAGAAAAGAACCAACTAAAATAATTTAACACATTTCCTGCTATTTAATTTTGAAAATGTTACAAAATATATTTTTAATTTTTATTCATATATCATAGCTGCCAAGTTTTAAGCATTTTTCATACCACTGTTTTTTAAAAGAGAAATTTGTCTTATTTAATGATCGAAAACATAATATTAAATAAGGCAATTTTTTCTGATCAAAAATAGTGGTAGGAGTAAAGCGTAAAATTCGGCAGCTATGCTATAAAGGGATGAGATTTCCGACTTTTTGTATACCAGTATAATCTTAGAGAAAAATTTGTTCTCTTAAATCGGAAAAATGTTCCGATTAAATAAAATAATGTTTTTTCTGTAAGATTATACTAGTATGCAAAAAGTCGGAAATCTCATCCCTAGATACATTATTAATATTTTCAAAATGATTATTATAATTAATGTGAATATAATCGTTTTAAACTCTGAACATTGAAAGAACTAGTGAAAACAACCAGCGCTAATTTTGTCTTTTAAAATTATCTAATAAATTTATCTATAAATGTATCAATATTACTTCATTTTTAATGGATTTTTCATTTAAATTTGCATGTAAATTTCAGATAATACAATAAAATGTTAATATTGTTAAAGATGACAAGGTTGCTAGCGCAAGCTGTTAGCGCATATAACGTGTTACTGTTTTGCGTGCATTTTCCATAATGTACCGAAATTCATACATCAGTATGCACAACATACAGTGTTGCCAGATGAATACTAAAATTTTATTTTTAATATCACTATTTTCACAGAGAGATAGTCGCCTTAATTATTTACAAAAATTTTGCGATTAAAGCAAGCGAATAATACCGTACGAAAATAGTGATATTAAAAATAAAATTTTAGTATTCGTCTGGTAACACTGACAACAGATTTTGTCTTATATTCGAAAAAAAAAAAACATACACGATAAGTTTTATTTATGAGAAATTCCTATAATTTGCCGCTAAATTTAAACAACATATGAAGGAAAGAAATGTTGAATTATTAAAAGGGAAAAATTATGTCAAACGTTTTACGAGATTTCGCTCCAAAAATACTTTAAAGTTAAATAAGGCTTTTCAGCTATTTTTATTTATTTTGGAATATGCTATTAAACTTGAAATATTTCCAGCTTTCAAGCTATGAGACATGAATAATGCAGGATAATCACAAGTTTTCTTGAGGGTTTGATTATTTGATGCGGGTAATTTTTTCTTTAACCTCATGAGAGGCGGTGGGATATATTTTATCCCATTTTACTTTTCTAACTCTGGTGGAAAAAATGTAGTAAAATTGCTTTTCCTTATTTTGCAATAAAAAAATTTTAAGATTCGGGTATGAATTCGACATGACAGAAAAACAATTATTTGATCCTCAAGGGGTTAATAGTAAGTTTGTTTTCAATACAAGTTTGCAGGGCTACTACTTGTCCGTTTTTTAAAAACCAGTATTTTTTAACAAAACAATTTGTGGTAAGTTTTTTGCAACACTTGCAACATAAACACCGTACGAGGCAAGCATAGACGGAAATGAAATTATAAAGAAGATATTTTTTGAAAAAAAAAAAAGTGATGTTCAAAAAACGGGCCGAGTGAGAGCCCTCCTTTTACGTACATATATGTGTGTTATATTTTATGAAAAAAATTAAAATAAATTATATTTTAAATTTCAATATAAATTTTTTAATTATGCAAGAAAATATATGTGCTACTAATAAAAATCAATTTTATCGTGTTTCTATAAAGTATTTTTTATGTTTAAATTTTCCCTATTTCAACGTGAAGAATATACGGAATTCGTTTTACGTGAAATTTATTATTATTATTTTTTTTTATATACGTACACTTTTAATAAATAAAAAATATTCTTTTTTTGCTTGATTAGTTTAAATTTAGTTAATTTAAAGTAAAAATTAAATAAAGATAAATTTGTGCGTATAATAAAAGTATAAAAAAATAAACGGAAATTGTTTTAATATTGTTGATGTTGTGTAAATATATATCTAAAAATTATTGTTCTTTAAAATTTTCATTATCAAGTATTATGAAAATTCAATATATATATATATATATATATAACCATTAATTAAACATAACCTACCACCATCAATAACCGTAATATTATGAATTAAAGCTGTAAGTATAAAAAAGTGCCAAATAATTTATTACATATAAAATTATTAGAAAATTTAATAACATTAAATAAATCTTTGCAATGATAGGAATGAAAAAAATTAATGGAATCCTAAAATAGGTATCAGATAACTACATGGTAGAAATCATATTGATAATACACATAGATTGTGCGCTATTGCAGCAATGATCTAAGCGTATAATATTTAAAAGATTGCTAAATCATATAGCGACCTAGGAATATATATAAATATATATAAGATACCAAAAGGAAAAAAAATACTTCAAAATGAATTGTTGACATTCAAAATGAAAAAATATATACATATATATACAGGGTGGTTCAAAGGTCATGTCCAAACGGAACGTGCGGATTTATCAGGTCAGGCAGTGTTGCCAGTAAGCTACTTTTTAAAAATTCAGATTTCTTGATTGGCACCATTTTTCTGAAATGGTAAAATTCCACTGCTTTTCGCCTTAATTAATATGTCATTAAAAAAGGCGAATTTCACTATCTCAAAAAAGTGGTGCCAGTCATGAAATCTGAATTTTAAAAAAGTAGCCCGCTGGCAACACTGATTTCAGGAGGAGCAAGAATTACATAGGAACTGGGGGGTCCGAAACGCGAACGTAACGGTGCAATTGCATCATGACCATGACGCAAAGAAAAGATAACAAACTGTAAAGAATTCGCTGTCTCATAATATAATCTGGTAGCGCTGAAGACAAGAATCACTCTAGATTAATTTTCGACCGCGTTTATTCTGGGTATTAAGGATTATACAAACATAAATCTAGGTTCGTTTATCAATTACAAAACGAAGAGTCATTAGCCACAGAGTTCAGGACAAATACATAAGCCTTGTTCACACAAGATACTGATGTCTCCTAACTAAATGGGACTTGCTAGTTGGTTAGCTGCCCACAAAAAACAAAATCTCTAGTCGATATATTATAGAGACTGAAAGTTTCTCGGAGAAATGGATTTTGCGCTGCCTGCAAGAATCCAAGAACTGACTCGCAATCCTTCCAAAAAACTTCCTCTCATCTCTCCATCCTCTTTTTCCTCCCCAAACCGGCGGGGCACGTCCCCTATTCCTATCGGCGAAATCCCGGCACTCTGATAGTCCCTCTCTGTTCTCCTCCCGGTGCCGTCTTGCCATTCGAAGTCTCCTAGATGCTGAAACTCTCTGCACGAGAAGGTCGGCCAAAGGAGAAATCGATCGATAAGGAACGGCCCGTGACGAAATTTAATGTCACGGGACATAGAAACTAAAATATCTCGAGAGATTTTCCTATTGTCCATTTAAGATAAATGGTTTCCAGCCCGTGAGAACTGCAGTCCGTTTGCAAAGGCTTGGTACAGGCATAGTTCTGTTAATTAATTCTCTAATTACGTCAATACTTTACAAAACGGTGTAAAAAGACCTTTATTTAACCAAAAACTTAATCGAAGTACAAAATACAAATAAAAAATTTTACAATTCATAACAAGTTCTGAAAATATATCCCATTAGACGTGATGCATATTTCACATCGGCGCTGTATTGAATCGCGAACACGTTCCAATTGGCTAGGAATCCCGGACACCTAACGTGGCTTCAGCGATACCCGCCATGAGTTCTGTGGCCGATGGAACGGGTGTCTCGTACACCAGAGACTTAAAACCTCCCCAGAGGTAGAAATCCAGGAGGTTTAGATCCGGTGATCGTAGTGGACACGGTATGGGCCAATTGGAACATGTTCGCGATTCCATACGGCGCCGATGTGAAGCATGCATCACGGCTAATGGGGAACATTTTGAACACTTGTTATGAGTTACAACATTTTTCATTTGTATTTTGTACTTCGATTAAGTTTTTTGTAAAATAAAGGTCTTTATACACCATCTGATATCTTTCCTTTGCGCCACGGTCACTATGCAATTGCACCGTCACGATCACGTTTCCGACACCGAGTTCCTATATAATTCTTGCTACTCATGACCTAACACACCCACACGTGTTGTTTGGACATGACCTTTTGAAGCACCCTGTAAATATATATACACTATATGGCCATTAATGACCGTCACCTTTCAATTTTAGACATTTTGTCGAATATTTAGAAATAGACTTGACAGATTCTTCTGGAATTTCAGGATTAAAAAGAACGGGTATGACCTCACATTTAGCAATGTCGATTTCATAAAGGGGGCAATTAGGGAGCCAACAAAAAATAAAAGAAAAAAAATAATACTTGGGATCGCCCTGTAAAATAAAATGCACAAAATGATCTATCGTTACCGAATATAAATAAACAGACATTGTGCAATATGCTTATTCTTTTGTGTAAGAATAGAACGTATATTAATAGAGATATAGCGATTTATTTAAAAAAATTAAAAAGTTCTTGCATGTTTTTTGCTTATAACATGCAGGGTTTTCAACCAAATTTAACACCGGTTTCAGAAAAATTGACACAATATAGTAAAAACAATACAGTGAAATTGGAATATAAATATATTAAATATTTTAGGAAATATGAGCAGCTGTATGAAATAATTTTTATCTGCGCATGCGCGAACGATAACAAGGATTATTTTACATAATTTAATAGCCAACTCAATGGAGCAACTTATTAAAAAAATTTAGTCAAATATCGTAAAAATTCAGAAATGATATCGGCGTTAGAGTGAGCAAATTTTCATCCCAACGCGAACGTGTTTAGTTCCCAAGTAAGCTAGGTACTCATTTTATCGACACCGAAGGGTGACAGGTTGAGCGAATCTTGCCCATCCGGGAACCGAACTCGCGACCTGTAGCGTGGCAGATAGGCGTGCTTACCACTACGCTACTGTGCTTAACCTATTTTAATAGAGAAGAATTAAAAAGTAATTGGCGGTAGAAATGCATTGTTGGTCGCATTTTCGTTTGCAATAAAACTTTTCATACAGATGAAATAATATGCTTACACTAAAATAATTCAAGTTTTGAACTTATGTCTGACAATTTCTCTTTATAAATCGTTATTCGACTTGCTGAAACTGCCAAATAATTTTATCAGCTCTTAACTCTCTCGTGCATGATTTTTTATTTTCCCTTAAAAAAAATATGTTTGATTTATTAATGGGCATACATTAAAGGAAAAATACGGAAACAATTATCGCTCTTATATTTTTCAGTATTTTGGATATTTTATTTTAAATGGTTACCAAATGAAAACACCATGCATTAAGCATATTCTACGATACTTCTCTGCTCTTCTTTCTATTAATTGTCCGGTGGTATTTTGCAGCACGGGATTCTGTCTCTTATTATTATTCCAAGGCACAAAATTACTATTGTCTACTATTTTAAAAGTGTCATTAGGTTCATTGATGTTTAATAGTTATCAAAATACTGTTTATGATTTACAGGTTCAACAACTGGATGAGTTAGTTTAGCATTGACTCAAACGCTAACGTCCAAATCATGTTCGCTTGACAGACTGGTTGTATTTTTTTCGCAATAAATATCAAAATTGTACGCAAATCTTGATACTCCTGCGAAAAATAACAATTCAAAACCACAATTATGCGAGGGTTTTTTTGGGGTGTGGTGGGTTGTACTGCTTCATATGGTGATGAGCCTTTGTCGCACTTATTTGCTCATAAACACAGAGAGATTATTTCATGGGTATGGATATGAATTCCCATCCAGGGTAGCAACTATCGTTCTCAACTTGAATAACTTATCTTCCCCAATAGACAATGTTCCGTTCCCAACAGACTTCCGTTCAGATGGGAAAATTGTCGTATACTTTCAAATGTATTCAAGGTCATAGTGCGACTACTTGGTGGTACACAAATGACAAGGTTCCCAAACTTATGATTTTAAAGTTTGCCACGCTACTCAAGATACAAATTCTTAGATACATTTTTATATCTGTCGAACATATATTGAGTGGCTTTTGAATATGTTTTAGAGCCCTATACCTTGTTTGATCAAAATCGGAAAGTTTTGGGTGGAAAAATACAAAAAAATATTTATACGGTGTTTTTAATGATAAAACACTTTCAGACATTGAACCATCTCCAATATCTTTATCCAAGAAGGATCTGGCTGAAGAGTTTGAAGCTTTCACTTTTTTTCTGTTTACGTTTACCTGACTGCTTTTGTTTTGATGTAGATGGAATATTCACTATCCCAACGTTTATATAAACATTCTAGTCAATTTCATTAGCTGTTTTATCTGATTGTAAATCATAATCGGTATCATTATGTCTAAACCGCTTTTTAACAGAATGTTTGGATCAAACTTTGGATCGTCATCGCTGTCATTGTCAGAAATGCCACTTTTACTTGACAATACAATCCATATTTTTCTGTTAATAATTTTTTTAGTCTCTTTGCCAGTGGTGGAAAATTGGCGCAGAGGAGGAGCCTATTGACACCACTAATATGTTATGGTATTCTTCATCTTAATAAAAACTGTCATTAGATAAGACGAAAAATTCTACTAAAATTTAGTGGTGTTAATAGGCTCCTCCTCTGCGCCAATTTTCCACCACTGCTCTTTGCTTTAAAATATATGTTGAACATGATTAGGCTTTATCAGAACAAATTTTTAGATGAAAAAATAGACAAAAAGCAAGATAAAACAATGAACAAATTCATTGAACAGAATACTAACAATGTAAATTAAAGCGAAATTCAATTCATGGCGTTGCCAAATGGCAATAAACGTATATTCGCATGCATAGAATATTTGTTGCAAAAAAACTAACCGAAAATTATTTAAAATAACTTTTTAAAGCATATTCTTTTGAAAAAGATTCTTTTCGAATAAAATTTTGCATTTTAAATATTTTTTATTAGTGTTAGAAATCCATCTTTGGCTAGGAAAATGGAAGGCTTCAAAAGTTCTTTTTTATTTGTAATTGATAAACAACTGTTATCCCCTATATTATTTTTAATGAACTAAATCTAAATTTAGGATCAAAATGAATACGAAAAGCGTAAAATTATCAAGAGGCAACGGTAAATAAACGATAAGGAGAGAAAATTTAATTTGTTGCCAATTGGCAACAGTATGCAAAGTTACTTCTATTCGCAAAATATTGAAATGTGTGAATGACACAAGCAAATTTATTTCAAAATAAGCAAAAGCTTTTGTTCACGTTCTTAATAAAAGGAAAATTTTCATTCTAATATTCTGGTGCCAATGTTGCATTTAGCGATTAAAATTAGGTGATCCAAAAATGAACCACCACCCTTGAAGGGGTTAAGAAGCAATACCGATAAGATACTGCTTATCGTTTTTTTCAAATAGAAAAATCATTTAACACATTGCCGACGGTCAATTTTTATCAAATCTAAGTTTTAAAATAGTAGAAGCTCCTCCCTGTTGTGGAAGTCTTTTGTAAATTCGTGTTCTACACAGGTTTCCCAAGTTTATGCATCAGTAAATATCTTTCAATGTACAAATTTAATATAAAATCTCTTACAATCTAAAAAAAAAAAAATATGGACAACATTATCAGGGGTGTTAAAATCTAGACGCCAGCGGACAATCTCTTACCACTAAAATTTATTAGTTTTCTTCGCTTAAATTTTATTAGCATTCTTACAAAAAATTTATACGAAATATTAGAGGAAAAATAACGAATAAAATTTAGTGGTGAGAGACTGCCCGCTGACGCCTCCTTTTTTACACCCTGAAAATTATATAAATGCATTTTCTGTAAGGTAGAAGCCACGCCAAAGTCAATTATGTTTTTTGAACAAAAACAAGAATGCTCGTTTCCCGTCGTGAATGTGTTAAGATTGAACAAATTATTACAGGATTATAACGAAATGATAACAAGAATTTACAACTACTATTGGGTCATTCGGAAAGTCGTGTCCGTTTTGGAAAATCAATTCGCACAGGAAAATTCTATTATTTAATTATTAGACATTGATTCCGATATCTAACAATTACCGGGCAGAATTTTCCGGGACGAATTTATTTTCCCAAACGAACACGACTTTCCGAACGGCCCAATATATAGGACCGCCTAATTCTAGCCGTAAAGCAAAAAAAGTATTTTTTTAATTAATTTATTACATGCTTTTATTTGTGTATTTCACATTTAGTAAAATAATTTAAAATAACAATCCATGACCCGCAGACAGGGCTCCCACCCAGTCTGTTTTTGAACACCACTTTTACTTAAAGAAATATCTTGTTTATAAATTTCGTTGAAGGCTAGCTCCGTGTGTTTCTGTAGTGCAAGTCGCATAGCTCATAACTGCTTTGCTTGTTGGCCACCGTTATTTTGGAAAAGTTTGCTTCGCCTTATTTGATTGAAGAGATATCCCCGATTAAATAAATCATATTTTTCCGTTCTAAAATACTGGTAGCCAAAAAATCGCAGCATGTGACTTACACTACAAGTACTCTTGGAACTAGCCAGAAATATACCGGTAAGGGCTTTTTTTTTCAGTTATTACAGAAGCCTACCACGAATTTCTTTATAAAAAAATTACTGGTGTTCAAACAACGGACCAGTGTGAGCCTTACCCGAAGATCAATGCAATACTATTATTTAAGAATTAAAAAAAAATCTTTTATTTAATATCAGATTGACATTAAATAAATCGAAGATCATTTGTCAGAATTTTTGGTGGCAAATGACTTTCCTGTAAGACGGCCTCAAAATTCAAAGCATAAAAATATAACGTTTATCCATGTTTTTAAGTTTATGTTCATGTTTATATTTTATTCATTAACAAATATTTCTAAATTTTTGATGTTTCTTACCATTGCATTTTTATACTATTTGTATCATTAGCGCATATATGTGTTCGTTTCAGAAACTTTCAACTTCATGATTATATGAATATCTAATATACAATTGATAACAGATTCGTAAAAAAGGCAATTCAGACAGAAATCTAAAGTGAAATAGATTGTTTGTACGGGTCCCGTTATTTTCGAGAATAATAAATCTAGTTCAAACGCCCAAAATGTCGCTTGTTTAAGGAGAGATTTTCTATAAGAAAATATTAGTACCGAAGAATTCCCTGGTCTAGAAATTCCAAGACCTGCACGAACACTTAAATACCTGATATGAAAAAGTATATCAAGGATTTTGTTTAATTAAACCTAAACCAACGGTATTAAACATTGTTGCAGAATTAATTAGATGTTTTAAAATAATCTTATCTCTTCAAATTTTTCGCCAGGCTTTGCATAAAACTTATTGAAAGTTATGCTATTCGGAATCTTTATGTGTTCGACTTTTTATTTTCGTTGTTCTAATTATAGCGCGTAAACCGTAGGGGAGACTTGGGAGACTTGATCCCTTTTTCAGTTTTTAATTTTTATTTTGGAAAAAACAAAATTTTTAAAAAATGCTTCCAGTTATTATTAATGGATCATGTATCTTTTTTGTTAAAGTATTATTTTTATTTTTGAAAAACCATTTTTAAAATAAAAATAAATTGTTTTCCAAAAAATAAAAAAAGGATCAAGTTTACCCAGTTGCAGGGAGACTTTATCCTTGAAACAGATGCATTGAAATTATTCAAATTAAGTAGCAGAAATCAAATTTATTGTTGACTAACATGTAAAAAGGGAGAAAAACATAATTAATGATCCAAAAACATTTTCAAAGTTTGAAAAATCAAATGTAAATATTAAAATTATTGCAGTTGGAAGAATTCCACCAAGCCCTTTGGGTAGATTTTTTGACAATATCACCACTGTCCACAACACCATTGTCAACATTTTCTGAATAAATAAATTAGTCGAATTTAAGTTCTCGTTTTCTTAGAAAATTGATTTCACATTCAGATGATAAATTTTCTTTTAAATTTTTCCTACGAAATGACTAATTTTCTTCTTTCCCAGAAATCGCACAAAGACAAAGTCATTTTCATCATTCGACTAACTTTTTGGATCTTCAATAATTTCATCAGAATGTTCATCAAGTGGATCTGGGTCGGTCTAATCATAAACACTATAACTGCTTTCATAACTTTCTGAAGATTCGGGTCTTTCATTTTTAGTGTTTTTACTTTTTTCTTCAGATGAAATGAGTTTTTCCCGATTTTTGTTTTTTATTCAGGTGACGATCTTGTATTTCTTCTCCATTCTGTCTTTTAGTTGGTGTGTCAAAATTTTTGAAGAACCATTTTTCATTTCTGTAGATTTTCCCAGTTTTGGTAATGAAACTTTAGAGAGGGATTGTATGTCTTCTGGTGTCGCTATGTTTGGTTTAACTGTTATTTTTTTACTGCTTGTTGGAGTTAATGGTTAATTTGAGACGAAAGATGATAAAAAATCACATTCAGAAATTTCTATTTAAGGGATATATTCCAGTGATTTAAAACCTATTTATTATGTTAGTTGTCACCATGGCTTTAGGATAGGCAATTCCGATCAGTTCAGCAATTTGATAAATTGTTGACCTTTGAGCAGGATGATAAGTCATCCAGTCTTGAGCAGCCTCATTAAAATATCTTTTAAGTGGTCCATATACAGTACGATCCAGAGGCTGCAATTTGTGAGAAGTGTGCGGTGATATTTTTAACAAAATTATTACATTTTCTTTGGCATAATTCAAACTCTCAATATTAATCAATAATCAATGTTAATAATGCTATATAGTTATGATTATTTTTTATGATTAACACTTTACTGTTTTGATTATAATATCTTACATTCTTTACGAAGTGCTGAAAAAATTTTGCAAAGTTAGATGTATGTCTCACATGTGCATTCATCCACCATGTGCTTGCTAACCATCATATGCAGCCACATATTAACTTTCTATCTTTGTCAACCATCTAAAATCAAGGCAACCATATTCTGACTAATACAGATAATATCTAAATGTCATAACGAGAAGAAGGGGATTAATAAAATTTAACGTTAATTTAGCTTAACTTTGATTAGGGGACACTCAATCCCCAGAATCAAGTCTCCCCATACAACAGGTATCAAGTGCCCCTAATGTGCAGGTTTGTGGAAAAAAAATGCTAAACCAAAAATAAAGAAAGTGTATTGGATTTAAAGAACAACATTTAAGCAATAAGGAATGTTAGTATATTATATCGATGAAATTAAGTAGTAATTTAGTTATACTTAGAAAAAATTATGAAACTCAAACTACCTACTCAAAAAGAAGTTTGATTGTAAGAAAACAGAGATTCCTTTCTTACAACAAAAATAAAAATGACTGAATGAAATTATGTTGCTAGATCTGTTGATAAGGTATCACTTTATTAATGTTTCCAGTTTCAATGACGTAATTGCATTTTTCCACTGGTTTTAGACCTAGGGATCAACTCTCCCAAGTCTCCCCTAGTATTAAAAAAGCATTCAGTCAATATAGTCTCGAAGAAACATTGCGAAATTCCATTTCCATATTTCCAACTAAATTCTAAAATTGCTACAATATTGGCATTTCATAAAAGATATTTCTAATTTAAAATAGGGGTATTTCATTGACGCTATTTCAAAACTACAGCGAATATTTAACCAATATTGGTATTTTATTCGGTGTATTTTCGATGATGCAATATGACACTATAACCCAATGGAATTGTGAATAAAAAGGAAATAATATACGATCACAATTGTGTAGCTTCAACCGTAATCGGTTTCGCTGTGGCTCATTACTGCCGGGGAAGAATTTCACCAATAAATTTCAACAGAATTTTTTTCCTTATTTAGACGCCTTATTAATGCAGAATTTAAATCATAATTAGGACCAAAATCGATATTTATTTTTACTGGTAGGAGTTACTTCGACAGTTTTCAGAAACTGCATTTTTACCATATTGTGAAAAGCTGTATAACCTGCCGTGAGTGTCAGTAAAAGAGATTATTACACCCGGGGCATGTTCCACCAGTAAACACGAATAGAAATATTTAACAAATTTTTGAGAGAAATTTTGCATGATTAACCCTCTAAAATAAGATGAAATTTTCTATTCAAAATTTACTGGTGGAAGTTTGCTTTGGTGGTAATCAGAAACTGTTTATCCAATGAAAAAAATCAGCAACCATCTTGTAACAACCTCCTCAGTTACTTCACTCGAAACTGATAGACTCCACACAGTGTCGCCAGATTGGCGACTTCTTTTATTCAGATTATTTGACTGTCACCACTTTTTTTAAAATAGTATAATTCCCCTTATTTTTAAGAATTTTTAATCCATTTTCAAATGTACCGAATATTTCTATTTCAAAAAAGCGGTGACAATCAACAATCTGGGGCCAAAAAAGTCCCCAATCTGGCAACACTGACTTCACGCTATATGTCTCCTCCTCTTTAATAATAACTCCATTTACATCACCTGAATACTAAGCCTCACAGCTGACAGAAAAATGGCGGCTATCGTAGACGGGTAGTTTTAACGTATGTACGTTACCCTAAATTTGGACACCACTATTTTATAGAAGATTTTTGTAACTTGTTCAATCTCAGAAAAATAAAGCGGAAAAAACTTTTACAAATTATTGGTACCAAAATTCAAGAGACCGTACACACGCTGACAAAAATCCGTCTTCGGGAGTCGCCATTTTTGTGTCAGTATTGAGGCCTAGTGTTCAGGGAGAAGTGCACTAGATTGGGCCTGTTAAAAACAAAATGTGCTGCTCTATGTGATCCTCCAGTAGAAAATTATTCCCCGAACTATTAACTTAATTCATTATACATAAAAACTGAGCCAGTTTTTAAAATTAGAACAACAAATACGAATCAGTTTACTTCGAACAAATTAATAAATGTTGACTCGAACCAGATTTTCTTTTCAAAAATAAGTTAAAAACATGCTGCGCAGAAATGTGTTAACCCTCTGTCTACCAGAAGGGTCCAATGGACCCGACATGTATATTCAAAATATCTATTCAAACCAGAAAATTTCTTCAAAACAAACTAAATGTATAAATCAGAC
Source organism: Maratus speciosus (assembly GCA_963932465.1). Taxonomy (NCBI): domain Eukaryota; kingdom Metazoa; phylum Arthropoda; class Arachnida; order Araneae; family Salticidae; genus Maratus; species Maratus speciosus. The sequence continues at coordinate 554,782,434 of OZ010787.1, read as the reverse complement.
AATAATAAGTTAAATAAACAAATTAAATAGTTTTAAGTAAAAATTCTGGTGTAGAATGGTTTTTATAAAACTTGAGTAAAATTTCCGGTAGTTCTAGGGTTAAATAAATAAGTTAAATAGTTTTAAACAATAAGTCTGATGTAAAATATTCTTATAACACTTGCGCAAAATTTGAGAACGTTCTTATGTTAAAAGAAAACATAAAAATTTGTTGAAAAAAAAAGGTTTCATTTTATTTTTTCAAAGTTCATACATTTACAAGAAAACCATTGGATTTTCTGGCAGAGGTTTTTTTTCCATGGCAATTATTTTGTTACAAAGTAGAAAATCAGCTTAATGCTGCTGAGAAATAAAAGGATTAAACACTCGTCTTTCATTTTAAGTACCTGCAAAAAATGCTTTTGTTAGACAATTGGATTAACTCATTTTCTCGTATTAAGCTTCTTTTAATTCCATTTAATAGCGTACATAATTAGATATGATGTTTTTCATTAAAGAAAAATGATCATAAGATATGAAATTTTTTTATACTCATCTAGCTTAAATTTCTCCTTTGCATAAATATAAATTTTAGTCATACATTATCAAAGAAAATGTTTTTGAAAATAATCGATAATTTCAGAAATATTTTCCAAGAAAAAAAGAAGATAAAAATTTTCTTTAAATCTTTCGATTGGAAACGGAAGCGCAAAAAAGCATCTTTATAATTTATCGCCGCATTTCTTGAGTAAGATAATTTCCACAGTTTTTTCAAACAATTTAACGTCTTAACTTTCATTAAGTATCAAAGAAGTAAATTTTAAATTTGAATTATTAGCTATAAATTTCTTTTTCATGCAGCGTTTATTTTTATCAATTTCAAAGTTTTTCGGAAAACTATATATATATATATATTGGTAAATTGAGAAATCGTAGCGGAAGCGCAAAAAAAGCATCTTTATAATTTATCGCCGCATTTCTTGAGTAAGATAATTTCCACAGTTTTTTAACACTTTTAAGGTCTTAACTTTCCTTTAAGTATCAAAGAAGTAAATTTCAAATTTGAATTATTAGCTGTAAATTTCTTTTCCGTGCAGCGTTTATTTTTATCATTTTAAAAGTTTTCCGGAAAACTATATATAGATTTTGGTAGATGGATATGTAAGTGACAGACGATAGTTTAACCTTTTGAAAGGGTGGTGGTCCCAAGGCGTGCCTACCTAATTTTAATTTCAATTTGAGAAACGGCACCAAGAATATTTTTTATAAAATTCTGCTTTTATAATGAAAGTCTTGAAAAAGAAGTTTTTATTTTGTAAATAGTTCGTTTGTCATTTCTAATGTCAGCCAATTATTTCACCATTTTAAGCAGTGTTTCCAGAGGGCTACTTTTTTTTTTAAATTCAGATTTCTTGTTTGGCACCGCTTTTTTGAAACTGTAAAATTCCCTTTGTTTTTGCCTTAATTAATGTCATTAAATAAGGCGCATTTTACCATTTCAAAAAGGTAGTGCCAATTAAGAAATCGGAATTAAAAAAAGTAACCCATCTGGCAACACTGATTTTTCTGCATCTGAAAGCGTTAACAGGGCTCCTGCAGGTCAATTAATTTTCTTGACTTCAGGTCAGATGAACAACAGAATTTTCCTTGATAAAAACTCGCCCTTTTTCAATCGAGCGTTAAATAAGATTAGTATTAATATATCTCATACCAATTTTATCCTTTTTAAAAATAAAAATAAACATATGTACACTTCAAACTAACTTTAAGTTACATAGTTTTTTTTTTTCGTTTGAAAGTAGTCAGGCCATTCTTATAAAAAATCAGGTCAACACAAACCCGACCACTGCCATCGAAATACTTAAGGCCAGAGGACACGAGTTGTGACGCCATCACTAATCGACCGACTTGTCACTAGTGTTGGAATTCACACCGGAAACTTTTGAACAGCAATTTCCTTTTATTTTATTCGTGGAATATCTATCACATTATAAAACAATAACAACTATTTAAACTTACTGGCGAGAATTTGGAATCCCCCCAATAAAAAATCAGCCAGATGCGGGAACACTGTGACATTCCGCATCTGGCTGAATTTTTATTTAGGGATTTCGAATTCTCAGCAGTAAGTTTAAATAGTTATTATTGATTTATAAGATTTTATATATTCCACAAATAAAACAACAGAAAATTACTATTCAAAATTTTCCGGTGTGAATTCCAACACTAGTGAGAAGTCGGTCGATTAGTGATGACGTCACAACTCATGTCTTCTGGCCTTGAGTGTTTCGATGGCAGCGACCCGACACGTAAGAGACAAAACCTATCTTGAAACTGATCAGAATTCAATATATTTAACCCATTCGCTGCCAAAACTATAACGTAATAATTTTCGAATTTCTTGTTGAAAGTCGTTTGCCACCACAAATTCAGAAAGATAAATTTCGCTTTGCTAATACAGCAAAATTTCTGCCAGTAAATAAGGCAATTGTTTTAATCTTAAAATAGTGGTGACAATGTAATTAATAAATTAAAGCCACGAGTATACTCGCGGTTGGAAGCGGATGGATTAAAGTCGTAATATCGGGTTACGCACAGTGTTGCCAGTGGACTACTTTTCTTTATTCGGATGTCTTGATTGGCACAACTTTTCTGAAATGGTAAAATTCCCCTGGTTTTTGATGGAGTTATGAATAAAGAGGAGGAGACATATAGTGTACTGTCTACCAGTTGCAAGTGAAGTAACTGAGGAGGTTGTCACAAGATGGCGGCTGTTTATTTTAAATCGAATCTACAGTTTCTGATTACCGCCGGGGAAAACTTCTCACCAGTAAAATTGAATAGAAATTTTTGTCTTATTTAAGCGTCTTATTCATCGAAAAATTTTCGCACAAGTATCCTAAAATTTCTATTTCTTTTTACTGGTGTCAGTTTACATGTTAAAACAGTCAGTTTGTTTCCCTGGTTGTCACAATATGGCGGAAACTCAGGACCTGACTACTACCAAAATAAACTTACACCGGTAAAAATGAAAATCTGTTTCTGCCATTACTTATGACTGAAATTTTGCAATAATAAGGTGTTTAAATAAGGAGGAAATTTCTATATAAATGTATTGGTGGAAGTTTCCACCGGCGGTAATGAACCCCTGTGAAAGCGGTTACAGTTGAATCTTCACTATTTTAAGGATATGTCAGTTCCTCTTTATTAATAGTTCCATGGGTTTTTGCCTTAATTAATATATCTTAAATAAGGCGAATTTTACTATTAAAAAAATGGTGTCAATCAAGAAATCTGAATTTTTAAAAAGTAGCCCTCTGGCAATGCTGGTTACGCAACTTTAATTCTGACCTCTCTAAAATGGATAAAACGGGAATTTTTAAAATAATATTTTTGGAAATGTCTTTTAAAAGTCAATCTTTATATAAATTTAGCATTTTATAATATCAATGCATATATATACAGGGTGGTCATAAAAAACCTTTGCCGATATATGGAACTCTGGCGGCCGTTCCGTTTAACCGATCGAGATGAGATTTCAGATATAGTTATTCAGAGGTATGAGCTCGAGATTCTGTGAACGGCAACAAATTAGCGCTCACGGTTACGGTTATAGGTACAGAAACTCTAAATTTTCGAATAGCAACACCCACTTTTTTTCGTCGCAAAATGCTCAGCGCATGCGAAAACCATAAATAGCGCTGGAACGGTACGTGTATCGCAATAAACGGACGCGTTATGCTGGCAGAAAAAACAGCTCAGAAAACGGCCAAAAACAACACGATCGGTGCGCACGGAGGAAATTTGCATATGACAGAGGCAAGACAGCAATCATAGAATGCAGTTCAACAGATAATCAGCGTAGAAAACGGATTCTTGCCTCTGTCATATGCAAATTTCCTCCGTGAGCCCCGATCGTGTTGTTTTTGGCCGTTCGCTGTGCTGTTTTTTGTGCGTGCATAACGCTTCCGTTCATTGCGATAAACATACCGTTCCAGAGCTATTTAGGGTTTTCGCATGCGCTGAGCATTTTGCGATGAAAAAACATGGGCGTTGCCATTCGAAAATTTTGAGTTTCTGTACCTATAACCGTAACCGTGAGAGCCAATTTGTTGCCGTTCACAGAATCCCGAGCTCATACCTCTGAATAACAATATCTGAAATCTCATCTTGATCGGTTTAACGGAACGGCCGATAGAGTTCCATATATTGGCAAAGTTTTTTTATGACCACCCTGTATATAAAGAGTTTGATGTTCAACTGAATATCTTTCGTCGTTTAATGACAATTTTTATCTGCTTACTTTCAATTACTAGAATAACAGTATCGAAGAAAAACATCGTTACCGAAACGTCACAAGAAATAAAATGGAATGGTGAGAATGCTATTTCTATCGATTGGAATTCCTAATCATCCTACGAAAAACACAAGTATTAGTTTCAGAACTAAACATCGAAAAGAACAATTCGCATCAGGGATCCTAAAACGAACTTATTAACTTTCTTCAAAAAGTCAAACAAAACTTTTCGATTTAGACAAAGTGTAATTGTTATTGTTGTTGTTTGTCATAATTTAACACACAATTATGAATAAAAGGAAAAATGCGAGTAATATAAAAATATATACCATTTTGTTGTTACTGTTCTTTTGAAATGTGCAATACAGGTATTTTAATTAGAATTTGAATCTGGTTCGTGAAGCATTTGCATGTTATCTGTGGAAATGCAAATTATTATTTTAGACTTCCTTCATAAATTATCTTAAGGTTTCAACTTTTAATACATTGGTGTCCCAAAAATGACGGGTCTGCTTAGTAAATGAATTTTTTTTTTCATGACAAGCGATATGAATGCATCGTTTATCACAATATACTTAACCCTTAAATGCGCGATTTTTTATTTTGTTTCGAAAAAATTGTATAGGATTCTCTGAAAGGTTTATTACGCAGGAAAAATAATGAAAAAAATCAAAGATACATTTTTCATATAATATTTTTATCTTTTCTTCTGTTGCACATCTGTAAATATAAGTAAAAATTAATGTCGTGTGGCTGTTTTACTCTAAAATAATGCAAATTAGTAAATACTTTAACCCCTTGAGGGGCAAGTGATTGTGTTAAATTTAATAAAAATTTAATAAAGTTAATTTTTAATTTAATTTAGTAAAATTTAATAAAAATTTTCTGTAAAACATCATTAATCGTAGGTGGTAGGTGCCCCTCAAGGGGTTAATAAGTTTTGTCTCCAAATATCTTATTTTATATAATTATTTATTTTATAAAACGTAACCTTTAACCCCTTTTTTCCCATGATAGAATACGTTCTAGAAATTACGTAGTTCTGAGAATCTGACTTTACATCAGAAAGTTTCAATGGTTAATTTAGCTTTATTTAAATACGGGATGTCTGTTTTTAATTAAAGCAGGTATTTCTGTTTTAATTTTCAGGCGTGAATTAGGTATATGCGAATAAAAAAAACCATTAAATTCAAAACAGTGTTGTTTGCATATATGCAAAGCTGCGCACTAAAGGTTTAAGAAAACAACACATTTTGAGAAACAGAATGATATTTATGCGATATGAACTTAATAGAAATAAAATAGTATACATTTTCCAATACACCAGTCATTTTTGGGACACATGGCATATTTAGTTCGTGGGACACACGTCTTTTATAATATATCTTTGTTTTCTATTATCAAATTTAATGTAAGACTGAATTTTGAAGGTTTAATTCTATGGCGCCAGATTAGATAGAATAGGCATAATTGCACACTTTTGTGTTTTTCCTGTACCACTAAAATTCAATTTTAAAACTTGCCTTATTTAATCGACGAAAACCGCGATTTAGGAAATCGCTAACAGGGTTCATACGGGTCCTTGAATTTCCAAACTAAGAAATTCTTCGGTACCGGTATTTTCTTATAGAAAATCTATTCTTAAATAAGGCGAAATTTCGCGCGACTAAAATACGTTTATTTTTCGATAAAAAAATACTGACATTTGGCCTTGAAAGTAACCATACCTGTACGAACCCTGGCCAGTGCGAAATTTGATATAAACATTTAATTTTTTTTCACATATTTCCAAATAAATTTCATTGCAAATCCTGGTGTCAGTCAATCATTTCAGCTTTTTGCAACAGAAATTCTTTACCCCTGAAAGGGTTAAATTAAGTAAAAATTACTTTTTTTAATTTCTGACACGAATTCGTATTTTCTGAATAGAAATTTAGGCCAAAATGGCAACTCTGTTACATACACACACTTATTTGTCCCTAAAATGGTTAAAGGTAAAAATATTCATGATCACGGTGAAATGAATATCATAAAATTATATTTTCCGAGGCAGAAACGTGTAAAATTAATTTTTCTGCTATAGAGAGATTCTGTGTTAGAATACTCTAATACATCTGTTAATTTAACTGTCAAATATTCAATATTCTAAAAAAACTCCAGTAATTTGAATATTAAATTCTGAGGATCTGTGAAGACCGAGGAATTACGATCAGGGATTCGTGTTAACTAAGAATTTAAGAATCGCTGTCCTAGAGCATGAACTAGAAGATTGTTCGCTATAAGGATCATTTACAAATTATGATAGGATATTTGAATAACAATATAGTTAAAAAATGACAAATATCAAGTACTGATTCTTCGACTAGCTGTATTTTTTTTAAGAAGTAGCGAAAATTATTTTGCTCCTTCCCTACAAAACTGATCGAGTATTATATAAACAGTTAACCCTTTAAGCTCTGGTGGGTTAATTTTTTCAAAATTCCCAAATGTCACACTGGCTCTAGTATTTTGCAAACAAAAAAATCGGTTTACAATATACATGAAAAAATGCATTAATCTCTTTTCAAATAAATTTGGTTGAATATTCCGGTGCCATTGTGACATTTGGGGATTGAAATTAAGTGGGTAGAAATTCAACCACCAGAGCTCAAAGGGTTAATATATGTAAAGACTAAGCATACTGTGTATTTACTCAAGTTTAAAAAAAATATTCCCCACTAGAATTTATATTTAATATTATTTAAAATTTTTTGCTTAACCTATTTCTGCATGATTTAATTATTATTTATTTTAGGAAGAAATTTCCAGTTCTAATCGAAATATTTTCTTTTGGTACCAGTCAAATGATCAGTTATTGCTATATTTAGTGTTAATTTTTTGTATCAACTGATGTTTTTTTTTAATTAGATGACTAAATTGGCATGTACCATATCTGAAAATTTTCTGAAAATTCTATAAAATTCTCTATATACTTATCATTGTTTTCAAACTAATTCATGGAAATAAAAACTTAGCATAGTTAATTCAAACGTAAACTAAAATTTTAAAAAGGAGGATAATTTGTTTTCATGTGATCTTTTTTAAGTGCTACGAACGTGTTCGATTACTTTAAATTAGCATATTAGATAACTTGTAATGTTACATAAAAAATCAAATGTTTCACGAGAGTTTACTCACTGCCATCGAAATACTCAAGGCCAGAGGACACGAGCTGTGACGTCATCGCTAATCGACCGACTTCTCACAAGCATTGGAATTCACACTGGAAAAATCTGAATAGCAATTTTCTTTTATTTTATTTGTGGAATAGCTATCATCTTATAAAACAATAATAACTATTTAAACTTACTGGTGAGAATTCGTAATCCCCCAATAAAAAATCAGTAACACTGTGGCATTCCGCATCTGGCTGAATTTTTATTTAGGGATTCCGAATTATCACCAGTAAGTTTAACACTAGAACGCCCGGAAATTTTACTCAAGTTTCATAAAAATATGTGACACCAGAATTTTTATTTAAAATTATTTGACTGACTTATTTAATGTAAATTTGCATTGTTTAAATTTAACTTATTTTATGAAAAAATTTCTGGTCCCAGTTGACGTTTAATCATATGGTTGGAGTCGGATCGACTCCTTCCGAGCGTTCCGGTGTTAAATAGTTGTTATTATTTTAAAAGGTGATAGATATTAAAGAAATAAAATAAAAGAAAATTGCTGTTCAAAATTTTCCGGTGTGAACTCCAACAATAGTGAGAAGTCAGACGCATAGCTGCCAACTTTTACGCTTTTTTGCTATCACTAAAACTTAATAGAGTTTTTAGCCTTGTATAATCGTGATATTTCGACGATTAAATAAGACAACATTTACTATAAAGTTTCAGTGGTAAGAAAAAAGCGTAAAGGTTGGCAGCTATGCAGACGATTAGTGATGACGTCATAACTCGTGCCCTCTGGTCTTGAGTATTTCGATAGCAGCGGTTTCCTTCCTTTGCATTTAACCCTCACGTAATCTACGAGCATTTTCCATTAAACCTTTTAAGCGCAAAATAATCGTTTCTCTAAAATATTGTAATGAATGAATGCCACAAGAAATTACGAAAATATTTTAAAAAATAAATAAATATATTTGTTCATGTCCATCCTGAAATCGAAATTTTATTTAAAAAATGTGAGTGCTATTTGTCAGTTTAGAATTAATATTAAGTCATTTAAATAATATGACACCGTTCTTCAGAGGGATAAATAAACAGTTTATTAACTGTTTGAACATAAATAATTGTATTTCTGTTAACGCCCCCTGAATACTAGGCCCGACAGCTGACACAAAATGACTGCAGTCGTAGGCGGATTTGTTTCAACGTTTGTACGGTCCCCTGAATTTATACACCACTATTTTCAGAAAAATTTTCCGTGACTTATTTAATCTTAGAAAAATTAAGCTGAAAAAACTTTTAAAAATTTTTGGTATACAAATTCAAGGGGACGCACAAACACTGAAAAAAATCCGCGTACTATAGCAGCCATTTCCATTTCAGCACTCGGTCCTACGGTTCAGTGGATGGTGGTTTCTGTTTTGTAGAAATCAATCCACAATCTTATACAATTTTATTTGAATTTCCGAAATTGAAATTGTAAAGCTTTTTCTGCATAGTTATAAAAGTAAAATTTTGTTCAAAAATACTGGTACAAATCTTTATTGGAAGAAGTCTGTGTTAATAATCTTTAAGAATTCTAATTTTAACTAACGATTAATAATTTCGTTATTTTATAGCATATTTCATTTCAGTACAGTGCTTGGAAAAATTTCCCGATTTTCTGCTCTTATACTAAACAAAACATTTAAATGGATTACATTTGTGTGCTAAAGGTTTTAATTTTGAAAGATATCTAACACAGGTACTCAAAGTTAAGTGTGTGTAGTGAGTTAAATAACTGCCTCCGCATATTTATTATGATTATCTGAAAAGCGGCTATTCAAATAATCTTTTATTCTGGTATACCGGAAAATTTTAAACCTTTTAATTTTCCATAATCTCACTCTGTAATACAGTACTTTTGATAATTTCTCAAAGCCTAAATCATGAATAGCAGTTATTTGAATGAATTAAAAAGGGCAATTATATTTAAATTACAATAAATTTAAGGAAGAAGATTTATTCTTAAGCACTTTTAAGATTTGTTCCCTATCATTTCATACTTAAATCACAATTTATGCATTTAGGAAAAAGATGCTTTTATAACTTTTGTAACAGGTTATAATTGTATCTCTCTTGCACATCGGTTGTAAGAAGCAAACGAAATATTAATGAATTCAAGCAAAATTTTGAATACAATCGTACCATTTATGAAATTCATCATGTATTATGTATTATTCATCACGTATCACGTTATGTCAAATGCTTCGCTTGAAACTTAATGTGCCGTTAAATATTTCCGGTGACTTACATTTAGAATTCCAATTTAAAAATTATGTTTCATGCTGTGTGAAAATGTTTCCGTAAATAATTTTTGACTACAATATAACTAAAATTTTATCTAAAGAAATAGCGTTTGTAAAAAATTCTTTTAAATCGTTATAAGTTTAGAATGAATAACTGAAAAACTTTTGTCAATTTGTGTAAATTAGTACATAAAAAAATAGCATCGTAGTAACGTAGTAACGTAGTATATACAGCATACCCACTAAAGTCCCTTGCCACAGTCTTAACTTCGGAACGACTGCTGCTATATTCATAAAAGTGGTATCTTTGTCTAGGTATAGTAAAGTAGCCATAAGCCCCTAAATGAAACAGCCTACGGCACCACCTGGTGGAAAACTGCGGAGTTAGCATTCCTATCTCAAAAACGGAAATAGATAAGGAAAAAAAGTGATTTACAAAGTTCTAGAGCATCATCGATCTAGTAAGAAAAGACAATTTGTGGACTAATGAGAAGAATAGAACGGTTAAAACGCACATTTTGTTTTCGTGATTTCTTACACTGTGACGTCATGAAACTTGAACGGAAGGAGAATTATCTTTCGGACAAAACTCACCAGCGCAATGTAACACAGTGGTATCGCTTGTGATTCCCAATCAAAAGGACTGCGGTTTAAACCCTTAGGGTTGTATCCTTGTACTGATTGTCTTTATAAACAAAGTAGACATTATGTAGATCGTGTAAAACAGTGTCCTATCAACTCAACGCAACTTGCTCTTGGTGTTCGAAATTGTTGCAGTATGTAAATACTTAAGAAACGTCACGCCATTTCACCTGAGATAGCTATTAAAGAGACATGTTCTTGGGGTTGTATTTTGATGCTCATGGTCATGAAGCGATTTTCCAAAGCTGAGTATTGTGAGATGGTTTTACTTTACGGTGAATGGGGACGCAAGGCACGATCAGCAGCAAGGTTGTACCGACAACGTTTCTCGGCAGACCCGCTTCCTTTTCATCAAACTTTCCTAACTGTTGTAAAATGTTTAACCCCTTAATTCTCGCTCCCGTTATATTCACGGGCTGTGTCTTTTATTCAGATTGTTCGATTCCCACCAGTTTTATAAAATAGTGTAATTGACTTTACTATGGTATCATTTTATCTGTCATTAAATAAGGTGAATATTTCTTTTTCAAAAAAGTGATGTTAATAAGCAATTTGAAATGTTAAACAGTAATTTAATGCGGCTGTTAAGAGGATAAGGGAGACTGGCTGCGTGACTAGTCGAGCTCGACGTGGCAGACCAGCTAACGTAGAATGGCAAGTTCAAATGGATGAGGTATAAGCATACGCCCTCGTCCGAAATGCAGCAGAAGTGAGATCAGTGAACACCGTGGCCTCTCAAAAATGCAGGTTTGGAAAATCCTAAGCGAATGAAGGTGCTCATCCATACCGACCAACACCTTAACAGGTTTTACATGACGGGGATGCCGAGCGACGTTATGCATGATTAAACTTCGTCATGAATCAGATACAGGTGCAGCTAACATTCTTGGCTGGTATAGTGTGGACGGGCAAGGCATGCTTTTAACGGAATGGTCTGTACAATAGGCAGAGCATACATTACTGGGCGCGAGAAAATCCGAGATGTTTTACCGACGTTCGATATCAAATGCGGTTTGCTACAAACGTTTGGTGTGCAATTTACAATAAAAAGCTGATCGGCCCAGTATTTTACGATGACAATTTAACGCGCGCACGATATTTACAAGTGCTACTGAATGTAATTCCCGTTGTGGAGAACCTGCCGTTGTTTAATCTTCGGAATCTATGGTTTCAACATGACGGAGCTCCTGCTCACAAGACATCTCCAGTAAAGCAATACCTCGTCAAGGAATTCGGGAACAAAATAATTGGCTATGGCGGTTTTGAAGATTGCCCTCCACGTTCTCCTGATCTTACTCCTCTGGACTATTCCTGTGGGAATATCTGCAACATCAGATGTATGCGACACCTCCACAAACATTGCGGACCTTAAACGACGCATTACGGACGCTTGTGCCAACGCGTCACCCTCCATGCTCCAATGTGTGCAACGTGAAATTCAAAAAGGATCCAAATGCGCATTGTTGCTAACGGTGAGAAGTTTGAACATCTGAAATAAAGGTATATTGTTATAACTAGTTGTTTTCTCTTTCTAAGATCGTTTTGTCACGTCACAGTGTAAGAAATCGCGAAGAAACAAATGCGCGTTTTAACCGTTCTGTTCTTCGCAATATATTCCACAAGGTGTCTTTTCGTACTAAATCAATGATGCTATACAGCTTTGAAACATACTTCTTTTCTCTATATCTTTCCGTTTTCGAGATAAGAATGCTAACTCCGCAGTTTTTCACCAGGTGGCCCCGTAGGTGGTTTCAATTAGTAGCATATGGTTACTTTACTATACCTAGTCGCCACTTTTATGAATATAGCACCAGCCGGTCCGAAGATAAGAGGGTGGCAAAGGACTTTAGTGGGTATACCGTATATATTTCTGGGTGTGTGTGTGTTAAAAATTTATAAGAAAGTGAAACACAAAATAAATTTGTTATTTTCAATCGAAAACGAGAGCCATATCTAGCCAACATTTTAATGCTTGTAAAATCTATCGTACTTAGAAATCAAATTAGTCCTTTAGAGTTTGTATTTCTTCTTACTTATTTTTATTTTACCTTAATTATAATGTACATATATATCGAGGGTTTCCAACAACTTAACCGCGGGACGAAGACATACGAGTAATATTAAAATCGTCACCTTATTTAATCGAAGCATTTGAAATAACTTTCTGCGATTAAATAAATGTAATATAACTCTACAAAATTACTGGTGTGTCTGCGGCACGCAATTGAGTTGTTGGAAACCCCTGATGTATGTGTAATATACAAGGTTATTCAAAATTATGTATGATAATTTCAAATACTATAATAAACTCATTTTAAAACATACATTTAGCAAAACGGGTTTACAATGATGGAAAGCTAAAAACACTTTCACATTTGTTGGTAGCGCTACGTAAGTTGTAGTGGCGCGAGTATCGCAATAATATAAAAATGCATCACAGCAGGAAAACGCTTTTGATGTTCTGCATGCAAAAACAGAATCTGTAATTTTAGTCAAACGAGCGTTTCATAGAGGTTTTGAAAAAGATAGTCGTACAGACAAAATCATTCGTAAGTTGTACGACCAGTAAAATAAAAAACAGACTGCCATTGCAACCATTTTACTTTTTCTTGTGGAGCTTTGTGAAAGACAACGTGTATTTGGTACAGCTTGCTGCCATCGAAATACTCAAGGCTAGAGGACACGAGTTGTGACGTCATCACTAATCGACCGACTTTTTACTAGTGTTGGAATTCACACCGGAAGATTTTGAATAGCAATTTTATTTTATTTTATTTGTGGAATATCTACCATCTTATAAAACAATAATAACTATTTAAACTTACTGGTGAGAATTTGGAATAGCCAGTAAAAAATCAGCCAGATGCGGCAACACTGTGGCATTCCGCATCTGGCTGAATTTTTATTAAAGGATTCGAATTCTCGCAAGTAAGTTAAAATAGTTATTATAGTTTTATAAGATGATAGATATTTCCCAAATAAAATAAAAGAAAAATGCTATTCAAAAATTTTCGGTATGAATTACAACACTAGTGAGAAGTCGATCGATTAGTGATGACGTCACAACTCGTGTCCTCTAGCCTTGAGTATTTCGATGGCAGCGTACAGCTACCACGCAACGTGGATGACCTAAAAAAACATATGTAATGCTCTGAATTTAATAACACTATACATTCTTAACCCCTTGAGGGGCGCCGTTTGTAGTCTGCAAACGGTTAATTTTAATGCCGAAATTAACAAATGGAGCCAGAATTTTTTTAGTACACTTTCGATCTCATAATATACGTGAAAAATAGCTTTTGATTATTTGAAAATAAATTTGTTCTTAAATTGCGGTGTGAATTAAATATTTGAACATTTTTAGAGCAGAAATGCCTTGCCCCTGAAAGGGTTAAACGATTTTCTGGAAGAAGTCATGTAGAACACGAAAAATGCAATAAAAGGAAAATGTTTCACTTTTCTTTCATTTTAAACCCGATCAAATATCTTTATTTTTTAAAATGATTTTATTATAGTATTTTAAAATACCTTACATCACTTTGAATAATCCTGTATATTATATATGTGTAATTTTGTATGTTGAAATTCACGCGTGAATCTTATCAGATATTGAATGGCTATACCACTGAAGACATTAACTATTTTTCATAACCCCTTGAGGGGCGATGGGATACATTTTATCCCACCTACGATTAATGAAGACTTGCACCAGAAAAAAATTACGAATTTTTACATTTCTAACTTTGGTGGAAAAAAGTCGTAAAATTGCTTTTCCTTATTTTGAAATAATTTTTTTCTAATTTTCTGGTGGGAATTCATCATTACACAAACGCAATTGCTTGCCCCTCAAGGGGTTAAGTCGTGATTTTACTGACTATAATTTTATGCGAAGTTTCTAAAAATATTAAAATAATTTTTTTGTGAACTGTTACCACGAATTAACCATAAATTAATATACTAAATATAGATATTTCACCCAAGTAATAGTATAATTCAAATTAGATTCTGAATGAGGGTGCTAGATGCTTACTGGCATATAAATAAATGACAAACGTGAGCCAATCCAATTAAAGGGATACACAAAGTCCATGTCTAATAAAGAAGAAGAAGAGAAAATATCTTCACTCTAAAGGAACGGACCATATCTTTCTGAGTGATATGAAAAAATAAGGAAATTCTTTTGTAATTTTTTAGGTTCGTTAATTTTGAGCAAAGGTAACGGAGTAAAAACGTACGTTAATCACTAATATTCATTTTTTATTCGCATTTAATAAAATCTTGCAAAAATTTTTATGTAATTTGAATTTTTATGTGTATTTTTCCCCGATATCCCGCGAAAGAGATCACAGGATTTTTTTAATATATTTTTTAAATATATTCATACAAAACTCTCGAACTGATTTTCTGCTTTTGATAATTATTAGTTTTCAGTTGGAAAGTGCTATTTTTATCTCTGTATTCATTATGCACTTCAACATGTTTGAAAAATGTTACGGTTTTTTTTTTCTATCTCTTTTCTGATCCTTTTTTGTCTTAACAGGTTTCAATTTCGCAACGATTTGCCAATTGTCACAAAATTTAAATGTACCGTGTTAAGGAATATATTGTTAATTTACGTTTTTAAAATAGCCTTTTATCTTGTATAGTATTTTACCGGACACTCAATAAATGTTTTCAATATATGATCTTTTACTGACCGTCAAAAAGAGTGATACTAGCAACAATGTGGTTTAAAATAAATGTTGACAAAAATAAAAAGGTTGACACAAATTCTTGGTAGTTCCATACCCACTTATAAAATTGTCAATTGTGCAATAAATTAATATAGGGTTTGTACGAGAGCTTATTTTTGAATTACAGGCGCCGATTTCACAAGGGCGGGTACATCAAGCCAATTTCCATCACTAATTTAACCACTTAACGGTCGCATTAAATTGCGGTTTAAAAACACTTTTTTGAAATGCGGTTTAAAAACACTTTTTTGCTTATGCACTTTTTTGAAAAAGAAATATTCACCTTATTCAATGACAGGTAAAATGATAGCATAATAAAGCCAATTACACTATTTTATAAAACAGATGGGAATCAAACAATCTGATTAAAAGACACAGCCCGTGAAGATCACGGGAGTGAGGATTAATGAGTTAAATATTTTTATCTTAATTTACACGAGAAAAGCCAGAAATTTTAGTCAAGTTTCATAAAAATATTTCACACCAGAATTTTTATTTAAAGTAGTTTAACTTTTTTATTTAACGTTTTTCTTCTTTGTATCTTTTAAACTTATTTTCTAATGAAATTTCTGGTTTGAACCCAAAAATATTTTCATATGGTAGCAGTCAAAATGTCCGTTCACGGCTATTCTAGTTTTAACACTATAACCGCCGTAGCCAGTGTTGCCAGATTGGAGACTTTTTTAGTTCGGATTATTGGACTGCCACCACTTTTTTTAAATAGTATAATTCGCCTTTTTTTTACAGAATCTTTAAACTTTTTTTTAAATAGGTCGAATATTTCTATTTCAAAAAAGCGATAGCAATCAACAATCTGGGGACAAAAAAGTCCCCAATCTGGCAACACTGGTCTTAGCGGTCATTTTGACCGGTACCAAATAAAAATACTTCGATTCGAACCAGAAATTTCTTTCTAAAATAAGTTAAATATGTATCATGGAGAAATAAGTTAAATAAATAATTTAGATAGTTTTTAATACAAATTCTTATGTAAAATATTTTTATAAAACTTGAGTAAAATTTCCGGCGGTCTTAGTGTTAATCAGAGTGATTAAGTAGTACTAAAACTTTTATAATATTAGTAGCAGAAATATGCCTTATTTCCCACCTTCGCCCCTGGTGAAGTTGGTACCTACATTTTAAATACTAGAGATTTTGAAAAATAGTTTTCCCCCCGCAGAATTCCAAGATTCTTGGAATACAAGAAGCGAAATTTTCTTTATAAATATGCTGGTATAGTAAAGAAAAAGTCATAGGAAATGTAAGTACCATGGAACTATTAATAAATAGGAAATGACATATCCTTAGAATAAAGAAGTTCCTACTGTAACTGCTTTTGCAGGTGTTGATTACTGCCGGGGGAAAATTATACCAGTAAATTTTAATAGAATTTTTCTCCCCATTTAAATGCCTTAGTAATGAAAGATTTCAGGCATAAATAATGGCAAAAACAGATATTCATTTTTACTAGTAGAAGTTTACTTCGGTGATAGCCAGACTCTGCGTTTTCACCGTATTGTGACAACCAAGACGACGACAACCTCCTCTGAGTGCCAGTGAAAAATATTACATGAACAAACTGCCACCAGTAAAAACAAACATAAAATTTCAACATATTTATGAGATAAATGTTTCATGAAAAAGCCGATTAAATAAGGCAAAATCTTGTATTCAAAATTTGCTACTGGAAGTTTTCTCCTGCGATAAACAGAAATTGTTAATTCGATGTAAAAAATCAGCCGCCATGTTGTGACAACCTCCTCAAATACTTCTTTCGCAACTTGTAGGAAATACACCATACGACTTCTCCTCTTTATTTATAACTCCATTGTAGGTATTGCTGTACTTTCAATATTGCCAAACAGTATTGCTGTACTTTCCGGCCTATAATCCCTTAGAAAGACCCCCACGGAGGGCACTCCCCCCTTTGTGTCTATATCCCTCGTGTTGATAATTGGCCGTCATAAACACAACCAATCAACCAACCGGCCTATAATCCACGGATCAAACAATCATGTTTCGACCCAGAAATTGTATTTAATAATTGAAATTAAATATTTACCGCGATTTAATAACTTACATTTCATGAAATAAGATTTCTGGGTCCAAACATAATTGTTTGATCCACAGATTATAGGCCGGAAATTGCGGTATATGCTAAGAAACAACCCTATATACCTTCCTAAACTGCATTGGTCTAATCGGCCAGTTTCCATAATCTATTTCATTTTATTTCTACCAAAAAATGTTTATAAGGTAAGTTAAATAGAAGTCACTGATAACCAAGTTAAATAAATATGTAAAAGGGTTTAAAATAAAAATTCTGGTTTAAAATGTTTTAAATCAAGGATGAGTTACATTTGAACAGGGTAGGAAAGTAAAGTGTTTTTTAAAGTTACTGTAATTTCCGGCCTATAATCTGCGGATAAAAAAAATTATGTTCGGACCCAGAAATTTTATTTCAGAAAATGTAACATATTAAATCGCGGTAATTATTTAACTTCAAGTATTAAATAAAATTTCTGGGTCGAGACATAATTGTTTGATCCGCGGATTATAGGCCGGAAATTAAGGTACTTGCTTATTAATTTATTGCGTGTGCATCGTTTGCGAATTATATTTAACCCCTTGAAGGGGGGGGGGGAATATAATATAGCCCACCTAATTTTAATTCCGAAATGCCACAATGTCACAGGAATTTTGGAATGAAATTTTGCTTTTATAATTATATGTGAAGAAAATCTTTTACTTATTATTAAATAATTTTGTTCTTAAATCCCGGTGTGAATCAATGATTTCAACATTTAAATGACTTACGTACTGTGCCCCTGAAAGGGTTATAGGCAGGGTCGTACGCTTCAAGGAATTTTTCAGGATAAAAATCAGTATTTTTTTATAGAAAAATAAATCTAGGTTAAACGCGCCAAATTTCACCTTATTTAATAAGAGATTTTCCATAGGAAAATACTAGTACTGGAGAGTTTCCTGGTCTTAAAATTTCAAGACAAGTACGACCCCTGGTTAAAGGTAGTATACGAGGGGGTATCGTAAAGTTTCAAATACAGGCGAATAATTTTTAATGCTACCTCGCACACTTTTTCAAAACATACGCTTTGATAACATTTGCAAGAGAAATATACTACACAATGTATTTTTTAAAAATAGTAGCGCGACTATAATATTAAAATAGCCGCCTGTAACTGAGACTTTGCGATACCCCCTCGTATGTCGAACAAAGCATTTTAACAAATCATCCTTTAAAAATACTTACACCGGTTAAAGACAATGCACATGGATACGAAACCGCTACCATTCGATAAATAATGAAAAATATCGTTAAAAAATGTTATAAATTTTTATCCTTTGCGTTTGTTTGGAGAAGTTTTTAAGCGGTCGTGCAGTGTTGCCAGTGGGCTATTTTTTGTTTTAATTCGGATTTCTTGATTGGGATGACTTTTTTGAAATGGTAAAATTGCCCTTGTTGTCGCCTTAATTAATATGTCATTAACTCATTAACCCCTTAACAGTGACATTTGTTTTCTTACAAAAAAAATTAAAAATGGGGCAGGACACCACTTTTTCCATACTAAAATATTTACCTTACTTAATCGAAAAATATCTGACAATCAATAAAGATAAATTTACAGTTACAAATTAGTGGTATCAAAATGCTTTTAATAACGAAGCAAGCAAAATGTTCTTGCCCGAATCCAGTTCGGGCCACACTGTTAAGGGTTTAAAGCCGGTTGGCAAAAAAACTTACCATGCAAGGCGAACAAAATTTTTAAATTTGAATACCAGTATTTTAGTTTGGAAATTTTCGCATTATCTAATCTCAGATTTTGAGCAACTAAATAAATCAAAATTACAAAGTCGCAAAAACTGGTATCGAGGAATTAAAAGAAGTGTAATTGAGGCTCTTCGTTAATGGGTTAAGTAAGGAGAATTTTACCATTTCAAAAAAGTGGTGCTAGTCGAGAAATCTAAATTAAAAAAAGGTAGCCCGCTAGCAACACTGCGGTCGTGTCGCATATTCCGTGATTTCCGGTGTATAAGCCGCGGGTAATCTGTTTCAAACCGGAAATTTTACTTAAAAAAGGAAGTCAAATAAATGTCGAGGAGAAGCAAGATACATATTATTAAAAAAAAATTCTGGTAGGAAACAGAATTCTCTGAGCCGCGGCTTATACGACGGAAATTACAGTATTAAATTTGTCCAAAGTATCCAAAGAGAGTATCATAAAAAAAATATCAACTATTATTTAAAAGTTATCTGTTCTCAGAATTAGAAATCATGATTTCTCTCGATTTTGACTGAAAGTATTTTCTGAGAAAATAACAGTTTTTTTATTTTTTTTATTTTTTTTTTTTTTTCACAGCAAGGAAATACCTTAATTCGAAATTAAATAAAACTTTGTGAAATCAGTTTAAGTACTTTTGTATTTGAAAAATTCTGAGCATCATGCTCTCAACAAATAATTCCTATCTTTTTTAATGATTTGTTTAAAAATGCTTTTTTAACAGTTTCTTGGGGAAAAAACTAGCTGTTTTGTTTTCATAAAAGAATTTTTAGTACTTTCATTATCGATCCTTGCCCATTTAATTACTATTTTTTCATAATTATGGTATATATGCACGCTTTCACCACAATTTCTAGAGATTGTTTCGTGAACTTTAATTATTTTTAATAAATAGCTTATATATTATTTTTGAATAAATAAAATAATTAATTTTTTTTGTCTTGTAAATAAAAAAAAAAACGTTTCTTAACCATTATTAAAATTGTTTTTTATCTGTCCATTTACAAACGCTATATTGCCTGTTACGTAGGTCTTTTATTTTTATTAGAGAATTAATATTGTTACCTTTCACTAATTCAGTATGTGCACTGCTCTATAAAATATGTTATCAAATATTTTATTCAGAAGTCTAAATCTTAGTGTTCATAGAATGTATTTCACTAACCGATGAAATAGAAAATTAGTTTTTTCTTAAACTTTTGTGTATTTCTGCTGATGATATTAAAACTAACACCGAAATACTACGTAAAAACTTAACTTACACATTGTCTAAAAAGTGAATTCAAAACGTTTGAATTAGAGTGTTTGATTATATTTTCTTACTCATATAATACACTCAACCTTACTGAATTTATATTTAATCTAAACCAAGGTAAACAGAAATCTATTACAGATAAATTTCCCAGTTCTAAAAGATGTTTTCACAAAAACGTGATATTTGTTGCATCTTCACAATGCTAGGGAAAAAAAAAATACTATTATATTTTTTTCTATATAACTCAATGTACTGAAGAATTAATTTGTAATAAAAAAATAAGCATGTCACGTGGAATGCCTTTTCTTTTCCCACCAGGGAATCGAATTACAGCAAATATGAAGGTATTTTTTATCTCTTTTGGATTACTTACTTCCTACGCATTTCTAAAAAAAATTAAATACGACGTCGCCAGAAGAAGATCCTATATGAACAAGAAAGCGAAGAGGAATATGAAAAATAATGTATTAACTTTAATATTATTATTATTATTATTATTATTATTATTGTTATTATTATTATAATTGTCGTCATCGATTTTTTTTTTTTTTTACATTCAAAATTTATCCAAATAATAAAAAATCATATTTATATCATCTGTGTTTTATTTTATAAAAACTGCATTGGATTTTTCAATAAAAATAAATAAAAACGTATGTTTTAATCGTTGTTCTAGAGTAGTACGGGGTACTTTATTAAAAAACCTGAATGAATGTACCGTAATTTCCCGCGTATACGCCGAGTCTTAGTTAAGTCCTTTTCAAACCGGAAATTGAGCCAAATGAGTGCTAAGCAGACAACAAGTCGAATGAGTGCTAAGCAGAAGTAAGTCACATTTTATTTAAAATAAATTCTGGTAGGAAATCGAGTTATCTCAGGTGCGGTGGATACGCTCGAAATTACAGTACCAAACTACATTTTCTATCAAAGTTCCTAGTACTTGTTAATGAAACTAATAATAGTTTTAAAATCTGTCTTTTCATGAACATAACCCTTTGAGGGGCAAGCAAGAATGTGTCTAAATATTGAATTCTCACCGGAATGATTGAAAAATTTTATTTTTAAATAAGGAAAGGTTATTTTTCAACGATTTTCCTCCATAGTTAAAAATATAAAATTTAGTTAAAATTTTCTGGTGAGAATCTTCTTTAAATTAGGTGGGATATATTTTATCCCACGGTCCCTCAAGGGGTTAAAAATGTAGAAATGCAAGAAGTCACTTTCAAAACTCGCCTAAAAGAGTTTGATAAAAATTTTTACAGTTTTGCAAAGCATTTTTCTTGAAATCATATATGGTGAGGCTGGTAAACTCCGATTCTCAACGCGTCATATTGTCGCCTCAGAGCAACAATAGGACATCTAGTAATAATAAAAAAATGATATGTATGACTTACTGCAATGAATAACTGTGTTTGCATCTAGCGAAAAAACTTCTGAAACACAAAGTTATGTTTAATACTATATCTCAGATGTGTTTTATAAAAATTCCCTACTGTTCCACTAGATGCAGACGCAGTTTTTCATAGCAGTAAATCAGACATATCATTTTAGACTATTACTAGACGTCCTACTGTTGCTCTGAGGCGACGATATGTAACTGGCTGTAACTAAATTAAAAAACAATATTAAGTGAATGTACATAAGTATATTACACTAACGAATAAACTTTTTCTAAAAAAGATCACTTTTATCTCCGGGAGAAACGTAGTTATGACGTGTCCTAAAAATGTAGCTTCTTCCACAGTGTAAAAAAAAAAACGACATTTTTGGAGTACAATGTACTGTTCATCTCGCGCACAAACTCGATCACAGTGACTGTGCTGTATCTTTCTTTGGTTTCCTCACTATATTAACATGGAAAATACAGTAGTTGAGTAAAATTTCCAGCACATTGTGCTGTTAATTTTACGCAACTACTGTATTTTCCATGTTAATATAGTCAGGAAACCAAAGAAAGATACAGCACATTCACTGTGATTGAGTTTGTTCTGGCAAATCTACAGTGGTTTTTTACAGTGCAAAAAAAAAAAAAAAAAAAAAAAAAAAAAAAAAAAAAAAAAAAGCAAAAGATGAAGAAGAAAAAGAAAGAAAGAAAAAAGAAAAATGTTCGATCATACCATGTACGATGGATAGGAGGATAATACGCTTATTACTTATAATTTATTAAATAAATGATTATATTAAGCACATTATTTACATATCATACAATGAAAAATAGAGATTTTTCTAATTCTATTGTAAAAACCTTGATTGCTCTTTAAAAATCTATTTTGTAAGTTTGTTGATAACAGCCCGATACGCGTAATAAACGAAAATCCGTGTAATAGTACGTTCACCAGACACATGGATGTGCATATTATACCTTAAGTATTTTAGTTCTCATGTCACAGACCAGTGTTAAACAAAATTTTCATCGAATACTAGGCAGTCAAAATAAATACCATCTACCGTTCAGTAGCAGTTTAATGTTAAAATCAAATTTGGTACGCAGTCAATGCCTCGTTTCCTTTTGAATCCAATATTTTAAAAGCTACTCGATGCCCTAGAAGTTTTACATTAAACATTGTGGCTTTGAAGAGAGCCTTTTGTATATTTTAGAGACAACAGGTATATTTAACATCCGAAACTGTACAAACTGTACTGAACCTTGGCATTTCAAAGTGCCCCAAACATCAAACGGTTTCCACAATATCTATAACAGCTCCAATATACTATAACAACACTTTTAGCATTAATATGTACATATGTAGAAAATAACTGAGATCTGTATTTTTTAATACACAATTGAATCTCAGACACTTGGGTTCACCACCCCTCATTTATTTTAATTATTCACATAGTTGTTTACATATAATTCAGTTGGTTTATCAATTCTCATTCCAGGTTTTTCATATGGAAGATTTTTTTTAATCACAAATATTAAATTTATTGTTTTAGTATTGATGAATTTTTATTTTCCCCAAAAACTTTTTAAATATACAGTGAAGTACTTAAATCAAATCTTTAAGTTAAAGTTTTAGAAATGGCTACAATATTTGAATTTACTAATACTAGGGGCTCGTACACGTTGCAAAATATAGGTGAAAACATTTTTTTTATTGAGAACTAATATTTCTTTTATATACAATATAGTTTTCAGATGGCCTACTAACAATAAAAAAACATTTTTTATATGAAAAATATGAACTATACTATAAATTTTTTTAAATATATCAAAAGCTATATTTTTGAATTATTATCCCAAAATTTGGCTACTTACGGCATAACATTTATATTCTGATAATTTCACAGGTTTAAGCACGAAGTTCAATTACATGTCAGTTAAATTTGTGTTTTATTTATATTATTTTATTTATTTATTCATAGAGGAAGTTTTAATTTTTTTATAGAATATTAGCCGCTAGAAAATGATGAATTCTTTATGTTGTTTTATGGGCAAACGGATTAACCTTTCGTAACCAAGCTCCGCGTGATAGAGAATATATTTTAAAATATTTCATGCTTGAAAATTGTTTTTAAAACCATAGACAATCAGTAAGCTTAGATGCACTTTGCAAACAAATTCCATTTGAAAGAGTTTTTCTTATTTGGCAGTCTAAAAATTTAAATTATGCTATTATAAATAAGCTAAATTTGTGTTTTTTAATATTATTCCTTTATTTATTTATAAAGAAAGCATTAACTTCGTTATGGAAAATTAGTGAAAAATAAATGCTGAACAATTTTTGTTGCTTATGTGCAAAATGGTTATTAATATTAGGTATTGAAGCCGGCACGTGATATGATAAATTACAAAAAAACATGCTTCAAAATTATTTTAAAGAATATAATCAGTCAATTAAGATACAGTTTTTAAACAAATTGCATTTGAAAGTAGATTTTTTTCCCTATACGACGTTCTAAAAATTGAAAATGTATGATTGTCAGAAGATTAAAAAGTTGCAATAGCGAAAATTTCAAAACCGAAATTTGATCGTAGATTGAACGTAGAAACCATTCGCAGATTGACGCCAGCGTTACGCACAGATTCGTTTATCCTTTATAATATAGATAGATACATAATCAGAAATATATAATAAAGATCAGTTATTATGATGAGATTATCAATTGAAGCTCTTATGCTTGGTATTCCGGAATGAAAAACAGCAAAATTTATTCCACTTTGACAACAATCATAGAATTTTTTCCCCGTGAAATCTAAACCCGACATAATTTTCACCTTCTCAAAATTTACATACGCACTCCTCATATCCGTATTCACCATTTTTTAAAAATTTGACTTTTAATTTGATCATTTTAAAAGCATTTTAACTCAAAACTAGAAGTCACGATTGTCAGCAACATTTTTGCATGTGAACAGTCGCACTCTTGACTTGAGATTGTAAACTTAGTACCCATAGATGCCAATTTTTACGCTTTCCTTTAACCACTAAAATTTTATAGTAAATATTGCCTTATTTAATCGTCGAAATATCACGATTAAACAATTCGAAAATCTCTATTAAATTTTAGTGGTAGCCAAAAAGCGCAAAAGTTGGCAGCTTTGAGTACCGGATAGTAAAACAATGGAGTTATGAATAAAGATGAGGAGACATATAGTGTACTGTCTACCAGTTGCGAGTGAAGTAACTGAGGAGGTTGTCACAAGATGGCGGCTTCTTTTTCTAAATCGAATGTACAGTCTCTGAATACCACCGGGGCAAACTTCCCACCAGTAAAATTGAATACAAAATTTTGCCTTATTTAAGCATGTTCTTCATGGAAATACCGTCTCAAAAATATCGTAAAAACTTCTATTTGTTTTTATTGGTGTTAGTTTGACTGGTACAACAGTAGGTTTCTTTCACCGGTTGACATAATATGGCGGAAACGAAAGGACTGACTACCAAAAAAGTAAACTTACACCAATAAAATTGAAAATATGATTCTGCCATTATTTATGACTGAAATTTTGCATTAATAAGGCCTTTTAATTTGGAAAATATTCCTATATAAATTTACTGGTGGAAGCTTTCACCAGAGGTAATCGGCCTTTGCGAAAGCGGTTCCAGTTGAAGTTTCACTATTTTAAGGATATATCAGTTCCTCTTTATTAATAGTTCCATGAGTAAAACTTGCCATATTTTATGTGTTTTAGACGCATTCGTGCCAAAATGTTTAGTTATATCTAAGAAAATGATCGTTTTCATTTAAATAAGGCGTCATTTTCTCTTACTTAAGCATTTCGCATAATGTCTGAAACTTAGTATCAATACACATGCAGAAGAGAAAAAAATACGGAAACTTTATAAGGAAAAATGTGTGTTTTTAAAAGCAGTACGTCATTTTCCGTTCAAAATACTATGTCCATAATGGGATTTTGCGCCACTAAAATCTATACAACAATTTTTATCAACAATTTTGAATTTTTATCTGAATTTGGCATGAATAAAGGTAAATAAACCTGATTATTTCTTTCTTCTCTGCAATAATGTAAGCTATCTAATTACCAACATTTTCAAGAAATTTCATAGAATACTTTTAAAATTAAAATATAGAAACAGCTTTCAGTTTTTAAAAAAATATTAATAAAATTGGTTCAGCAGAAAGCTCAGGGCGGATGACTAAAAAACAGCTTTGTGTTTTAAATATATAGATTCTGTAAAATTATGAAAAATAAAATTAACAAATTATGTTATTTTGATAAAATTATAAAAAAATGTCTTAAACAATAGCATTAAAATTTTATTAGTCGAAAGAATTTTGGACAAAATCTTGGGGAACCTGATATTATTGCAAACTTTGAATTATTGCCAGGATCCTCTTTGTTTCCTTGTCTCCCTCAGCGAAGCGAATTCATCCAGGCGAGAATCATCCAGTTCTGTAATATAAATCGCTTTTCTTGGACTAAGACTAGGACTTGGACTAAGAAGATTCATTGTGAGCATGTACACTGTATGTCGCTGCTCTTCTATAAAGGCACTCTAAATTTTTGTAAAACATTCCGTTTTATCAGTGTGAGATTTCTATTTCCTTTTTTTTTTTTCTCGAAAGGGAAGTATTTTAACCTGTGAAGAATTTCAAAAAGCTAGGGTGAAAATGACGCACTTCTGCAAAACATATTGCAGTTTTAAGAATTAAAATACATGCTTTTTTTAATAAAATGACGTCATTTGCATCCACTAAAGCATTCCCCTTTTACGAACTAGTCTTAAATAACATCGATAAAAAAGTATGCATATGATGTTATTATCGCGGAATACACAAACCAAGTAAAAGGCAATTTAGTCCTCCAAGGAACTCGGCCAAAATAAAAATCGGGTATCTAATGATGCATATACCTTCATTTGTTTGTTTACAATAGCTCCATGTTTTATCAGAAATCCCTTATTTATATTTTTTTTTCAAAAATTGGAAAATGTTATTACACACAGATTAATAAAATCGCATTCTTTCAGCTTTTTGATACGAATTAAGTAAATGTGGAGAAAATATGTCATACAAATATTCTTTAACACGTTCACGCCGGTGTGCATCACCGGTGGGTCACGCTCGACTGTCCCATCAGGCGGCGTGCATCACCGATGTGTCACGCTTGAGTGTCGCATCCGGCAGCGTGCGTCACCGATGTGTCACACTCGACTGTTACATAGAAGGCTTTACTACAGGTGGGTCACACTCATCTATGCTATAGATGGCGTACCCTACAGGTGGGTAACATTGGAATATTCGAAAATTCAGTAATAAAAACAATTAATTATTATAAACTTAATACATTCATGACGGGAAACGAGAATTCTGGTTTTCATTCAAAAAATATCATTGACTAAGGCGCTGCCATCGAAATACTCAAGGCCAGAGGGCACGAGTTGTGACGTCATCACTAATCGACCGACTTCTCACTAGTGACGGAATTCACACCGGAAAATTTTGAATAGCAATTTTCTTTTATTTTATTTGTGGAATATCTATCATCTTATAAATCAATAATAACTATTTAAACTTACTGGTGAATCATGAATTCCCCTATAAAAAATCAGTCAGATGCGGCAACACTGTGGCATTCCGTATCTGGTTGAATTTTTATTTAGGGATTCCGATTTCTCACCAGAAAGTTTAAATAGTTGTTATTGTTTTGTAAGATGATAGATATTCCACAAATAAAATTAAAAAAATTTGCTATTCAAAATTTTCCTGTGTGAAATCCAACACTAGTGACAAGTCGGTCGATTAGTGATGATGTCACAACTCGAGTCCTCTGACCTTGAGTATTTCGATGGCAGCAACTAAGGGCGTAGCTTCTACCATACGGAAATGCATTTATATCATGTTGTCCATATTTCTTTAGATTGCAAGACGTTTTATATTAAATTTGTACATATGTAGTCAATAAAATGAAGTCTCAAAGTAATTTACTTACTCCTTACGAACTTTCAGACATTCACAATCAACTCTGCTTGTTATATTCGAGATCAATTGAATAAATATGAGAGGGCGGGTCATTACACCACAATGTCTGAGTAAGCGAGAGTACCGCACCGCCACATGAAGCGAAATATTAATTCGAGCGCCCACCTACAGAGAAAATCATTAATATCGGCGCCGGCGTGAACGTGTTAAAATACATTTTTGTAAAGAGAAAGTGTTGTATCGTTTGTAAAGTCAGTTTGCAATAAACTAAAATCATTTAATTCATAAATAAAATAGAAATAAAAACCAAAATTCACCGGGTTTTATGACAGACGATATTCCTGACATAGCACGTATTTTAATTTTTAAAAAATTCACTTTTTATGAGAAAATTGTAACAAAAAGATACAGTAATCTACTATTTTCTCTTTACTTTCAATAGAAAAGGAAAATTTGAGTTGCCACAATTACAAAAATGGCATTAAAAAATACAAAAAATTAATATCTCAACAATAAATTGAGGTACAGCTTTCAAACAAATTGCATTTAAAATTACATTTTTTCTCTATACGACGGTGTAAAAATTAAAAATATGCGATGTTCAGAAGTTTAAAAATTTGCAGTAGCAAAAATTGCAAAACAGAAATTTTATCATTTCAAATTTCAAAGTGTTGCCATTCGCAAAATGACGTCTGCGTTACTCACAGATATGTTTGTCCTTTATAATATAGATTGTTATGTTTTACTCTTTAATTAATTTTCAATATTTTTTTCCCACTGAAAACAAAAACCTTTTATCTACTTATGAATAGCTATTACATTTCGGGAAAATTTAATGATAAGATCAATAACGAAGTAAGATAATGATAAAGTACATTACCCGGGAGCTTGGCGATAATCATTAAAGTTAATTGATTTCGATATTTAAAAAAAAATAACGACGGAATCATTAATCTTTAACCTTTTGATGTATGTCTGTATATGAATTGTTTGCGATAAAAACTTTTGTAATTATAAAAAATGAACTTTTTCTATTATTTTATAAGGAATTATTGAAATGTTATAGTAGATAAATTAGGTTTAAATTTAATGGATAATAGGTAAGAATATATTTTGTTGTTTTTGTACAGATAAAATAATTTATAAAAAAATGATGCAATCATAGAAAGAAGATTTTTTTTCAAATCTTTAAAATATAATTTCAGAAGAAACTATAAAGTAGTTTCTCATTATTTTTTATTTATCATCAACTGATATTTATTATTTCTTTTATCATTGTCTAATAATACAAAGAAAGTACAATTAATTATCAAAAGTATAACTCATAATCTAATATACATTTTCCATAGCTGCCAACTTGTACGGATTTTTCATACCACTAAAATTTTACAGTGAATTTTATATAATGGAATCACCGAAACTCAAGCAAATTTAACGTTTAAATAAGTCAAAATATGCTATTAAATTTTAGTGGTAAGAAAAATCCGTACAAGTTGGCAGCTATGATTTTCATAAACTTAATACGTTTAGCCAACGCTTTATAATAGACCGGCGAGTATAAATAAATCGTGTCTCGACGAAAGCATAAAAGGAAATAGCACGTTAAAAAAATAAAAGTTGAAATTTTAAAGATTTAATTATTTACGTTGCCGAAATAACCATTATTTTAGAACAAAACATTAATAACATATTGTAAAAAAGAAGCATTTCTTAATTTTGCTACAGAGTTTATGAAAGCATAACTTTTTTACGAGTTACAACGATTCCGAAAGGCATTCCTTTATTTTCAAGAGCAACAGAATCTAATATATTTTTATATATTTTAACACGTTCACGCCGGCGACAATATTCATGTTTTTCGCTATGAGACAGCGCTCGAATTTATGTTTTGCTTCATCTGGCGGCGCGGTACTGTCACTTATTCAGACACTGTATGGAATGACCCGCCCCTCTCATATTTAATGAACTGAATTCGAATATAGCAAGCAGAGTTTATTGTGAATGTTTTACACTTCGTAAGGAGTAAGCAAATTATTTAGAGGCATGATTTTATTGACAACATGTGTACAAATTTAATATAAAATGTCTTACAATCTAAAGAAATATGGACAACATGATATAAATGCATAGCTGCCAACATCTTACGCTTTTTCAGACCACAAAAATTTTATAGTAAATTTTACCTTTTTAAATCGCCGTAATCTGCCGATTAAATAAGGCAAAGATTTCTATTAAATTTTTGTGGTCTGAAAAAGCGGAAGAGTTGGCAGCTATGTAAATGAATTTCTGTAAGGTAGAAGCCACGCCCTTAGTCAATGGTATTTTTTGAATGAGAACGGGAATTCCCGTTTCCCGTCGTGAATGTATTAAGTTTAAAATAATGAATTGTTTTTATGTTTGAAATGTTTGTTGAATTTTCGAATATTCAAGCATGACCCACCTGTAGTGCACGCCAACTATAGCATAATCGAGTGTGACCCACCTGTAGTACACACCTTCTATGGAACAGTTGAGTGTGACCCACTGGTGATGCACACCACCTGATGTGACAGTCAAACACGACCCACCGGTTATACACGCCGCCTGATGGGAGAGTCGAGCGTGACCCACCGGTGATGCACGCCGCCTTGAACGTGTTAATCCTTTCAGGGGCAAGCGATTGTGTCTCTGTAATGTTGAATTCGCATCTGAATTATCAAAAAAATTATTTGAAAATGAGGAATAGCAATTTTACAACTATTTTCCACAAAAGATAAAAAAGAAAAAATATTATTAAAAGTTTCTGGTGCGAATCTTGATTAAAATCAGGTGGTATATAATATATCAGACCGCCCTCAAGGGTAAAAAAGAGTTCGTACGCATAAAGAAATTCAGGTGATTTTAGGTGTTTTAGTACCAGAAATTTCGCAAAGTTTTGGTCGCAAAATATCTGAAAATAGAGTTTTATTTTTCATTAAATAAGGCAGACATTACTTTACAAAAATTCCCGTAAAAGGTCCTTGAAGCGTACGAACCCTCTATATGAAAAATTTCTGAAACAAAAGCTTCATTTGCTGCCTGTAATTTTTGAAAATGCTTTTGTGCAGTTTTAGCTGTTTTTAATCGTGTTTTTCCATTACGGAATATGGGATTTTTTAGATGCTAAAGATTTTCAAGTAAATATTTTCACGTATAACAGACAAACATTCTAAATTAACAGCAGAAACATTCATATTAAAATAAACATTTTTTTGTTACTATATTGTACAAATGCTGTTTCGCAGCTGAATGTATTTACTGAAAAATTGATAGCATCCAAAAGACATATTTTTGGTTTAGAAAACTAATTATGATTATTACACGGTAAATTCAAGTCGGAAACGTTTCCGAAAATTTCAGGCAGCAAAATAAACTTTTTTATTCAGAAATGTTTCCTTAACACTAGAACCGCGAGAAATTTTATCCAAGTTTTATAAAAATATTTCACATCAGAATTTTTATTTAAAAAATATTTAACATAATTATTTAAATTGTTTTTGTGCAGCATATATTTAACTTATTTCAGAAAGAATTTTCTGGCTGAAATCGACGTCTATTCATTTGGTACGGGTCAAAGTGACCCGTTACCACCGTTCTAGTGTTAACCCTTCCCATATAGAGCACTTCCATTGCTAAAATGATTACATGAATTAATGACACCGGAATTTACGAACAAGTTTATTTCGATATGAGAAAAAGCTTTATTTCACTTACATAATCAACGAAAAATACTTGTACTAAAATTTTGGTGCCATTGTGGCATTTGGGATTCAAGTTGGGTGTTCCATGCAATGGAACACTGATCCAAAAAGGGTTAAATATAGGAAATAGTTTTCTGGGATTTCCAAGCATAAGATATCGCTTTTCGTAATTATGGGTGCATCGTAAGAGGTGATATTAATATTTTGTAAACCTTCTTGCGACATTAAGAAATATTCGTGTTTCTCTTTTTCCATTGTAGAAATTTAGTAATTTTCCAACGTTATTCGTAACTAGTGACATAAGGCGTCAAAAAATGAAAGTGAGTAAGCAAGTGCAAATTTCTTTCTCACTAATTCTTTTACAGAAATTGGATTAACCCTTTCCTACACAGACAATTTTGTTGTAAAATGATGAAATGATTGACTGAGACCGGAATCTACAAACGACTTTTTTAGATATTAAAAACATGTTACTTTACATGTTCACTGTAAAAGCAAAATTTTACTAAAATATTCTTGGTGCCGATCGTAAGTTTGGAATTAAAATTAGGTATCCCGACCTGAGCACACTGCGTCGGAAAGGGTTAAATGTTTTGAAAACAGAAAATTCGAAGTATTATAAACTTATATAATTGTTTCCCAGCATAGTTCTGCTTTCCTATAAACACCTTTATAAAGCACTTATATAGGTTATTTTGTTTGGATAACATAAAAAGCTTTAACTCTATTTTTTTTTTAAGAAAAGAAAATCTCACCCTAGACTGCTATATACTCATTTAACCCCTTAAGAGGCACTCCCGATAAGTGTACACTTTTTATAACGTCCTGGCGAAGTAGCATTTTTCAGAGAAAAGAAAATTCCTTTTTTTTGAAACGGAACAAAAGGTCTACTTCCATCCCATAGCGATAAAGCCATGGAATGTCGACGGGGAGAAGAAGTTTGGTCAAGACGCCGCAAGAGTTAAATGTACAAGTCAGTCAGTGCTTAGGACAGAGAAGTATAAGGTCATTCTCAAAAAAGCTACGGACTGGACCGAGTTCGTTTTTTTTTTTTTTATTGTAAGCACGAGGCAAATAGGAAAAAATCCCCTCCGGCTCGGGCTATAGGCGCAGGTAGATTTCGAAGTTAAGTGCTACACTGTTAAAAATTTCCGCTTAACGTTGAACCAATAAATGGAGTAAAATAATGAGAATTACCAAAATATGGTACTTCTTAATTTTCAAAAACTCCATTTCATGGTGTAACCTTAGACTTTATGCTGAATTACACCACATTTTGGTAATAAGTTGAACCAAGAATTGGAACTACTTATCAGCCAATCAGAACAGCATGACTTTGTTTTCGCCGCCATTATAAGATAAGCGAAACGACTCATAGCTGCCAACCTTTACGCTTTTTTCCTACCACTAAAATTTAATAGATATTTTCCCCTTGTCTAATCGGGAGATTTCGACAATTAAGTATGACAAAATTTACTGCAAAATTTTTTAGTGATAAGAAAAAAGCGTAAAAGTTGGCAGCTAATGACGACTGCATTTCGACCGCCATTGAATGATTAAACAAAACGGATACAAAAGTGATTATTTACGGAATTTAAAGGTATGTCTTATTTAATTTTAATCTTTCATTCCCGTATCTTATGAATAAGAGTTATAATTTTCATGTTTTATGGAAAAAGATTGACTTAGTTTTCCTGAATTCCCAAGCAATTGTCTGTTATATTCGTTCTTTATGTAACGGTTTGAAAAAGCAAAAAGTAATCATGACTTCATTCGTTTTGTCTTTTTGAATAAAAAATATGAGTGTAAACATTTCATTCTTCGTATTCAATAGTGAGATGTGAAGTATTTTAATTCGTCGGAGCTCGAAAGCAAAAACAAAACATTAAGTACTATCCAGGGCCGAAACTAAGGGGGGGGGGCAGAGGGGGCATGTGCCCCGGGCGCCAGAACGAAGGGGCACCAAATGAAGGATTATACCTTTGGAATGGATCATTTTCTTCTGATGGACTGATGGCTTCTATTATTATGAAACAGCCATTATAAATGAAGTGTTAGGTGAAAATGAAAGAGCAGCCGTAAAAAGTTAGAACTCTGATTTTCTGGTCAGAGTTAAGCATGACTCGGATAATCGCGACTCTAACTGTATATTTCATTTTAAAAATGATCTTTAGAATATTTTTGTTGGTGTTCAGAGGGGAGTCATGACCCCCGTGACCTCTCCCTTGGATCCGCTATTGTATTTTACGTAGTTCAGTATTACATATTTTAAGATTACATATTTTAAATTTTAAAATAAGTCGGCTATTAGAAAATTAGTGAAATTCTCTTTGTAAATAAATATACTTTGCGGAAGAAGGGGGGGGGGCGCCAAAATCCGAGCTTGCCCCGGGTGCAAAAAAGGCTAGTTTCGGCCATGGTACTATCTTAGTTTTAAAATGCTGACACCGAGACATGTTGATTCATGGCTGCATTCATAGTAGTAGGTGTAAACATTAATTTGCCGTGATTTGAGATTCTATTTATTTATATTGGAATTTTTAGGTTCTCTACTGCTTCCTGATTATAAACACAACAGTAAATGAATTAGTATTTATAATTATTAACTCAGAGAACCCCCCCCCCCCTTCAAAGTTCAAAGTTCGAAGTATAATTATTAACATTTTGGAGTGAAACATGATATTCAATGATTCTGATAATAAGAAAAGGTTTCAGATTGAAAAATAGCATACTATACTGGGAAAATTTCTTTATACATGTTACATGTTTTAAATTAAGAGATGAAACTTTTGAAAGATTTTCTTTTTATTACTAATGTTTTAAATTATTATTTAAAATCCTAAATCTTCATACCCAATGTTTCAGCTTCATTTAACATTTACCTAATTTCTAAAATTGATAGGATTTTCTTGCATCTTGTGGCAAGATTTTGAACCGCTGGTAATCTAATAATGCATTTATTAATATGTTGCAGTTTATATTGTTGTTTAACAGTATAATTATAAAATACTAATTATCTTTTTTAATGTTTTTTAAATTGGTATATTCATTTTTTTAATTGTATGAACGCATTTTTCTGTGGTTTATGATTTTAAATTTTCAAGATAGAGTAAATTCAAAACATTTAATAAGCTACATTTTGTATCAGTTATTAAATTTCCTTCTATCGGAAACGCATTTTCTACGTTTATGATACGAGTAATTATTGGCACTAAAAAAGGAAACATGATATTTAAGCAATTAAATGAAATATTTATGCCGATATAAAGTTTATGTATAAAACTGCTTTAGCATATTTTAAGTTTATATTTACATTTCATTTATATAATATAGGATTTAACATTTATTAGACAGATTAATAACTAATTTTTACATTCAAAATGTTTTATGAAGTCATTTATTTTCTTTTTATATTTCCTGGATCAATCTTTTCTTATAAAATACATAAAATGTATTTAGCTTATATTTATAAAATACAATGTATACGGGAATAAAAAATTAAAACTAAATGGCTTATCGTGTCGTTCCATAAATAAGAATAATTAAGGAATATGTTTAAAAAAATTATATACATATTCCGTAGAATTTAAAAATTTAGACTCCATGTTGATGTTCACATTTAATAAAAAAAAATTACAAATCACCACACATATAAAATAGGATTTATATTTACTCTTTCTCTGATTGATTTTTGTTTAAAGATTGCTTGCATGCGTCATACAAAATCAATTTTATAAGTTTTATAGCTTTGTTTACCAAATTATAATGCATTTCAGTTACCTCTGTTAGATAAGTTTATATATATAAGTGTTCATATAAACCTCCATAATATCACCATATCTCTTTTCTTATGTATTTTCATATGTAAATTATAGTGTAAGATATTTAAAATATCAATGGTGTTATCGTATAATTAAACTATATTAAACTTTCCTAAATAAACCTTGGTTTCTGATCTTGAAAATTATCTTCCAACAAAAATTAATTGGAGAGATCGTAAATAATTCACCTTAAATTATATTAAAGCAGAACACCTTTTAAAAAAAAAGCTAAATATTTTACCTATGAAGAAGGAGGGGGGGGGGCAAAAAACATTGCTTCATCAACATCTCACCAATTTATGGTTCAACATTTAACCAATTTATGGTTAAGCATTTCACCAATTTTCGGTTAAACGTTTCACCAATTTAAGGTTCAATGTTTCACCAATTTATGGTTCAAGGTTTTACCAATTTATGGCTCATCCTCAGAACCAAATGTTGGAACAATGTTTCACCATCTTATGGTGGCAGCTACTGCAGCACCAAAAATTGGTTCAACGTTCTACCAAATTTTTAACAGTGTAATTTCAACAACAAAAACTAAATCATGATTAGAGATAAACCCAATTTTACAATTTTATCTGCTCGCTTTTGAAGAGTTTTTAATTCGTTTTAATATAAGAGCTAGTTTTATCAGAATCATGTTAAGGCGGTATTAAAAAAAAGAAAAACTTTTCCATGCTCAACAACTCGAAATTTTCTGGCACATTTTTAGATTCATTTTTAAAAGAAACAATATGAAACTTGCCGACGTGATTTTTGAAGAGATTTATAAGTGACCTGTATTTTTATTTTTCGTTCAATTAATTAAAATTTGATTTATAAATAAATATTTTCTCAATAGGACAATTTTTTTCGTTTCCATCACAATCCTTCGGGAAATTCGGTTCAAAATGCCCGCTTTGACAAAATGTTTTGAAATATATTCTGCCTCTATCAAAAAAATTGACAATTACGGTACATTATATAGTTTCTTAATAAGAGAATCTACCATTTGGATGCGTTTGAGAGCAAAAATGAATGTAAAAATGAGTCAGAAAATAAGCAGTTTGGATTTAAATACACCCTTAATACGATGATTTTTTCTTCAATCGCTATGTATTTTTTAATTTGTTTTTGCTGTAATAATTGGTCCTATCAAAAACTTGTCAATATAAATGTTGTAAATAATATTAAGAAGATATATAATAAATTCATGCGGATTTTATATCTTGTTAATTGAGGAAGTTATAGATTTTTTTCTTCTTCAACCCCCCCCCCTTTTTTTTGTTTTCGTTTTTAATTTTTTGTGCGGTACGAATTGGCCTTATCAAAAACTTGTCAATATAAAAGTTGTAGATAACATTGAGAAGATTTATAATAAATTTAATTAGATTTGCTATCTTGAGAATTGAAAAGTTATGAATTTTTTTCTCCCTAAAACTCTATTTTTGCGCCCCTTGAGCCCATTTTTTATTTTATCAAAAATCTGTTATACATAAATTTTTGGCCCTTGTTTCAGAAGTAATAAAAAATTTAAACTGATTTGATATGTATGAAAAATAAGAAGT
The DNA here is from genome assembly GCA_963932465.1 of Maratus speciosus. Lineage (NCBI taxonomy): Eukaryota > Metazoa > Arthropoda > Arachnida > Araneae > Salticidae > Maratus > Maratus speciosus. Next base: position 554,745,806 of record OZ010787.1, on the reverse strand, counting down.
TGTGGGTTCTTTCTTTTTCACAAAACCCCTCCCTATTTCCACCCATTTGGTCCGTTTTGCCCATTAACGAACATGACCGAGATTTTATGCCCTTGATTTTATGTATCAGTTTGGAAGAGATTTCTGCAGAATTATGGAAGTTGTCGTGTCCATAAAAAAGATATATATATATATAGAGAGAGAGAAAGTTTTCTACTGAGGGAGGTTTTGGGTTCTAGAGGTCATGATTGGTGTAGATCTTCAATATGTTTTCAGAAATTCCAAGATAGGAGAGAATATAATAGGTAGTATTTCATACGAAATCTACCTAAAAGCCAGGATTTTGGCTTGTGGAGTTCTCGTGTGGAGAAATGATGTGATTATTTTCTTTGTACATAATCAACTTTTTATTTTTCATTAAATTTGTTATGTTTTTATATTGAATTGCGTGTTAATTCGATTGTTTACTAGCTCTAGTGATTTTTTTTCATGTGGCGATATGACAACATTACTTTTTTTAAAACTCAGATTGTTTGATTAGCACCACTTTTTTGAAGTAGAAATATTCACCTTATAAAATGGAAGATAAAACGATGCGAGCCAATTACACTATTAAAAAAACTGATCAGAATCAAACATTCCGAATAAAACAAAAAGTAGCCTACACTGCGCGCGTAAGGCACGGACGTGAAAAATTAAGGGATTAACCCTGTCAGAAGTAATTCCGTTTCTGCAATGTTGAATTCACACCGGAATTTTCGAAAAATTTTATTTTAAAATAAGGAAATGCAATTTTACAAGCCTTTTTTTTTTTCACAAAAGTTATAAAACTAAATTTTTATTAAAAGATCCTGGTGCAAATCTTGATTAAAATTAAATGGGATATAATATATACAGCACCATCAATGTGTTAAAGAATGATATCTTTTAGACTGCACATTTTGTTCTAGATTTTAGTAACGTGTTTAGTAAAAAACGTATTGATATTTTCAGCTGGGTTGCATCTGAATCCCATTTTGCAAAATTTATTCTTAACAAATTTTATTGGAAACTCCTACAGACGTTTAGAATGCCTGCACATAAATAAATACTTATGTGCGCGTATGTATATACGTACGTACGCGTACGTATATTCGTGTAAACGTTTTTCTAATAAAAGATTCAAGATCAATATCAGTTACACATGTGATTCTCAAAGATATGTATTACTAATAAACTAATATTTTTTTAATATATTGATAATTTTACGTAGCATATTAAGTATGAAAAATAGCAATAACAGATTAAAATTTAATAAACGCTTAAGTTAATGAACGATATTCTTACTTAGTTGAAGAAGTTTTTAACAAAATTTAACGCATAAAAAAAAATATTTTTACTGCAGTAATATTAAAATTAATTTACCCTGATCTTTGACAAACTTGCAAATTGCTGATTTTCAAAGAAAAATCAATATACCCATGCATATTTTTTTAATGCATATATAGGATTAGAATAAATGGGGAACTCTGGAGGCATCTCGGGTTTGCTGACAACGTTTTAATCAGTAACAGTCCAGAAGAATTGAATACATTTTAGCTTGCAATAATTTATGAAGAAGAAAATAGACGCCAAAATAAAAATAAAAAAAACTGTACAAAGATTAATGACAACACAGAGAAGTATTGAAAGATGTATGCTCGGCATAGTTTTTGACATGATCGAGAGAATTAAACACCGCCCCCTGAATACCAGACTTGAGCGCTAGCACAAAAATGACGGCTGTCGATAGCGGATTATTTTTTTCAGCGTGTGTACGGTCCATTGAGTTTTGGTACCAATATTTTCTTTTTAGTTTTTTACGCTTTATTTTTTCTGAGATTGTAAAAAGTCAAAGAAATCCTTTATTCTTACTGGTGCCAAAGTTTATGGGACCTTACATACTTTAACAGAAAATATCCGTCTCCGGCAGCCGCCATTTTTGCCCCAAAGCTCATGCCTAGTATTCAGAGGGCGGTGGAATTAAACCGTTAAAGTGGAAATGAGCTGGACACATTTCAAAAAGATAAGACAATAAATGGAGTAAAAATACCCCACAATGATATCTCAGAGGTGTAAAACGACCAAGAACACGACATCAGGTACGATGGAGTGACTAAATCAGGGAAGGGGCTAGTGTTATTTAGATGACCAAATCATTACGCAGGAAATAATGGAAAAATCAAGGGGAGATCTACATGCAGAAGTACATTGAAAATTGTTGTTTAAGCGGATGATATATGTACATGGATATTATATACGCGTATGAAATCGCATGTAACAAATATTTTTCATAAGATTATAGGCAGTAACATATGTGTCGTAAAATATTTTCATAGCCTGAAACTTTTATCATGGATAATACAGAATAAACTAAATTTGTATTGTCGAACGGATAGTTCAAATTTTATTCCAAATCTTTTACATCTTATGGTAATTGGCTTTGCTATTCAGAACGTATTTTTAAAAATAAATATATTATCTTTTAGTCGGGTTATTTGGTGTTCCAGATTTATATATTTGTTATATGCTTATAATAATAATATTATATTATTATTATATTATATTACGCTTTTCTGTGCCAGAAAAATTTAATAAAATTTTTTGCCTTATTTAATCGGCAGGTTACGGTGATTAAAAAGGTAAAATTTACTGTTAAATTTTTGTGGTACAAAAAAGCGTAAGATGATGGCAGCTATTCTTTTACCCAACTTATTTCAAAACATTTCTTTTTTGTTTATCAAATTCATAAACGAGTTCATATTTTAGTTCACATTTATCAATTCACATGTTATGAAATCTCAAAGAATTTTTTTTTATAAATATTCGAAGCTGAAATATTTTCAGAAAATATTTTAATCCATTACTGAAAGTTCTGCGAGCAGATTGCTTACGATGATTTGACCAGCTGCAAAACCAGCTATTATATCACACAAAGTACCGATCCACTTTCGTAACGATTTAGCTTAGCGAGAGTAATGTTGTTACAGTCTAAATTGTATTCTACGGAGTGGAGAAAACTTTAATGGAAGACGATTTCAAAACGGCAATACCCAGGGAAAACAGAAATTTTCCTTAAAAGCCTTTATTTTTTTTTATTTTTTTTATTTATTTATTTATTTATTTATTTATTTTTTTTGTACTTGCGAATATATGTATATATATATTTACTTTTGTTTAGGAAAGGAGAAAACGCGTGCTAGAACTATTGCCACCATTTTTAGTGAAGATTTTTCTTCGCCTTATTTAGTATGGTTCGTACGGGTCCTGGAATTTCCAGACTATGAAATTCTTCGGTACTAGTATTTTCTTACAGAAAGTCTCTACTTAAATAAGGCAGAATTTCGCGCGTATAAACTATATTTATTTTTTTATAAAAAAAAAATTCTGATATATTACCTTGAAAATAACGGTACCCGTACGAACCCTGTTCAATCTTAGAATTTATTTCATTAAATAAATCGAAGAATATTTTTATAAAAAAAAAATGTTGGCAAATGGCCTTCTGGCAAGCGGGTTCCATATCCTTGCGTTAGTCTTATTTTCTTACGTGTTTATATATTAAAAAGTAATTTAGTTAAATATTGAAATGATTTATGCAGTACGCTGATACAATGATTGCATGAATGATTATGATAATACAAAGATTTATGTATTAAATAATGTTTTACGCAATGTAATGGTATTTATTTAATTATCTCACGCATTTTATAACGCCGGGCTCCAAAACGGTTCAATTAAAAACTTTTAGATATCAAATAATTTCTGTTTAAACGCAATAGTATTTATGCTATATTTTTTGTCAGTGCTTATTGTCAAGTATTATTTTTCAATACGACTTAATACACTGATAAAAACATGAGAAGCCTCATTCTCAGATACTCTTAACATGAAAAAATATTTCAATTACATTGTTTATGGAAAACATGGATGCTTTTATTTATGAACATAAATCAATATTTAAAATTGGAGTAATTTATTATTCAGTTTAAGTTTACATTTTTGTATAATTATTTGACGAGATCTGAGCAAAAAGTTAATGCATTAAGCATAAGCAAAAATGCATTATAACATAAAAACGTAAGCAACGAAACCCTTATTTGCGATACATTAACAAGTAAATGTTTTTCAATATAATATCTCAATTTACAATATCGTATTTACAATATAGCACAACGTGAATGTCAGAAGAATTATTTTTTAGCACTCTTAACCCCTTCAAGGGCGGTGGTTCATTTTTGGACCACCTAATTTTAATTCCAAAATGACGCTTTGACACCAGAATTTTATAAGGAAATTTTTCCATTTATTAACTACGTGACGAAGAGCATTTACCTATGTTGAAATAAATTAGTTTGTAAATTCTGGTGTCAATCAATCATTTTATAATTTTACGGGTAGAAATGCTTTGCCCCTGAAAGGGTCAACCTCAACCAGGGGTGTAAAAATCTAGGCGCTAGCGGGCAATATCTCACCACTAAATTTTATTAGTTTTCTTTGCTTAAATTTTATTAACATTCTTACACGCACACACACACACAAAAAAAAAAAAAAAAAAAAAAAAAAAAAAAAAGACGAAATATTAGAAAAAAAAATAACGAATAAAAATTAATGGAGACAGACTGCCTTCTGGTGCCTAGATTTTTACGTCGCTGCTCTTAACCCTTTCAGGGACAAGTAATTGTGTTTCTGTAATGTCGAATTCACATCGGAATCTTCAAGAAATTTTATTGCAAAACAAGGAAAAGCAATTTTACGACTTTTTTCCACCAAAGTTAGAAAAGTAAAATTTAATCAAATTTTCTGGTGCAAATCTTCACTAATCGTAGGTGGGATATAATATATCCCACCGCCCCTCAAGGGGCTAATTGCTCAACATTCATTATACTTTCATGCATGAAGTAGAACTGCCGGAAAAATTACTCAAATCAAATAAAAATAATTTAAACGAGAATTTTTATTTCACACTATTTAATGCAATTATTTCACTTATTTAAGTTTGGCGCGTAATTGAAATATTTTATGAAAAAATGTCTGACTCGAAACATAATATATTAAATTGGTTATCACTAAAATGATGGCTGTTCTGGTGTTAAGTAATCAACAAAAAATTTAATTTCTTATATATCACCTCAAAATGTGAATTAAAACAAAAAGGGCACGATATTCTGTGCTCTCAATGGTCCATTTTTTTTTAAACCAGTAATTTGTCTGAAAAACGAATTGTAGCAGGTTTCTGCAACGATTACAAGAAAAACCACCTTGGCGGTAACTGAAAACGAAAATTATAAATAAGATTTTTCTTTGAAAAATACTGGTGTTTAAAAAACGGACCGAGTAGGAACCCTGGATATAAAAAAGGATGGGAAAACTTAATGTAATTTAACGCCACTTTACGTAGGGGAGAGCACCGACAAGCGCCGACCTCACGCAAGAGATAGAGGAAAACAGAAATAAGTAAAATACTAATTTTGAAAAGTTTTTTCCTTATTAGTCATTCGGATTTATTAATTCCAAGAGATAGAAAAATACGTACGCAACTGAAACTTGCATCTCCATACATAAGAATAAATAAAACTTTTTATTAAAAAAATATCTTTAGAATGACGATAAAAATAAAAAAAGAAATTAATATCCTGATAAAAATTTATAACTCTAAAATTAAATGCGCTTTAGCATTGGTTTGGTATAACACAGTTCTTAGGATTAAAACAAGGGGGGTGGGGATGGTTCAACTGGCGGGTCTCATGTTACATCTGTTACCGAATACACAGGGAAAATTTTATTGTTCCTACCAGAACCCTTAAGTCCTTTAGGGACGGTGGGATATATTTTATCCCACCTAATTTTAATCAAGTTTTGCACCAGAAACTTTTAATTAAAATTTACCTTTCTAACTTTGGTGGAAAAAAGTTAAAAAAATTGCTTTTCCTTATTTTGAAACAAAATTATTCGAATATTCTGGTGTGAATTCAGCATTACAGAAACGCAATTGCTTGCCCCAGAAGTGGTTAACCCTCTCGCTGCGCAACCCGAGAGTTTCTCGGGCAACGTAAAAGTAGCAAAATTTGCGCAACCCGAGATTTCATCAGGGATGCATTTTTCTGTCTAATTAACCCTGCTTGATCATTCCCACCAATTATTTTTATCGTAAATTTTGCCTTATCTAATCGGAGCATTTTCCCGATTAAATCTGACGAAAATTTTTGTTTTGTTTGAAAAACCGGTGGCAAAAGAATAAAAATTCTTAAAAGACGCTCGTCGCGAAGGCGTTAAATACGCAATTTTTGAAGCGATTTTTGTAAAACAATTACGCAGCGAGAGGGTTAGTCAATAATTTTTTATCGTTTTATTTAATTAACCATGGATTGAGCGGTAATGCCCGACATGGTAGGGTAATGGCTCTCAAAATTTCAATACAGGGGTCACATTGTATTATGAGAATTTTATTGTTCCTATCATAACCCTTAATCAGTAATCTTCATGATCACTTTATTTAAAATATGCTGTAGAAAGGTACGATGAAGATATTATTTCCAAAATAGAGGTAGGAACAATAAAATTTCCCCTATAGAGTGCGATCCCTGGGAATGCTAATCTTTGTTTTTTTTTTGTTATGACATTAAGTAAGGACAAGATTACAGTCAATCATGAGTAATTTTAATCCACATTTTCTCTATTTTCATATGCCACACTTTTATTTGAAGAATATTGTCGCAACTAGGGGCATAAAAGAGAAGAAATGATTCTAAATTATTGTTTGACTATAAAAAATTAAGGAATAATAAGGATAAAAGCAATAAAAATGGATTTATAGCCTGGTTCAAAGTTACCCAGCCATTTAGGGTAACTTTGCACCATATGATAAATTTTTATATAAAATAATTAATTATAAAAAAAGTATTGTAGTCAGGACAACTTTAAACACCAAAAAATGTTTTCAGATATGTAAAGACTGCGAATTTACATTTCCCAACATCACAAGATTTGTATAATTTATGATATTACAACAAATATCAGGCATAAGAAAATTGGAAGAAGAGAACCATGAACATTTAGAAATAAAAAAACCTGTTTATTGTTCATATAAAACATAAAAATGCAGTGAAAAACAATTTTCAATGTTTTAACTCTATACTATATCCATAGTTACAGTAATACATACAAGTACTACTATTATTCCAACAAGAATAAAAAACGTCGAACGTATGAAATGTCAAATTTGAGTAGCTCCGCCCCTAATCACGCCTCTAAATGAATTTTATGTATTTTACACATATTTGTAAAAATATTTACATGCCATATCTAATGCACACTTTCGGCATTTATATCAAATATACGTGCAAATATGGGAAATTTTCGACAGTAGCACCTATAATCAGTAAATTATAAGCATCAGTGTAACTTTGAGCCGGCTCAAAGTTACCCTGAAAATGCGGTAAAATGCTAGTGCCTTCTTATTTTACATTTTATTAACTATTAATAAATAAATAATCACAAAATATTAACACATTTACAACATTTAGATAATAATATGTCTGATAAATGAGTATATTGTTACTTACTATGAAAATTTAATTGGATTACAACAACTTCAAAACAGCATTCAAAATTAACTTGAAAACAGTACTTCAGAAAAATAGTTAGATGATGCAATTAATTGCGCATAATATTACTAATTTATTTTCTAAAATAAAGAGTAGAAATCCCAGTTTAGAACCTTGCCAAGAGAGCACAGTTCTGGAGTTTATTTAGTATTTTAGAGTCAAAAATATTGAAAAATAGAAGGTGGTGCAAAGTTAACCCCGTGGTTCAAAGTTACCCTGATTGACTGTACTATGACGAAGTAGTGGAAACATATTTCCCCGTGTTTTTGGCAATAAATGAAAAGGCTATAAAGAATATAGGCTGTGAGCGTGTCTAAAACTTTTAAACATTATTTAGCTTTATACATAAATGGTTCAAACTTTTAAATTAAATAATTTATGATTATCAGACATTTATCTACCGTAATATATCAGCAACAGTTTTCTAACGTAGCAATTTCATACTTAAACAAGAACGAAAAATATCCTGCATCAGACAGATTACGAAACATTTTCTACACTAAAAGTATATTATTAAGAATTTTCATTTCCATACTTACCAAATGCCGACTTAACTTCCGTAAAATGCGAGTTAATTTAAACCAGGTTAAACAGGTTTCTAACCGAAAAATATTTTAGATGTATCATTAGCTATTTAATTTCCTGTTTCTACGTGGAACTTGTTTGATATGATTTCCTTAAAAAAAAAATTGGTTCGAAGCATGTTTAACCTGGTTCAAATAAACTCACATTTTACGGAAGTTAAGTCGGAAATTGGTAAGTATGCATTTGCTCGTAAAATTAAATGAGATTTCTAAATAAGCAACTTGAAAAACACAACGCGCAGTAAAAATAAATTTTTAGTAATTATTGTTCGTGCCAGATAATTTATGCGAATTATTTCTTATAGCCCTGTATGCTATATTAGTGGTGCACAACCTTTGTCGGAGAAGGGCCACTTACAAAAATGTGTGGGTTGTCGCGGGCCACATAAGTAACACAGAGAGAATTCTATTTCAAGGAGGTGATCTATGGCCTATAATCAGATAAAACACATGATTTCAGATGGGAGGTGAGTTTTACCCTTCTAGTTTCCTCTACCCAGTCAACATATCCATTTCACTTGTTAAGGATATATCAACAGTGTTTACGTTTGTATATATAACAGATATAGGAAGAATTATTTTGAAGAAGTGATAACATTGCTTGACTTTATTCGGGAGAGTAAATTTTGTTTTATTAAAGGTACTAAAAAACAAGCATATGCATGAAAGTGGCTAGTGCCGAAAAAAAATTGTGAACTTTTTAAACGAAGAGGGAGTAGGAGCCAATGAACGAAATTTTAGATTTTTCCGCTCAAGATCAACGAAATTCGCGATTTTTCCGCCCTAATCGACGAAATTCGCTATTTTTCCGCACCCGATCGTCGAAAGTTGAGATTTTTCCGCACGTGATCGACAGAATTCGCGATACTTTCGTGACCGGTCAACGAAATTCACGATTTTTCCGAGCCTGACCGACAAAATTCGCGTTTTTCCCGCGCCCCTGATCGACGAAATTCTCGATTTGTCCACGCCCGATCAACGAAATTTGCAATTCTTAACTGACTATGACGAAATTTGCAATTTTTTCCCTCAGCAAATTGACGAAATTCGCGATTTTTTTTCTCGCGATAAACTGACGAAACTCACGATTATTCCGCAGGGCCGATAAACGAAATTTTCGATTTTTCCACGCATGGTCAACAAAATTCGCGATTTTTCCGTGCCCGATCAACGAAATAAGGGATTTTTCCATGCATGACCGACAAAAATCGCAATTATTTCGTGCCCGAGAAAAGAAATTCGTGATTTTTTGGATCCCGATCGACAAAACTTGCGATTTTCTGCGTCTGATCGACGATATTTTCAATTTTTCCGCGCCAAATTGATGAAATTTGCGATTTTCTGCGTCTGATTGACGATATTTTCAATTTTTCCGCGCCAAATTGATGAAATTTGCGATTTTCTGCGTCTGATCTACGAAATTTGAGGTTTTTTCGAACATGATCGACGAAATTTGAGCTTTTTTTTCACCTGATCAACGAAATTCGCGATGATTTCTTGCGATAAACAGACGAAACTGGCGATTTTTCCGCAGCTAATGAACAAAATTTGCAATTTCTCTGCTCATCATCAACAAAACTGAAGATTTTTCCGAGCCCAATCAACGAAATTCGCAATTCTTGTGACGAAATTTGCAATTTTTGCAACCGGAAAATTTACGAAATTCGCAATTTTTTTCTCACGACAAACTGGCAAAACCCGGCAAAGAAAGAAACAGTGGGTCATCAGTTGGAAAAAGATAGCAGCCAGCACTGCCATCAGCGGTAAAGTGCATTGGTGCCATTACTGAAACCAGTACAAAAGGTTACTTAAACCAGTCCGGCGCAGAATGGAGCTGGCCCATCAGTGATGACCAGCATTGGTATGCCATCACATTACTTCAATCCGGCACTTTTCCTGCAGTACTAGCACCTATCCCACTGCTATTCCTATGATGGCCCAGAACTTTCCCTTACAAAAATTTCTTATAGAATTCTATAAAAAACCAAAGTACTGTAAAATTATGGCACTTTTTTCTACAAGCTACTTTCACCAAGAGCTATAGAAATATCTGTAGAAGTGTCTATAATAGAAATAGCTGAACTTGCAGCGATTTCCCTCATAGCATGCATGGTCACAGTGACGTCGTTGTGACGTCACTGTAAGTCACTGTGGTCACGTCACATCTGTGACCAAAATGCCACCACTCAGTGATGTCACATTGTGACTGAGATGTGAACTTCTTAGAAAACTTTAAAAAATTACAAAAATTCTTTAAAACATGTTATTTATTGTAAAATTTTACTTTTCTGGCAATTAAAAAAATTGTGACGTCACTGTTATGTCACTGCATGTAACGTACGTCACGTCACATATGTGACAAAAAAACCACCATATTGTAAGTCACAGTGTGACAAAAATATTAACTTCAAGAATCTTTGAAAATGAAGAGAAATATTTTAAACAGTCCCGAGTTACAGCAGCATAAGGAATGAAAATATATTAGTGGATAGCAAATAGTAAATTCGGACACGAAAAGAGGTGGGGCACCCCCCTCCCCCTCTAAAAAGGAAAATGCACGGAACAAGTATCAACAAACTAGATTTCCATGCTATATTTTATCAATTTGATATCCAAGACAGTGAAAGTATACTTTTTTCATGATTTCAATTTTATCTAGCATTGCAGTTTATTATAATACTTCACTGATTGTTATTATTATAAAAGTGTTTCTCGGAAAAATGCTACGTGCTGAAGCAGTTTGGATAACATATTTAAAATTAGGAATATTAAATCTATACACTTTACATATTTAGTTTGCAGAGAGGAAAATTTTTAATTTTTTTGCCGACCACTGGTCGAAACACTTCTGTGGTTTCAAACTAAAAATTTTCTATTACAGTTAAGTCTGCAGATTTTAATGAGCACGCAGAAAGAGTCTTCAGAGTTCAGTCATATATGCATTTCTTACTTGATAATTTGCATTCAAGTCATATTTTTTCCTGTTAGTGTACCTATTTTTTGTAACTATTTTTTTTTTAAATTTACTTCTTTCAGCATTTTTAAATAAAATTAGCATTTTCCGAAAAATAAAAAATATATATACAAAATTTATGCAAAACTCATGATATAATTAATTATTCGCATTTCAAAAATTATTTTTACACATTTTAAAAATTTAAGCAATGTTTTATGTAATAAACTCTTATTATGAATGTTATTATTATTATTATTTACAAAAAAGAACCTTTACAATCCATTTTCAATTGAATTGTTTGGAAACTGATAAAAAAGAAAAAGTAAAATACATAGGAAAATTTTTCCAATAGAAAATTTTAAGTTCAGACTGTCTCATAAAATTATTGTGCATGTAAGTTCAAAAAGCAAATAAACAGTAAAATCACCTGCTTGATCGTCTGCGTAGAATATGACCGCAGGGTAAACAGAGAACTTTTTGTAGTAGAGGCGGGAAGTAAGTTAACTGTTAAGAACATGACGAAGTCTACAATGTTAGCTTTTGCTTATGCTTTTTTTTATGTAAGTGAAAGACGCCTGCCATTTTCGGAGTAAAATACTGGGATATTGGTAAGTCTTATTTAATTTAAAAGTTTTATTCCTGTTTGTATATTATGATGACGAGTTAAATAGTTTTATGTTATACATATAGAAAAAGACTGATATGGAATTGTTTTTAATAGCGAAAATTTCCTTTTCTATGACGTAAAATATGTTAATCTGCCGTCGCTGAAAAAAAAAGAAAAGAAAAAGAAAAAAAAGCTGACTCAGAAATTCATGCCTACATTCATAGTGGAATGAATATAAGCATTAATTTGTAGTTACTTGAGATTGAGGCAGTGATGTGGAATTTTTTTCGGCTTCTTACTTTTTTCTGATTACTAACACTTATATAACAGTATTTTTCGTCATTATTATTTTGGAGTCAAATATTATATTCGATTATTATGATATTACGAAACTGTTTCAGATTAGAAATTAACATTATAGTGTGAAAATGTCTTTTTACAAATTATAGTAGTGAAACTTTTGAAAGATTTCTTTCATTTCGAATAATATTTTAAATTATTATTTAAAATCCTAAATCTTCATACCAATGTTTTCAGATTTAACATTTGCCAAAATTATAAAATAATAAGAATTTCTTATAACATATCATGGAAAGATTTTTGAGAAATTTTTAAATCTAATAATGCATTTAATTCATCTATTGTAGTTTGTTGTTGTTTAATAGTACAATTTTAAATACTAATTATTATTTTTAATGTTTTTCAAATTGGTATATTTATTTTTTTAAATTGTATGTAAGCATATTTTTGCTATTTGTGATTTTAATCAAACATTTAATTATAGACATTCTGAATCAGTTATTAAATATTCTTCGATTGTAAACTCCTTTTCTATGTTTTCTATACACGAAAATATTGACACTAAGGGCGTATTCGAAAAAATATTTTTCCACCTTCAACAACTCGAAATTTTCTGAGACATTCTCAGACTCATTTTTAAAAGTAAAAACATGAAACTTGCTAAGATGATTTCTGAACAGATGTTTAAGAGGCCGTGTGATTTCATTTTTCCCTCAATTCATTAGAATTTGAGTTTTAAATAATTATTTTCTCTCTATGACCCTTTTTTTTCATTCCCAGATCTCCCGCTACGGAAAACTCGGTTCAAAACGCCTACTTTGACAGCATTTTTTTTTGTAATATTTTCTGCATTTATCAAAAAATCGAGAAGTACGGCACATTAGGTAGTTTCTAAATAAGAGAATTTCTCAGTTTGATTCGTTTGAGAGCAAAAATGAATTTAAAAATGAATCAGAAAATAAGCAGTTTGGATTGAAATACACCCTTAAAAGTAAAATATGATATTTAAGCATTGAAATAAAGTGTTTTTCATGACTGATAGCAAGTTTATAGATTAAACTGCTTTAGTATATTTTTAAAAAAGTTGAAATATACTTGCATAATATAGGACTGAATATTTTTTTAAAGAGATTAATAACTACTTTTTACATTAAAATGTTCTTCAAACAGTAAAAATAGTTCATATATGCAGTCATTTATTTTACTTTTATATTTCCTTTTTAACACCTTTCAACAAAGTTTAAAAGTGTTTATTACTTCGGTTTGTCTAGCCGTCTGTCCGCGCTCTAACTCTCGTAAATACACTCGGATTGCCCTGAAATGTTTGGATGTTATTGACGTTTACCACAACACAGCCTCTATGTGTAACGAAGTTTGTAGCATGTTTATTTCATTTACAGGGACAGTCAATAGTATTCCGCTACATTACGGTCTATGGAAAAAAATCGTTTCAGATGATTTTTAATGATTTTACACGCTTTCAAACAGAATAAAATTGATATGCATTTATGAAGCGCACTAAAATATGCATTCTGTAGAATATGCGATGCAAAGAATGGTTATTGTTCATTTACAGGGCTAAAAAGGAATTCCAGTACGCAATGATATAGGAGTGGAAGGAATTGTTTCCGGCGTACTTTAATTATGTTAATCTATTTCATATATAATGAAAATGATATACGTCGCTGAGGTTTACATATTATAAATTATTTCATGTATAATACAAGGTCTATGTAGCATTTACAGGCACACATAAGATATTTGAGACTATATTGTATCCGAAATACTGTTCATTAGTGATGATTGCTGGAAATGCACTTTTAATTATGATATGCGCTTTTATGATTCACTATATTTATGTATAGTATATGGTGTATATAAATGCTATAATTCATATACAGGGCTACACAAAAGTATTCGTAAGGGTTACTGGGTATGAGCGCAAATTGCTTAAAGGTGGTTTTTAAAAGAGTTATGCATTTTTGCGCTGAACTGCACTTAATTTACTGATTGTAGAATACAGATAAAATTATATACAAGGTGACGCAAAGAATTGGATACATGGCCGTCTATAAATTATAATTTCTGGAAATGTGATTTCAGCTGTTTTAAGAGTGTTTTAGTTTGAATTAAATTTTAACAAAACAGTGGCATGTAATGAAGATTCTAGGTCAACTACAGGGCTGTACAAAAGTATTCAAGTATGTTTCCATATACTAGTATAAATTGCTGAAAGATAATTTCAACTTGTTATGCGTTTTCTTGCTAAACTAAATTCACCCATAATATAATATATATATCAACCTACAAATCAAATACAGGGTTGTTCAAAAGAATTGTAAAACCTATTTGGCTATGGACAGTAACTGCTGAAATCAGATTTTCAAATGTTTTATGCGTTTTCTAAAATGTTTACTTAGTTATCTCATTTATCTTATTTCCCTAAATAACGAAGTTTTGTTAAAGCATTCAGGAAGTGCTGGAAAGTGTTTTATAATTTTAATTAGTTAGTTTATTAATTAGTTCTTAACGCATGATTTTTCTTACTTGTTTTTTCTATTTTCCAGATCAGTCTTTTCCTATAAAACATACCAAATCTATTTAGCTCATATTCACAAAATACAATATACACCGGAATAAAAAATTTAAATAAATATGGCTTATCATGTCGTATTTAATAAAGCAATGACTAATCACAACAGATTAAAATTTTACACATTCTTAAAATCAAGCTTGAACTCAAGATCAAGCTTAGAACTCAGATATATTTTGTTAAAAAGTACGGTAAAAAGATAAGGTTTCATATTTCAAACAAAACTTTACTTTAAAATTCATCACAGTGTTTATGACAAGAATCACCACAGTATTAATACTTGGAAATTTTTCCAGAGATAAACGTTCGGCTTGCATACAATATTTCAAATGAAAATCAAATTTCAAATTAATTGCTTAAAAGGCGCAAAGGCCAACATAGTGAAAAAGATTCCATGCCGGGACTTGAACCCGGGTCATCAGTATAGCGCACTGACATCCTATCGACTAAACCACATGGAACGAGACTCAGTTTGGAAAATTTCTCACTATTACATGTTGTCAAGGCTACAAAAGCAGCACAAGATGGGATATTTATCATGAGCCACCTACATAGGATAAAGACGAGACTTAATTAAATCCAGCATCGATTGAAACTATATTAATACTTGGAAATTTTTCCATAGAAAAACATTCGCCTTGCATACAATATTTCAAATGAAAATCAAATTTCAAATTAAAATAGCCTTTTAAGCATGTAATTTGAAATTTGATTTTCGTTTGAAATATTGTATGCAAGGCGAATGGTTCTCTCTGGAAAAATTTCCAAGTATTAATATAGTTTCAACCGATGCTGAATTTAATTAAGTTTCGTGTTTGCTCCATGTTGGTGGCTCACGATAAGTATTCCCTCTTGTGCTGCGTTTTAGCCTTGCCAACATGTAATAGTGTGAAATTTTCCAGGCTGTGTATCGTTTCATGTGGTTTAGTCTGTTCTCTAAACCACACCGCGCTATACTGATGGCCCGGGTTCGAGTCCTAGCATGGAATCTTTTTCACTAGGTTGGCCTTTGCGCCTTTCAAGCAATTAATTTGAAATTTGATTTTCATTTGAAATCATCACAGTGTTTATGACAAGTTCGTCACAAATGACACATATTTCACAAATTGGTCACAATGTTACTTCAAAGCATTGTCGCTTTCGTCACAGATTCGTCACAAAGTTAATACCAAGATAGTCACAAATGACAGATTTTTCACAAATTTGTCACACCGTGACTTCACAGAGTGGTCACAATGTGACGTCACAAACGACCTCTAAAACGGCCATAACGACTTCGCATTCTAGCCACTATGACGTCACATCGACGGTCACAAAATCACAGTGTGACGTCACCATGCCTTAAGGGTTCCATGCGGTCACCCTCCCAAGTACTAACCGCGCTCGATGTTGTTTGGTTTTCGTGATCGGACATGAATAAGTACTTTCAGCGTATGCTACGCCCCCTCGTAGTGTTCGGCTCTCATTACGCTATTTCAAGTTTGTTTCTTTTGTGATTTACGTCCCCAATCATTTAACTGGTATAGAAATTATAGTATTGTACAGAAATCCTATATATTTTATACGCTTTTTTTTTTATTATTGATTCTGAACTGTGTAAATTATGAAAACCGAAATCCTTTGTAACTTAGTAAAACCAGATTTAAGGAGAAAAAAAATGCGTTGAAATAAAAATTTTATTCATTTATTAATTTACCTATTTATTTTGCTCGTGGCAGTGGTGCTGTATTATTTTCAGTTTAAAAAAAATAGCTTCACAGCTTAAATTGTGTTAAGATATTCATTTGAGATCTGTGTTCAAATACTCGATGTCTTTGACATTCGCAACGCCACCTAGCGTAAGGGTTCCCAGCAATAATACTGCAAAAGTTCGTACACTTCCAGGTAGTGGTGGGCCAGCGCATGAGATTAAACGGATGCCCACCAGAATTTTATATGATGATTTCCAAGAGCAAAGTTGAATGAAGCTGTCCCGTAGCGGTCATGCAGTGGTAGACCATTAGCTAGCAGTTGTCCATCATTGCCAGCACCTATCTCGCTGCTGCCCAGCAGTTTCCTCTTTGCTGGGAACTCACGATTGTTCCGCTGCCTATCAACTAAATTTTCAATTTTTCAAATCTACAAAATTCGCAATTTTTTCTCTCCCGATCAACAAAATTTGTGACTTTTCCGCTCATGATCGAAAAAATTCGCGATTTTTTCGTGCCCGACTAACGAAATGCGCGATTTTCCCGCGTCTGATTGACGAAATTTGCCATTTTTCCAAAGCCGATGAACAAAATTTGCAATTTTTCCGCGCATCATCAACAAAATTGACGATTTTTCCGCGCATCGCAGCATAATTGTCGATTTTTTCGTGCCCGACCGACGAAATTCACAATTTTTCTGATCTCGATTGACAAAACTCGCGTTTTTCCTTTGCCCGATCGGCGAAATTTGCGATTTTTTTCGCACCTTAACGACAAATTTCGCGATTTTTTTCGCGCCCTCTTGACAAAATTTGCCATTTTTCCGTGTCCGATCAGCGAAATTCGCGATTCATAACTGACTGACGAAATTTTCAATTTTTCCGCGGCAAATTGACGAAATTCAACCTACTTCCAGAACTTCCCAACTTACTTCCAGAAAACAAACCTACTTCCAGGAATTATCGGTCTAAGCAGTGTTGCCAGTGGGCTACTTGCTTTTTATTCTGATTTCTTGATTTGCACCACTTTTTTGAAATGGTAAAATTCGCCTTTTTTAATGACGTATTAATTCAGGCGCATACAAGGTGAAGTTTACCATTTCAAAAAAGTGGTGCAAATCAAGAAATCTGAATTTTAAAAAAGCAGCCCAATGGCAACACTGGGTCTTAGTAAATAAATATATCTGAGCGTCTCCGTAAATGAATGATGAATGGTACGCACTCCACAAGCTACAAAAAACATGTTGTAGTGCATTTCTGGGATTTCATTTTGTCTGAAGTATCATGACATTTATAAAATACACCATAAAACGTTCATTGCCCCCATTAGATCATAATGTAATGAATTATTTCGTGTTTCCTTGTAAAAAAAATATTACTGCTGCTTATTGTAAATTCTTGAGAAAGCATGTTGTAGCCCATCGCAGTCATGCACATCAATCTCATTATGTTTAAAATATCGTAATATCAATAAAATTTAAAATCTTTTTCCTGATAGACCATAAAGTATCTGAATAATTTTGTGTGTTCCTAAACAAACTATAAATTCGACAGTGTCAGCAGACTTGCTTATGTGACATCTATGTCACGCAAGTAAGTTTCCTCGCAAGTTTGTACGCTTGCAACACATGAAAATTCTGCATTTCAAATACGAAGCTTATGTTTAAAAATACAATGCTGCTATATTACGATAGAAAGCAATTAGACAAACATAAAAATATTTAATTTAAAATTTAGGGTATGTAATTTTTAAGTACTTTCCTATTTATGTGTAAAAGAGTCGGAAACGTTCCCGTAGATTTGACGATATTAAGAGCCTTTAAATATTCTAAGTATTGACACTATGGAACCTAATCACACGTTAAATTATTAGATCTCCCCCTTCTAATCAGTTTTTGCAAGAACAAAATACCCTTAAATATTTCTTTGTATGCACAAATATGAAATACTAATATTGAAAATTCTACCTTTGGATTTATATTTAACGCTAAAAGCGAAAAGAGCTGTCAATTTGACTGCTATCAAATATATATAATTCGAGTTGAAGTAGAAATTTTCTTTTTAAAAAAGTTAAATATATATATGTATGTATCACAAAAATAAGTTAAATAGATAAGTTAAATGCTTTAAATAAAATTTCTGGTGTATATTTTTTTTATAAAACTTGAGTGAAATTTATGGCGTTCTAGTTTTTAAAAAAATCTTTCTCTCTTACACTTTTAAAAAAATCTTAACACTTACACAGGCGGTAGGAATACCCATGCTAAATTATTTAAAATCAAATCTTACGGAATTGTTCTAGAATGTTTGAAAATATATTTTATTTTATAATGCATGTTACCAAAATACTTTTTCTTTTTCAAATCAATTTATTCCTATATTCTAGTGGCAATCAATCCTTTCAACATTCCAGCCACAGAATTGATTTGTCCGGGCCAGAATTAATTGGTTGTTGTTTAAAAAATGTTTTATGAACGAGTTTTACTTCGTATATATAGCTTAGTAAATCTAATGCAGGTAAGGAAAGACTTTGTTAAACCATTGAAGCAATATTGTATACAGGGTTCCAAGATTCGGGAATTTATTTATAAAAAATTTCTACCATGTTTTCAAATTAGTAATCTTCGCTGTATTTAATCACGGTGTATGTATCATTAAAAAAATGCAGAGATTTTTATTGTGGAATAGTTGTGTTCAGTTTTCATCAAAAATTACAAAATCTGGAAAAACTGATGCAGAGCTGCCAAGTTTCCGGCTTTTTGGATACCAGTATTTTAATACAGAAAATGTTGTTTTATTTTATTGGAACATTTGGGAGTTTTAAAAGAGTCAGATTTTCTCTAAAATAATAGGGGTGTGCAAAAAGCTGGATACTTGGATAGTTTGCTGATGGCATTTAGAGGTTGTCTTTTCAATTCAGTTTGACACTAACCAAACGCGTTCAGTTTAACTTAAAAATATCTTACAAGTTCAACTTCTAACCAGATTTTTATAATTTTTTTTTTTAATTTCCTTTTATCAATTGCAAGTAGTACATTTTCCTGTAAATTTCTCAATGTTTATGTTGAATATTTTCAACATTTTACTTATTCAACCTAGTACCTTACTTTAAATCTACAAATTCTATTAATATATATTTTACGTTGATTACGCCAGTTGCTACTTAAAACTGCTTTTTTTAATCGTATAAATAAATGTGCTAATTTGTCAACGACAATTTTTTTCCTTTTACTTTTAACCGTTTAAGTTCTGGTGGGTGGATTTCCTCAAAATTCTCAAGTGTCACGTTGGCCCCAGTATTTTGCGAATAAAAAATTCGGTTTAGAATATGCACGAAAAAATGCATTAATCTATTTTCAAATAAATTTGGTCGAATATCCCGGTGCCATTGTGACATTTCGCAATTAAAATATGGATGAAGAAATTCAAAAGAGCTCAAAGGGTTAAAACATAATTGGTGTTAATCCATTAACCGCCAAAACTATAAGGTTGAAAGTTTCAACTTTTTAGTTTGCCATCACAAACTCTGAAAGATAAATTTCGTATTATATGATCTTAAAATTTTATGTCTTTAAGTAAGGCCAATTTTTTAATTCAAAAATAGTCGTGGGGATGTAAATAACTTAAATACGTGCATTTATTTTGATTGTTGCGTAAACACACCACCAGCGGGTAATGAGATAACCTTTTCCGGCGCGGTGTCCTTAAAAAAGGACACCTAATTTTAATTCCAAAACTGACAAACGGATTCAAGAATATTTAACTAAACTTATTCTATAATGATGTACATGAATAATCAAGTTCGTATTTTCTAATAAATTCGTTTATAAATTGCGGTGTTCGTCCATTATTTCATCAGTTTATAAACAGAATTACTCCACGCCGGTAAGGGTTAATACGAATTAATAAGTAACATCAGAAATATTTTTTTAACTAATGTTATATAACGCTGCGAATTTAAACATTGACATCTGGGTTTCAAGTATTTGATCACAAAAGTGTATAATATTAAGTTTTCATGATTGTCAAGATAATCAATTTACATGCTAAATATTTTATTGTTCTTTAGGAAAAAATAAAATCCTTTTGAATGCTTTACATTCCATTTTTATTAATTTTATTTTAATGATATTGATACAAATTTTCAAAAATTAAAAAATGTACTTGCCCTAGCTCAGATCTCTAAAAATTTTTAAAAAATTATCCTTAAACTTCGAACTCATTCTTCATAAATTACTGGCATTAGACTAAAAGCGATTAAAAGAATACATAGTTTAAAAGATTTTAAATACATCTTTTATAATCTGAGTATGTTAATTTTCAGTTTATTCGGTTTCGAACAATCTTCCTATAAAAAAGTGGGAAATTTTTTTTGAACAATTGAAAATTTACATATTTAAGGAAAATTTAATTTCTTCCTTAATTACTGTGAATATGTTACTGGCATTCTAATACTTTGCGTAATAATAAAAATCATGTTCTTGAAAATATTTTAATGGAAAATTCAGTATTTCAATTAAAGTCTAACGAGCGTCCATGCATGAACTGAAATTTAGACCGGAGAATCACAGACTATTTCCATTATTAAAAATTTCTGAATCTGAAACTTATAGATGAAACCAAAATTAAATTATATTTGTTGCTTATTTAGTTTAAGGTTATCAAGTTATAACTTAAAATGAAATATGAAATTAAGTTTCTGGAAAAATTTATATTCAACGAACTATTAAAAACACGTAAATTTATATTACAAGTTTTGACAATGGAGTTGTGAATAAAATGGAGGCGACATATACACAGCTACCAACATTTACGCTTTTTTCCTACCACTATTTTTTAACAGAAAAATTTGTCATATGTAATAATTGAAAATTTAGGATTTAATAAGGTAATTTCTTTTATAAGGTAATAAGGTCTTTAACCCTTTTAGGGGAAAGGTACTTGTATTCGAAAAGTTATGAATTAATTGATTGACATCAGTATTTACAAGAAAATTCATTTGTAAACAAGTAAAAGTATATTGTCGCGTATTTAATATAAGTGAAATTATGATTTAAAAATTTAGGTGCCAATGTGGCAATCAGCGATTAAAATGATGTGATGCCATAGCGGCATCACCGCCCTTCAAGGGGTTAACCCTCTCGCTGCATAAGTAATTCTTCGCAATGAGCGTCTTTTACAGAATTTTTAATCGTTTATCACCGGTTCTTTAAAGCAGAAATTTCTGACTATCGTAAACGGGGAAAAAGTCCTCATTAAATCAGACAAAGTTTTCGCTAAAAAATAACTGGTGGGAATAACCAAATAGTATTAATTTGACGGAAAAATGCATGCCCGAGCATATCTTGGGCTGCGCAGCGAAAGGTTTAATAAGGTAATTTCTGCCAGTTGCGAGAGAAATAACTAAAGAAGTTGTCACAAGGTGGCGGTTGTTTTGTTTTTCTATATCGGATAAACACCTTCTGAACCGGGTGCAGGGGCAACGAGCCGTTAATTCCCAAATTGGCTCATCCAACCTCAGCAATCTGATCCTTTGTTAATATTAATATTTTGGATTACTTTGCTGTGATTTTGATCAAATTTAACAAAATAAATCAATTTAAGTCCTTATAATTGCATTCTATTTTACATTACACTACTTCATAAGAAAATAAATGTAATTATCTACTATATAAATATCAGTTTTAACCAATCAGATTGCTGGCTCGGTTGAGCCAATTTGGGAATTAACGGCTCGTGCAGGGGCAAACTTCCGATTTGAATGGAAAATTTCGTCTTATTTAAGCGCTTTATTCATGCAAAATTTCTCTCAAAAATATAATAAAATTTTCTATTTGTTTTTACTGGTGGCAGCTTGGCCAGATATCTTAATCCTTCTCAACTGACACTGACAGAAAGTTGTCTAGGTTGTCACAATATGGCGGAAATGCAGAGCCTGACTTCCGCCGAGATTCTACCAGCAATCATGAATACCTGTTTTTTCCATAATTTCTGACCAAAATTCTGCCTGAATAAGGCGTTTAAATGAGAAAATTTCTATTTAAACTTACTGGTGGAAGTTTCCACCGGCGGTAATCAATCCCTGCAAAAGCGGTTATAGTTGAAACTTCACTATTATAAGGATATGCCAGATCATCTTTATTCACAGTTCGGTGGTTTTAACATATTTTTTCGGCGACGCAAATTGTTACAAACTCTGTGCACCACCCTGGTTCATAATTTTCCTGGTTCTAAACGTGTTTGTTCATTGCAGGAAATATCGGTACAGTTTTACGGAAATTATCGGTAAGTTGGTAAGTATGCATATTGTGTATACTCTACCAGTTGCGAGTGAAGTAACTGAGGATGTTGTCACAAGATGGCGGCTCTTTTTTTAAATTTGATAGACAGTTTCTGATTATCGCCAGAGCAAACTCCCAACGGTAATTTTGAATAGAGAATTTCTCTCATAAATATGGTAAAAATGTCTATTTGATTTTACTGGTGGAAGTCTGGCCCGGTAGTTGGTTTGGTAAGTATATTTCTCACTGACACTGACAGCAGGTTGTCGAGGTTGTCACAATATGTCGGAAACGCGGAAGACGATTAACGCCTAAGTAAACTTCCACCAGTAAAAAGGAATATCTGTTTTGGTATTGTATATGACTGAAGTTTTTTATTAATAGGGTATTTAAATAAGGAGAAATTTTCTATCTAAATTTACTGGTGGCTGAGTCCCTGCGAAAGCGGTTACAGTTGAAACTTCACTGTTTGAAGAATATCTCAGTTCCTCTTTTGTAATAGTTCCATGATTTGAATAGTAAAATCCTTCATTATGGCCATCACTATGTGTGAAATCCATGTCACACCCACGACAAATGAAGATTTTCTTTTATAGACATGAAACTTACGTTTCAGAAAATGTATTCTGCTATAACAAAATAGATAAATGTTGGTTAATTTATAATTTTAGGCTATATACTCTTTTATTACAAAGGCAATTCACATGTAAAAGTATCAGAACCCCCATCATGGATTTGGAAAAATGTTTAAATAACAATAAATGAGTTAAATTTCCTAAATAGCACGATACGTGTTTAACATAAAAATTTATTAGACTATTTGACCCTATATAATTGCAGAAAAATATTATAAAGTCTGCATTTAACAAGGCTTTTGTAATACAGTAGAACCTCGATATCTCGAATCTGTGGGGAAGAGAAGAAATTTCGAGATATAGAGTTTTCGAGTTATCAAGGTTTTGACAAAATTAAAAAAATTTAATCTCACAAACTGCTTTTTGCTATGAAAAATAAGATTCATCAAAAGCTACACATACTCTGCTAATAATTAACAAATTACACTTCTCAGAGTTTTAATAATTTCAAAATTGTTTTGCACACATTCTTGTTTTGATTAAATAATATCCATTTCGCATTAAGAAATGCATTCAGTTTTTTCGAAAGAAAAAGTACTTAATTGAAGTCTGCCGCCTTGCAGAATCTTTTTGCAACTGCATAGTTTTCTCTGACATAGCAATGGTGCTAAATGCTTCAGTTCTAATATTTTCGTTTCACTAAGAAATCTCTCCAGCAGCATCTGCGTTAAACACATCACCTGCCTTATAATCCTTTAAAAGAGAAGGAAGTTCTGAAAGCTACTCTTCACAGGTAGCTGCATCTCCCGATGCACTTTCACATCAAAGTTTCCAAAAAACGATGTTCTGCCTTTTTTCGGTATCAAAAGTCTTCCATTCTTACCCTTTAATTTCTTTGTATCAACAAAGGGATAAAAGAATGTGAAACCAGCATCCAGATCAAACTGACTGTATAGCTAACAATAGCCAAAAGTTAAAAGTCAAACTAATTTCTGTGGGAAAAAATTCGACATATCTAGGGTTTTGGAAAATATATTTCGAGATAACTAAGGAAAATACATAAGAATTTTGATGGAAATGCAGGGGAAATTTCATTTTTCGAGATATCAAGGGTTTCGAGATAAGGAGGTTCGAGATATCGAGGTCCGACTGTATCTTCAATTTAAATATGGAATAAAAATATTCTAATTAGAATTAGTGGCATCAGACTAACTCATAATTCCAAGAAGTTCATTCTCTTTGAAAAGTTAATTACATATATTACTTGTAATACTATAAATCTTCCAAAAACGTATTTTATGATTAAACAAATTTTCTAACTAGTGATAGGCAGAATGAATGATTTTTCAATTTGAATTAATCCTTTGGTCATGCGCAAAAACATAGTTTCCTACTTTTGTATATATTTTTAATCAATTACCACCAGAAATTTTGTAAAAAGAAAAGAAGCAAAAGCACAGTTGCCAGCCCTCGAAATCTACCTAATCCATTATCTTCAGAAATTTTGAAGGTAAAAGAAATTTGATATTGCTACGGGGTTCTCAAATTATTTCTAATTAAAATAAGAAACTTCTTTCTCGGTACACAGTTTCTGGTAGAAATTTAATTTTAAAAAACAAAGATTAGTAGCTTTGCTTTTGCGTATTCCCGAATCATTAATTGGTACAGTAAAATCATTCATTCTGCACATCTCTATTTCTAACTTATTTTCAAAAGTTTAGGCAACATGCTTTGAAATATGAAATTTTTATTAATTAAAAAATATGGACATATAGGAATAAAAATTCGTTTCTATATTTATCAGATTTAAAAGTACTTTTTGAATGCGTCTGTCGTCATTTAAAGAAGCTATCACAATAATATGTGAATGAAACTTTTAAAATTACTAAACATGTAAGAATATCGAACAATATTATATCCAAAGTCTTAATAAAAAATATTTTTTTATTTAACATTCGTATCAGACATTTGTTTTCATCCATCAATTTTTCCACTCAAAGAGAGAAAACAATGCTTATTCAAAAATTTATGTTTAAAGTTTAAGTAATCATGTCCCAGCAAAACTTCAGAACCCGTCTTCCAAGCTATGCCGTAAAATCAACATTCATCATACAAATAATGACATGAACATTTTCAGTTTAACTTTTGAAAATAATTAAATATTTTAGTCTGTTTTTCTTCGAAAATTTCAGTAACTTTTAAAATAAATTCTTCCTTTCCATTTATCTCTTCGCAGTGATTAATTGTAATTAAATCTTTTATGTTTCCCCTTTGAAGAAGAAAATGAGGGGTTATTTAAAAGACAATTTTTCGTAGTTTGCCAGGAATTTCAATTATTTCTTGTGCTATGCACTGAGTTAAAGGCGTGTTTGAACACAGACATTAAATTTATTTATTAAAGCAAAATAAATGTCTTTTTTTTTTTTAAAGAGAATTCCAGATATTGGACTAATTGTTGTTAAAATACTTTTTTCTAAATTACATAAATTTGAATACGAATCACGCAGAGACTTAAGGGGGTCCGAGACACATTTTCAAAAAAATTTTATTTATTGAGTTAAAATTTTGAAATTTTCTGTGATGGTTAACCATATCATTTGTAAACAAAATCGCATGATAAAACTTCTCATAATTTAAAAAAAAATTAAATTTTAAATTTTGTTAAAAAAGTGGGGTAGTTTAAAATCGTTATAACTCGAAATATGATTTATAGAATTTCAATTTTTTTCATTTAACTAAACAGAAATATATAAATTTTAATTTAGAGCCACCATTTTAAAAAATATTAATTTTTAAAAAAATTAAAAAGATTTAACGAAAAAATTACAAAAAAATTGGTGCAACTTTAAAAAAAAATCATATTTTCAAAAGTAAATATTTTTTCAAATATGCTGACTCAAAAGTAAAGTAAAATAACTGAAAAAGATATGTTCCGAGTATCAACCCTGCATCTTTAACGGTTCTCGAGTTATAAGAATTTAAATATGAGAAATGGTGAAAAAAACCTATCATGAAGAAAAACGCAATTTCACAAGAACTCGTTTCCTTGACAACCATAGCTTGAAAGGCAGATTTTGAAAACAAACCAAAACGAAAAAATTAATATTTCCTGTTCTAATTGAGATAGAAATATGATTTAAACACCATTTTAAGCAGAAAACGGCAGAGAAATTTTTAATCAAAAAAAAAAAATTGAAAATTTGAAGATTTTTGTGTCCCGGACCCCCTTAAGATATAATTGCTCGAAATCAATTTTCGCAATATATTAAATGCGTTTGTGAGAAAAATACGTCAACTTGATAGTTAGTTCAGGATTTACATTTAAAAAAAGTCATTTTAAATTAAATCAGCAACGATATTATCATAGATGCATATGTGCCAAGCTCTCACTAATTTTCCGTAATATGTGGGTTAATTTGACCCAGGTTTGATACGTTTCCATAGCTGCCAACTTGTACGGATTTTTGCTACCACTAAAATTTAATAGAAAATTTTGCCTATTTCAATCGCCGAATTGCAGTGAATTTTGATAATTAAATAAGACAGAAATTTCTGTTAAATTTTAGTGGTATGAAAAATCCGTACAAGTTGGCAGCTATGCGTTTCGAAACAGAAATTTGTTTAAGAAATTAAACGAAATAAATTCCATGTAAAACACTAAAATTAAATAAGTAAAGACTCCTCAAGTAAATTTTCTGCTTTGAAACAAGGTTAACTTGAGTCAAATTAATCCACATACGTATTACAGAGGATTACTGGGAAGTTGGCAGCTATCTGCATGATTTAAAATAAAAGAAATACCTGTTATTAGTCTATTCAGTGTTGCATGTGGGGTACTTTTATTTATTCTGATTTCTTGATTGGCACCACTTTTTCCAAATGATAAAATTCGCCTTATTTAATGACGTATTAATTCAGGCGCGAACAAAGGAAAGTTTACCATTTCAAAAAAGAGGTGCCAATCAAGAAATCTGAATTTTATAAAAGTAGCCCACTGGCAACACTTATTCTATTATAAGCATACGTTATATATATACGTTTGCATTAGCTGCCAAATTTTATGGGGGTTTTATTATCACTAAAATTTAAAGGAAATTTTTGACTTATTAAATCGCAGTCCACCGATTAAATATGGAAAATTTTACTATTAAATTTTAGTGGTAAGAAAAAAGGGGAAAAGTTGGCAGGTACGGGTTTAACACAGTAATATTAACACTGAAAATCCTTTTAAAAGGAAATAAGATTTAGTGAGGATTACTATAATTTTTTTATATAGTATTATTTTTCATTTTTATTTTTTCCTTTTTTCTATTTTAACTGTTTTCGTTTTCTATAAATCGTACTACATCAAAGTGATAAGCTTAACAGTGAAAAGCTTACATCGACTTCCTTTGAGGACTTCCTGATCGTGTTCTGTCGCTCGTTGGACTTTCGTTTCTCTACCCTTCGTTTTGTGGAAAGTACTGTTCGCTTCTCTTCTAACTCCTTGTTTTGATGTGTCATTTTTTGAACCTGCTTATTTGAGACAACAGCCTGCTGCTTTAGGTCTCAGAGAACCCCCCTTCAAAGTTCAAAGTTCAAAAGCTTACATCGAAATTTAAGCTTTGCTATAACAATACAACGATTTTTTTTTTTTTTTTTTTTTTTTTTTTGTTAAAGAAGATCATTTATAATATATATGGTATAGTGCAATATGAAGGGATATAAATCTGTTAATATTAATTAGAAATCTGTGAACTACATTAAGTGAACTGCATAAAGTGCTATAATTGAAAAAATATATCTTGGAAAATCATTTTTATAGACCAACAATGTAAAATCGTATTCACTATTTTTACCTTGATGCCCAGATAGAGTCCAAACTTAACATCGTATGACAGTTTTATAAATATCACAGAAAAAACTAAATCATTGTACAAAAAAAAAAATAAAAATAAAATAAATTACAATCGTGTGTCACATTCTAATTGTTGGATTAACTGAGACTCGTACTTGTCCTAAAATTTTAAGACCAGGGAATTTTTCGGTACCAATATTTTCTTATAGAAAATCTCTTTTTAAATAAGGCAAAATTTCGCGAGTTTAACCCAGATTTATTTTTCTATAACAAAAATGCTGATAGGTGTCCTGAAAAATTCCCTGAAGCGTACGACTCCTGTTAACTTTAACTGCCAACATTTGCCCTTTTTTTCTTACCACTATTTTTGAAAAAATAAATGTCTTGTTTAAACGAAATTTTCGGAGACTATATAACGCATAATTTACTTTTTAACCCTTAATTGCATAGTGATGTAAATTTCCATCACCTTTTATTTAATTTTTAATATATAAATTAAGTTCTTACAACCACTATATTTATATAGAAATATTAATCCTTTAAAAATTACAAAAATATGCTGCTAAATAAAGTTAAAAATCTATCTTAAGATTTCTGGTGTCTAATCCTTAATATAAAAATAAAAAACACAATTCTAAAAAAAATAATTCATGCAATTAAGGGTTTAAAATAGTAGCAAACGGTAGCAAAAAAGCGTAAAATATTTGAGAGCTATGGGAGTGGCTTTAAGAGTTTTATTTATCTAATAAAACAATAATTTACAATAACACAACAGTCGTATACAAAGTTACGTATACATTGTTTTTTATGGTACCCAGTTAGTGTTACCAGGTGTCCCGCGTAAATAGGGGCTCCGAAAGCTCCGGACACCAGTATTTTAAAGTAATTTTATTCGCTATATCTAATAGCAGCATTATTTGCGATTAAAGACGATGAAATAAACTTTAAGAAATTAGTGGTGTTCGGAGCATTTGGAAACCTGATTTACGCGGGAGACTGGGCTACACTATGCCGAATGCATGTCTCAGTTTTTGAATACATAATAATGAACGTCTGCTAACATTTATCTTATTCTTAAAAATAAAAATTAAAAGTAAATTCTACATTGCATTAATTAAAAAAAAAGTCTATTAATTTTTACATTCGTCAATAAATTTCAGGTATCCTTTCAACATACATTAGAAACAAATGCATCTTTTAATAGTTCATGTATTAACTAAAAATCTTTGAACGTTGTTCACTAAAAGCATTAATCAATATTGAAATGCTAAGCTGAATCTACCACGCAATTGTTAGAAAATAATTCTATTTTATTTATGCTAAAATGTTTCAGTAACTTTTAAAGGAAATACCAGATTTCCATTTTTCATTTGATCAAGGTTAATTAAAATTTAAGGCTCTTAAATTTCTCTTTACAGACGGCACGTCAAGTCAAGTTAGGTTCAAGTCAAAAGAAACTTTTCGGTAGCATGTAAGGAATTTTAATTACTTCCCACACTAATCATTTATTTAAAGCTGTGTTTGTATTCGGAACTTTTATTTGTTAAATAAATATTTAAGTTTCTGCAGAAGCGTTTCGTATGAAGTCTTATTTATTTATCGTAAAAAAAACATGATTTATTAATTATATAATTCAGAAAATTAAATTGTTTAATTTGCTCAAAGTAAGCGAAAGATAATAATTCAAGCATTAAATTTATTTTAGATGCAGAGTGTTTTATAAGAAACTACCTAGATTTTAAATACAATAACTCATTAAATATAACATGAAAAGAAGAAATGGAACAGATGTCATAAGTTCCCCCCGGCCGCCATCTTGGAATTTTCTTGGCGTGAAAACCCTTTTTCCGCCAAGTAGTAAATGTCGCCAAGCACCGGTTTATACGCATGTTTGGCTTAACGAAAATAAAATGTAAATAATAAACAAAATTCGCTAAAATGGCAACCAGTAATCCTTGTATGTGCGCTTCGCGCACATTTTCCGAAAAAAAAAACATCACTGCATTCAACACTTCTCGAGGTGTGGCATTCTCAAAATTCAGCAGTTTACGCTTTCTAGCAATCTCATAATATAAAAACTTTTAAAGCAAAAATACACATAAAAAACAAAATTCGCTAAAATGGCAACCAGCAATCGTTGTATGTGCGCTTCGCGCACATTTTCCGAAAAAAAACATCGCCGAATTCAGCATTTCTCGCGATATAGAATTCTCAAAATTCAGCAATTCTCGCTTTCTAGCAATCACAAAATGTAAAAAACTCAAAAGCAGTAAAATACATAAAATTATCAACATACCTTAACAAACATCTGCTTTCTTGAAAGATCCAGCTCGAAATATTATCGCCGACATTTTCCTAAATAGGCTTATCAATACGTATTCACAAACTATAAACAAACCTTCTTTTCTTGTCAAAATTTCCTCATATTTCCTAATTATTTCAACAACAGCGTTTAAACGGACTACAGAAAACATAGTTAATCAAATACATTCAATAAATTTCACATAAAAATAAAAAGGCAGAACTATACAATACATCAAAATACATTCACAATATTCCAACATTAACTTCTCGGTTGCCAGAACGACACGTCACAAAAACACGTCACACGACATTCAACATATCGAGGTTGCCATATCCATAACCACCGTCAACACGCCAACACGCCAACAAAAATCGCCAAACATTTCAAAACAACAACGGCGGAGGGAACATACGGCATCTAAGCCGAAGAAATAATTCACATGTTTAATATATAGCTGATAAATTTTGCATACGATAATTTTACAAATCATTCAAATTTTCGTCAGTAGATGGTGCTGTGATATCTCTAAGAGTAAGAAAGCTCAAACGTACTTATAAAAAGTCATCAAAGATCTCTAAGTATACATTTTTTTAAATTTCTGTTTAGCTTTAGAACAAAACAAATGATTTATAATTAAAAATTTGAAGTTAGAGCATTCTTACAGTTTGAAATAGTACAGAACCACGTATTGACAAAAAATTAAAATATTTTTTGTTAGGTTACCATACAAAAAATTGTGAGCCTTTTTCTAAGTATGTAACTTATTTCATCATTATACTTATTACAGATAAAGTATCATTGAATTTTAGAAACAATCCTGTATGAAGCACCCTGTATTTAAACCCTTAACCGTAAGCTATTTTTTATTTTTTTATTTAAGATCTTTATTTTTTTCTTAACTTTTGGTAATAAGAGAATGGTTAATAAGGGACAGGCTAAAAACATGAACCTTAATATGCATACACTCTCATTTTGAATTGCGCATAATATTTGAATTCCGCCAAGCATTTTCCGAATAAAACTTTATAGTGTAGAATGCGTTAAAATTTTAGAAGTATAATTCATAATTGCGTTTTTGACATGCAGTAGGTATGCAGCAGTAGAAATGTAAAGTTGAATAATCTATTTCACAGTGCGAAAAATTGTAATCGTAAGTATCAGTAGTTTGTGTAAATTTTTAATGACGTATTGTGTATATCTTTCATATACCTATTAACAAAGATGTAACTAAAAATGCATCAATCATGGTTAAAATTCGCCTAAGTATGATCTACAATAACAATTATCCAGGATTTGTATGGTTTGGCTGTGTTTAAAAAATACGTTTTCCTCATATAGAAAACTGGAAAAAAGATTTTTAACATGATAAGGCGAAGGCTTTTTACCTAGTTCAGCGTATTGGAATTTTGTTTCAGATAAGCTAACCTAGGTAGGTTACACCTTTTCATTTAACCTCTTCAAGGGCGGTGGTTCATTTTTGGACCACCTAATTTTAATCCATAAATGCCACATTGGCACCAGGATATTGGAATGAGAAATTTCCTTTTATTAAGTACGTGAAAAAAAGCTGTTGCTTATTTTGAAATTTTTTTTTCTAAATTCCGGTGTCATTCACTCATTTCGGCATTTTGAAAATAGAAGACCTTGCCCATGAAAGAGTTAATCTGTATTAGTTGACGCCTTCAAGGGCGGTGGTTCATTTTTGGACCACTTAATTTTTATTACTAAATGCCACATTCACATCAGAATATTGGAACAGGGTTGCCAGTTGGCTACTTTTTTAAAATTCAGTTTTCTTGATAGGCACCACTTTTTTGAAACGGTAAAATTTCCTTTGTTTTTGCCTTGATCAATATGTCGAATAAGGCGCATTTTATCATTTCCAAAAAGTCGAGCCAATCAAGAAATCTGAATTTAAAGAAGTACCCCATCTGGGAACCCTGTATTGGAATGAAAAATTTACTTTTATTAAGTACTTGAAAAAAAGTTTTTATCTATCTTGAAATAATTTGTTTTTGTATATTCTGGTGTCATTTACTCATTTTGCGAGTTAGAAGTACCTTACCCCTGAAAGGGTTAAAAAACCTTGGCGTTTTACAACTTAGCACTTATATAAATTGCCTTGCGCGTCCGTTTGGTGCAAATCTTACGGTGCGTTTTTACACGCTCCTTGCGCTACAATTGACCTAATTTTATGTATTGTGACGTGTTTCTGGTGACAATACAATGTTCTGTAAAAAAAATAGTTGAAACTTGCCTAACAACATCTTACGCTTTTTTGTATCACAATTATTCAGCCGTGGTATGTTTGGCAAATACGCCATATACCAGTTCCGCGCTGGGGTGATTGTCGGTGTGATCATCAAAAGGACGTTGATCGATTTTCTTTTTCTTGCCAAGAAGTTGGATTGCGAATTGTAATAGTCATTTTTTTAAAAAATCTGTGAAAAAAAATCACTCCCAATTCAATTTCTTTATTTTAAAAACGTATTTATTCGGATCAATTGTCCTTTTTTTTCTTTCTTTCTAGCACTTTTTAATAAAAGCTTGTCTTTAAAACATTTTTTTACTTATAATTTATTTTAATGCAAGTCTGAATATGTAGCAGGAGAAATGTAAAATAGACTATAGCTCATTTAAAATCAAGAGAGAATTAAAACGAACACAAAGGTTGCTAATTTACGACAGAGAGTTCTAGTTTTATGCCCTTTTCCCTTTTTTGGTGGTTTAAAAAATGAATTAATAGATATTTATGTAAAAAAATTGAAAAATATTTAATGTTTAAATTTTAACTTATCAAAATAACAATTACATTTAATTACAGCACTCATAAATAAAAGATTTATTTCGAAAAAATTCGTATGTTATGCTAAGCAACCATTGTCGCAACCGCCAATATTTGGCTAGCGTCAACTGTAGCCAAAACATAAAAAAATTGCTAATTTCCATGTGCTTTTATTTACAGAGGTGCCAAGCTCGCACTAATCTTCCGTAATGCGTGGATTAATTTAACCCAGTTTAACAAAGTTTCGAACCAGAAAAATTATTTGATGAATCTTTATTTATTTAATTCCAGTTTTCTACGTGGAACTTATTTAATTTCATCTCTGAAAAAAAAATTCCGGTGCGAATTGCATTAAACCAGGGTTAAATTAACCCACATATTACGGAGGATTAGAGGCAACTTGGCACCTATGTATTTATATGCTTTTCTCTTAATTTTAAAAGACTACAAAATATTCCAGAGCAGGGAAAATTCTAAACATGAGTATCATTAATGTGGGTATACTTTTAATGATGTAGAACTCTCCCATACCTATTAATAAAGATGTTTCTCAAAATACCCTAATAATGGTTACAATTTGACCAACTATAAACAAAGATAACAATTACCTAGGATTTGTATAATCTTTGCTCCGTTTAACCTTTTGAGGGGCAAGCAATAATGTCTCCGTAATATTGAATTCTCACCGGAATAATCGAATAATTTTATTTTAAAATAATGAAAAAAAATTTTCAACATTTCCCCCCAATGTTTAAATATATAAAATTGGAACAGATGTCATATATTCCCACGGCCGACATCTTGGACTTTTTTCTTGGGGTGAAAACCCTTTTTCCGCCAAGTAGTAAATGTCGCCAAGCAGCGATGTATGCGCATGTTAGGCTTAACGAAAATGAAATGTAACTAACAAAATATAAACCTGAAAAACGCAGGAAACTCCTTGAAGCGGCAATTAGTAAATGCAAGTATGAACGCGTAGCGTTCATAAACCGAAAAAAAACATTACTGGTTCAATAAACTACTTCTGCAGCAACCTGAAAAATGCACGAAACTCGTTAAAGCGGCAGTTAGAAAATTAACGTATGTTGCTGTGCAGCAATCTCAAAAATGCACAAAATGGATCCCGGACTAATCTGATGGAACTTTTTCACCCAGCTAACCTTATTGTTTATATCTGATGGTCTGAAATCTGGTTCAGCTCAACATAATAAATCGCAGGTAATGGAACTCCATAAATCGCTGGATACGTAATTACACTAGATTATCTAATATTGATCTTATAATCTAGTGCAATTACGTATCCAGCTATTTCTGGAGTTCCATTACCTGCGATTTATTCTGTTGAGCTGAACCAGATTTCAGACCAGATGCTATAATCAATTAGGCTAGCTGGGTGAAAAGTTCCACCAGATTCGCCCTGGATAGCTCAGATGGTAGAGCATTGACGGTTTCAGCCAAGAGATCCCTGGTTTGAATACTGGTCCGGACATTTTTCGCCCAGTTGAAAATTTACATTTGATATGATTTATTTACCAATTTGAATAATTGTGTTAAAATTAATCTACTGGCAATTTAATTCAGAGTTCATGGACTCGTCTCCCGGACTGAAAAATTTTCACTCGGTTATAAAATCAGAATTCGTAATTTTTAAAAAGAAGGGAAAAGAAAATTGTTAAATATTTTGTACTGTTACATATGTTTTATTTCGGATACCACAAGTGTATCTTAAACTAAAAAAAAAGGGGGGGGTAACTAGAAAATGTTTTAATGAAAGTTGTCCCGTTCCTTCCACTGCTCTCCTACTGTAAAAATTTCATATACAAACTCTGAAAACCTGTATTTTTAACTGTCCTGCTAATATAAAATAGTTTAAAAATGAAGTACCTCTATAAATTCTATGAAACTTAATTAAAAAAATATTTCAAAAATTCATAATTTAAGTTATTTTAAAATAATTGTTTTATAGACCGGATCTAAGACCCCAAATTTAAGAAAATAAAATTTTTTGAATAATCATCTCATTTTGTTTGAGAAACTACTTATACTTTCTACAAACTTCAGTTTTTATTTCTAGTGTAAGCTTTTAATGAGATCATATCTTTTCAGTCTAGTGCGCAAATTTGCATCCATATGTTTATTAAATCTCTTTAGCTTGAGCAAAAATCCTTTTTTTCTTTCTTAAAACTACTATATTTTAAAAAGATTATTATATGATACAAAAGTTTGGATAAGATCGATTAATCTTATTATAGTTTAATATTTGAGTTGAAAAATTTCATTTATTATTTTAAAAATTTTACAACAACGGATACTTTTAAACAAACGCTTCAAGAATTTCCATGTCAGTAATTATTTCAATCAGATTTAGACACTATTGTTCAGTATATAAATTTGAATGAATGTCACATAATTTTTGTATAAAAAATATTTAAAACATAAATAACGTAAAATGCTTATTTTTAAATCAAACATAAATTTTTAAACAAAGGTAGTTTATAGATAAAATAATTTCTGATATGTAATCTCAATGTTTAAATCGCTGCCATCCAAATACTCAAGGCCAGAGGACACCAGTTGTGACGTCATCACTAATCGGCCGACTTGTCACTAGTGTTAGAATTCACACCAGAAAATTTTGAATAGCAATTTTATTTTATTTTATTTGTGTAATATATATCATCTTAAAAAACAATGACAACTATTTAAACACACTGGTGGTAATTCGAAATTCCCTAAATAAAATTTTAGCCAGATGCGGAATGCCACAGTGTTACCGCATCTGGTAAATTTTTTATTGGGGGGGGGGGGGGTTCCGAATTCTCACCAGTAAGTTTAAATGGTTACTATTGTTTTATAAGATGATAGATATTCCACATATAAAATAAATCAAAATTGTTATTCAAAATTTTCTGGTGTGAATTCCGACACTAGTGAGAAGTCAGTCGATTAGTGACACAGTAGTCACAACTCGTGTCCTCTGACGTTGAGTATTTCGATGGCAGCGTTTAAATGCATCTTTTTTCTTTTTAAGGAGTTTACATGAATTTATTCGTCAGGTACACTACCATTGTCAACAATGTGTCTAAAAACTTTTGAAGCTTGTTTTCCTAAGAAATCTTACTAATACAGAACTTTTTAATATTACACTCATGTCCAAAATTAAGGTCACAAACGTAAAATATGTGAAAAATAATGAACTATTCATTGAGTAGCTACGAAATTTGGTACATAAGTATATTACAATAGGGGAAAGAATATAGCAACTTAACAATATGGAAAAGTTTTGAATTGTGAATTAGGAAACAGGGTATATCAAAAAGTGGTAAATCATGAATCAGAGATAAAGCATTCATCTCTGTAAAAGTCGGTCTAATATGGAGTATGAACACCGTGCACTGCTATACAAGCCTCACAACAAGCTCTCATGCTGTTTATGAGGGTGTCAATAAATGTTTGTGGCAACAAAGCCCATTCTTCCAAAGGCGCGGCTTTTAAGTCTTGGCGGGTCCTGGGAGGTGGGTTACGCTGTACAGTGGCTCTTTCTAGACCACCCCAAACATGTTCAATATGATTGAGGTCCGGAGGCCAATTCATACGGCGAATATCCTCTTCTTCAAGAAAATCATCAACAATGTGATCCCTGTGTGGCTTCACATTATCGTCCATAAACAGGAAGTCCGGGCCTACAGCACCCTGGAACAACCTCACATAGGCTTCAAGGGCCTCATCCCTATAGCGATGTGCATTGAAAGTACTCGCATCAAAGACGTGCAGTGGTGTACGACTGCCCAACATTATGCCGCCGCAAACAAGGATTCCTTTGCCACCAAATCTGTCAATTTCTTTTACGTAGGAGGGATGATAGCGAGATCCACGTTCGCTCCAGATGAAGATTCAACGAGAATCATTCTCCGTGGTGAATCTCGGCTCATCACTGGAAAGAACAAGCCCCCATGCTTGTTGTAGCCAAGACTGATGTCTTTGGCTCCAAAACAATCGGCTCTCCTGTTGAATGCAGTGAAAGGGCACACACGATTGGACGCCGGGAGCTAGGGATGAGCTCCTTGAAGCCTATGTGAGGTTATTCCGGGGTGCTGCAGGCCCCTATTTCATGTTTATGGACGATAATGCGAAGCCACACAGAGTTTGTCATCGTTGATGATTTTCTTGGAGACGAGGATATTCGCCGTATGAATTGGCCCTCGAGGTCTTCGGACCTCAATCCTATTGAACATGTTTGGGATTGTCTAGGAAGAGCGTTTGCACAGCGTAACCCACCTCCCAGGACCCGCCAGGAGTTAAAAGCCGCGCTTTTGGAAGAATGGGCTTTTTTGCCACAAGCATTTATTAACATCCTCATAAACAGCATGAGAGCTCGTTGTGAGGCTTCTATAGCAGTGCACGGTGTTCACACTCCATATTAGGCCGACTTTTCCCGAGGTAAATGATTTATCTCTGATTCATGATTTAACACTTTTTGGTATACCCTGTTTCTTAATTCACAATTCAAATCTTTTCCATATTGTTATGTTGCTATAATCTTTCCCCCATTGTAATATACTTCTGTACCAAATTTCGTAGAAACACAGTGAACAGTTGATCAGTTTTCACAGATTTTATATTTGTGACCTTAATTTTGGACATGAGTGTATTTTACTGTAATTTCCGGTCCATAGCTGCCAACCTTTCACTAATTTTCCGTAATGTCTGGATTAATTTGACCCAGTTTAACCGCATTTCGAACCAGAAAATTTATTTCATGAATTCTTATTTATTTAATTCCAGGTTTCTACGTGAAACATATTTAATTTCATTTCTTAAAAAAATTTCTGTTTCGAAACTTATTAAACCAGGGTCAAATTAACGCAAGTATTACGGAAGATTAGTTGGAGGTTGGCACCTATGCCGGTCTATAATCCGCGGATCAAACAATCAGGTTTCGACCCAGAAATTTTATTTAACAACTGAAGTTAAATATTTACCGCGATTAAAAGTTTATTTCATGAAATAAAATTTCTGGGTTCGAACATAATTGTTTGATCCGCAGATTAATTAATTAATTAATTTAATATTTTATAAATTTTTCAATTAATTAAAATTATATAAATATTATGATATAATATTAATATCGTTTAACCCTTTCCGGAGCAGCGCTCTTCCATTGCTAAGATGATTACATGAATGAATGACACCGGAATTTACGAACAAATTTATTTGGAAATACGAAAAATTTCACACGCATAATGAACGGAAAATAATTGTACCCAAATTCTGGTGCCATTGTGGCATTTGGGTATCAAGTTGGGTGTTATATGTAATGGAACACTGAGCCACAAAGAGTTAATGTACACATAATTAATTTTTAACTTTATCATTACGTGAAACTAATAACATGACAACTAATCCCTGTTGAAAATAGTTTTTATTGAACTCTATGGAATTCTTTAGAAGTTCTATTGAACATACTTTCTATAGAATACTATTTCAAGAGAATTTTGAAGAGTTCTATCGCAAACATTTTCAAAAAAAAAAAGTTTCTGTATAATTCTTAGAATTTCTGTAGAATATTTTGTCTATAGAAGAGTTTTTTATAGCGTACTTTAAACCTTATAGAATTAAGATTTATAGACTAATGATTCTATAGACTTTTTTTGCTTTTATATAAATTTTTTTTTTTTGGTCTTTTAAAATTTTTGTGTGTTAATTTATTTATATACCTATGTTAAAAATAATACAATACAGGTTTTTTTTATTGTTAAATCTTTTCCGCATATTTCTTTATTTAATGACTCTAATATATCAAGTTATGAAAAAATATAACAATTACACTTTCTCTGTGAATTAAAAATTTGACTTTTAGAAGGAAGTTAAGGAATTCTATGTATCATCCCAGATGCGAATTGTTAGTTGTGTAAAGGAAGATTAAAGGCTTTGATCGATAGGAAACGAACAATACTTTTTACTCCTGTGGAAACATTTTTCTTTGTTTTCGTTACCGTGTTATTCTTTTTGAATTTTATTCAGAGTTCTTGTAAAATAATAATATAATTAATTAGCGAGGCTAACGAGAAAGACAGGCTTCCGCGGTGGGCCCGATTCTGCCTTTTTTACAGACCGCTGGAGTCACCTGATGCTCTTTTCGCACACCTTCATTGATGCATTTTAGCGTCACGTGACTCCAGCGGTCTGTAAAAAAAGCAGAATCGGGCCCACCGCAGAAGCCTATCTTTCTCGTTAGCCTCGATTAATTAGCGAATGAACTAAAACTACGTCATTTAAATTTTTTTTCATTACAATTTTCGAACCTTTTAATTAAACTTTAGTTAGAAATTTGTATTTATGTGAATAAAAAGATACTTTTGCCGTGCGCATCGCGTATTTCATAGGTGAAATGGATTTTTCTCTACATAAATGCAAATTGCAACTAAACTTTTTTTTATTAATGTTTTGAAAATAAGATTTTAATTCATCTACAAGCATTATTTTAACCTTTTAACCCCTTCAGGGGCAAAGCACTTCTGTTGCTAAAATGTTAAAATGATTGATTGACACCGGTTTTTATTAGCAACTTTATATGAAACTAAGTAAAATCTTTTCATAGTGTGCATTATATGAAACAAAATTTAATTCCTAAATTCTGGTGTGAATGTGGCATTTGGAAATTAAACTTAAGTGGTATATAACATACACAAGTGCCCTTCAAGGGGTTAAATAATTCACTTATGAAAAAGATAAAAATTACTCTTTGTGAAGAAAAAAGATTAGGAATTCAATGTATGATCACGGTTACGAATTATTCTTTTCTGTGTTTTGCCCTGCAATTGCCGTAATTTCTGGCCTATAATCCGCGGATAAAACAATTATGTTCGGACCCAGAAATCTTTTTTAACTTGTCATCTTGTAACTTGTTCAATCGCGGTAACAATTTAATTTCAATTATTAAATTAATTTCTGGGTCGAAACATAGTTGTTTTACCCTCAGATTCTAGGCCGAAAATTATGGTAATCCTCGAATTATTTGATGAAAGCTTAGAACCTTCAATCTATAAAAGTTGAAACTGTACTTTTATCCTTGCGGAAGACATTCTCATTTGTTTGACTTGCAGTGTTATTCCCCGTGATTGTAATTCAGACTTGTTGGAGAGAAGATACCGTAATTTCCAGCCTATAATCCGCGGATCACCCAATTATGCTCGGACCCCGATATTTTATTTCATAAAATGTAACTTTTCAAATCACGGTAAATATTTAGCTTCAATTGTTAAATAAAATTTCTGGGTCGAACCCTGATTGTTTGATACGCGGATTATAGACCGGAAATTACGGTATATTTAATACAAAAAGAGACTAAAATAAGGGCATTTAAAATTTTACTTCCGTAGCATTGTTTAGTATTCAAGATTAAACATTATTTAGAAAATTGAATTTTAATGAATAATTGACAGGGTGCTTACATTTTTACAACAATTATTGAATTGAAAACTTCCCCTTCTTGAAAACTAGAAAATGTTAAAAACCTTGCAATTAATTGAGACCGTTACAAAATCTGTGATTTTTAACATTAACCCCTTGATGGGCGGTGAGATCTATTAGGTCTACCGGAAAGTTCACCCGATAATGTTATTTCACACCTACTTTTTTAAAATTCAGATTTCTCCATTGACACCACTTTTATGAAATGACAAAATTCCCCTTGTTTTCACATTTCCCATAAATCTGAATTTTAAAAAAGTAGCCGTGAAATAACATTATATGACAGAACTTTCCGGTAAACCTAATATTATATCCCACCTAAGATTAATGAAGATACCACCAGAGCAAATTTATTAAATTTTACTTTTCTAACTTTGGTGGAGAAAAGTAGTAAAGTTGCTTTTACTTATTTTGCAATAAATTTTTTCGAAGATTCCGGTGTAAATTCGACATTACAGAAACACAATTACTTGCCCCTGAAAGGGCTAAGTAGAAAATTTACTATCTTGAATAAGGATGCCACACTCCTTTCAATTTTCAAGGCGTTAACGCATTATAAAATGAAGATTGCATTTACAGACATGGAAGTAAATTAGCTCAGTTGATTTACCCTTGCATAAATGATAAAATAGCAAATGTATTTAACTGATGTTGTGAAAATAACTTTTTGAAACATTTATAATAAATCATCATTTATTCATTACATCATCTTTTTTCAATTATTTCAATATAGAAAGTTTTAAATAATTGTTATTTGTTTGTAAAGTTAAAAGTTCTGAAATTGAATTTTATTTGAATAAATGAAGACTGAATTCACGGAATCATTAAATAGCATTCCTTCGAGCTTTTCTGCGAGTATGAGAGATTTTGGTTGCGAGAATTTATAATTAAAGGCATTTTTTATATATTTTAAATTAGTTTAAATTAGTTCAATTTTAATTACTTTAAATATTTCTAGTTTAAATTAGGCCTGTATTATACGGAAAGGGATATATATTTGTTAATTGTAAATGAAAAACACTGAAATATGCCTCATTTGACAATTTTGCCATTCAAAGCTTTACTCTGCACTGTCTAGTATTGTAGTAAGCCATTTTACAATAATGTCATAAAAGGACTTTGCCTCTTCACTTATACAGGGTGTCCATAATTAAACGAAACTACTTTAAAGTTGTGTACAGACAAAACTATTGATCAGAAAGTTGCGAAATTTCGTGAAGGACATAATAAAGGGATAGGAATTTGTTCAAGCGAAAAAAATACTTCAAAATGTTGCCACCAGAGGGCACTTTTAATAAATTACATATTTAGCCACCGCCCACTGAATACTAGGCCTGAGCTTTGACAAAAAATGGCGGCTGTCGTAAAGGGGTTTGAACGGTTCAATTCGAACACCAATAACTTTGCAAAGTTTTTACGCTTTATATTTCTGAGATTAAATAGTACAAAGATACAGACTGCCCACTGAAAAATATTCAGGGGGCGGTGACATAGCATACATTTACAATAGTTTACAAATTTTATTACAACAAAATATTTTTAACAGAACATTTTTTACTAAATTAGATATTTCGAATTCACACCAGGAAATCTTAGTAGTTCTTGTTGGGTTTGTTTAATTTAGGCTATTGCGTAATCATATAAATGAAAAATTATTCTTTCAGAATTTCCGTTTAGAATTCCAAATTTCTGAATTAAATAAGTAAAAATTAAATTTAAAAAATCAAAAAACCCGATTGCGTAAAAAGCGAACTAATTAATTATTTCTTATCAATGTGAAACTATTTTTTATATTAGTTACACATTTTTTTTATTTACTTGTATTGATGACTTTTAAGTTGTGATTAATTGTTAGTTCTTATCTATAAACACTGTTTTGATAAGGCCAATTG
Source organism: Maratus speciosus (assembly GCA_963932465.1). Taxonomy (NCBI): domain Eukaryota; kingdom Metazoa; phylum Arthropoda; class Arachnida; order Araneae; family Salticidae; genus Maratus; species Maratus speciosus. Next base: position 554,703,327 of record OZ010787.1, on the reverse strand, counting down.
ATATCTATGAAGATTAGAGTTGAAGAAAAGCTAGAGATCCTACCTACACAACTTCCAGGTTGCGTAATATTTAAACGGAGCTTCTGACTGTAAAATAGTCAATGAAACATCGCCTTCATTTTAAAAGACCTATCCAATGATATACCACACAATACGGTGCATAATTTGTTTTCGTCTCTACCGCCATTTTGTATTTTACGGCCGCCATTTTGAATTTATAAAAACAAAACTCGGCCTATAATTATTGGACGGTTCAGACGAATCGATAGAGACCTCATTCATTAAAATCCATCCAGCCGTTGGGATGTTTCGAGGGTATAAAGAAATTCACATACCCAGATACGCGTAAAACACATAACCCTTCTGGGCAGTCGGGTAAAAAAAGGTCAAACTGACAACTGTGCTCTGGAATCGTCTGGTAAAATTTCCCCGCCAGAGGGCGTGAAATCCTACAATTTAAATAAAAAGGCAAATAAATTTCTCTCAACGTCACGCAGCAGCTGTTATAAAACCTAGAAACTTTCGCGGAGATTTTCTTTGCAGTGTGCTTGCAATTGGTAATCAAGAATGCCGTTACGTTTATCAATGGAGTTACGAATAAAGAGGACGAGACATATAGTGTATTGTATAGAAGTTGCGAGTGAAGTAACTGAGGAAGTTGTCACAAGATGGCGGCTTTTTTTTTTTTTTTTATCAGATCCAAAGTTTTTGGTTGCCGCCGTAGAAGATTTCATTTTACTTAAGCGCCTTATTCAGGGGATATTTCTCTCACAATTATGGTAAAACCTTTCTATTTCTTTTTACTGGTGTCAGTTTGCCCAGGTATTACAATATTTTCACGCAACCTAACAGGAGGCTGTCTTGGTTGTCACAATATGGCGGAACTACCACCATTGAAGTAAACTTCCTCCCGTAAAAATGAATATCAGTTTTTGCCATTCTTTTTGACTGAAATTTTCCATTAATAAGGCGTTTGAATGAAGAGAAAATTTCTACTTAAATTTACTGGTGGAAGTTTGCCCCGGCGGTAATGAACCCCTGCGAAAGCGGTTACAGTTGAAGCTTCACTATTTTAAGAATATGTCAGTTCCTCTTTCTTAATAGTTCCAGACTTCGAAAGAGATGCGGAAACGTCCATTGACTGTTAAAAATCATCGATTAATGATAGCCAAATTTGATGAAACAGGATCGTTGAATGTTCATTCTGGAAGAGGAAGAAAACCTGTTTCCTCCGAAACAATAGAGAGGATTGCGCTTCAGGTGGAAGAGGAAAAAGCTTCCAACACACAGGCTATTAGCAGTGTCCGTCTTGTGGCAGAAGCATTGGATATGCCTCCTTCAACGGTCCAAAAGATCATACGGATTATCCTCCTGTATTATCCGTAAAAGCTTCAACTTGTGCAGGAGTTGGTTCCACTTGATTTCGAGACTCGACACCGGCTCTTGCTCGCTTTGAGGCTGATTCAGAATGGCCTTGGAATATTCTCTGGACAGACGAAGCACATTTTCATTTGGACGGCACAGTGAATACTCACAACTGCCGAATTTGAGAACCAGAAAATCCGCGTTCAATCTAACAGGGTCCGTTGAATTCACCAAAAGTGACGGTATGATGTGGGTTTTCTGTATCATTTATTCTCGGCCCATATTTCTTCGAGGAATTTAGTGCTAGAGGTCCAGTAACATGCTTGATCACTGGGCAGCGATATGCACCCTTGTTAGAAAATAAAACTTTTCCGGATCTGCAAGCACGTCAGCGCTTTTCACGTACAATTTTTATGAAAGATGGAGCTCCTCCACACATTAGCCACTGTGTTAAGGATATCCTTAAGAATCACTTCACAAAAAAAAAACGTATCATCAGCAGCTATTTTCGTAATCTATGGCCTCCCAGATCTCCAAACCTCAATCCATGTGACTTTTGGCTTTGGGGGAATTTGATACTTTTGGTAAGTCATGATAATCCAAGAACATTACTTAATCTTAAAGACAGCATTTCACGACATGTTCTTAGCATTTCCCAGAACACACTGCAGTCAGCTGCGAAACATACTATCTTACGATTCCAGATGGTAGCTGAAAATGATGGCCGTCATGTGGAACATGTTTTTTGAAATAAAATAGGTAAACTATCGTAAATATATGCTAAACGTGCAATTCTTTAAAACGCCATCTGGTGGCGAAATTTTTAAATATTTTTTTCCTCTTAAACAAATTCCCATCCCTTCGTTATGTCCTTCACAAAATTTCACAACTTTTTGACCAATAGTTTTGTCTGTAGACAATTTTAAATTAGGGTCGTTTAATTATGGACACCCTGTATATTTCAGACTATTTTGATATCTTCAGTTTTTTTGTTTTCGATGTCTTCAAAGACTCGTTCATTGGGAAAAGCGATAAAAGACACAGAAGAAAGGGCACATATTCAGATTATGTGCCCTTTCTTAAATAAACGTGTTTTTCTAACGTCCATAACAATGAATGGTGTCGAGTTAGAAATGTTCCCTTCTGAAACATAATGTGGCTACCCAAATAGAATATACTTTTATTAAAACGTCGATTTCCTTAAAAATGTTACTTGTTCCCTTTCTAAAATAAAAGAATCAATTTTTGGCCAAAAACACAACGAATGCCATCAACCAAGAACTGTACTCGCCTGGTAGGGTCGCGCGTGATATTTTACTGTTCTTGAAATTAAAATTACTACTTCGAGGAAGTCAGTTGAGGCCATAAAAGAAAATCGCTGAATAAGCTGAAGGACATACCTCAAACAGCTCAAAAATAGTGTATGGGGGATTTGGTCAAGCGTGGCATACTTGAAATAGTTCCAATGGGGCCGAAAATGAAGTTGACAAAACAGATTTTGACCATTAAATTATTTTTTGTGGTTTATATAACTTTTATCAGCACATTTTACACACAATGTATATTATATGCACAGTTTATGTACGCTTCTACGACTTTTTAAATCATAAAAACATGCCTTGAACACGTGTTGCCAGATTTGCTTACTTTTTTATCGAAAAATTCCGAAATTCGAAATTTTACTTCATGTAATTCCGAATAGTCTGACGTTAAATAAAGCGAAAATAGTATTCAAAATTTAAGGTATAAAGTCGGAATTTCTGAATAAAGAAAGAGACGAGACTATAGACGCTGTTTTGAACAAAAAAATAAAAATAAATAAATAAATGTATGCTGCATTTTTTACTCAAATGTAAAACATATTGTATTTTATTTAATGTGCAAATACAGTTAAAATCCACAATAATATGAGTTATATTTTATGAATATTAATTGCAAATTACAAAATATGGACACATAGTAAAATTACGGTATTGCTGTTAAAATGATTCTAAAAATTAATATGACATTGGCCAGTTATAACATACACATTATACACATTAACAGAAATATACACAAGAACTAAAAGATCTTCTTAAAGCACCATCAAAAACTTTTAAATGCGCTAGGCCTTTCGAAAGATCTGAATCTTTCTTCGTCAGGCACAAAGAAGACGTGCTTCTACTATGAAGTCTCCTACTATGACGTCTACTATGAAGTTGAGTCTTTCTGCTACTTTCATAGTAGAAGCACGTCTTCTTTGTGCCTGACGAAGAAAGATTCAGATCTTTCGAAAGGCCTATCACATTTAAAAGTTTTTGATGGAATTTTAAGATATTTTAGTTCTTATTGATTTACACCAGTTTCAACTTATTTTCTTAGAAATATACACATTATAGGTTTTAAAAAATCGCAAATGAAAAGAAATATTTTTGCATCAATAGGATCTCAATATACGTATCTTTTCCTTATGTCGTACATTGAATAACTTAAAACAGAGAAGCCTAATATTTTGAATTGGAAGCTAGTTTTTAAACCTTTTTTATACTTTTTTGTATTGCTTCTTGGAAATGTGGCAATTTCACTTGGTTAATGTATATTTCTACTATTGCCAGCCCAAATGTTTCAATAAAATGAGTAAAATATTTTTTTTTTTTCAAATTATGCTCTTCTGGACCTCATAGACAGCCCCTTAAACCATCATTTTGACGGTTTTTACACATTGTGTAGTTTTAAAGATGATTAGAATAGATTTGTCTTTATTCAACTGAATTAAACAGAGAAAAAGAAACAGTACCTTTGATTTCTTGATGCAGACTTCAGTTGCGTTCGAAATGTGTCATCGAAGAATTGTATTTCAAAACAGGCGAACTTGAAGTGGATGAATTCAAATAAAAGAAATTGTTGATTTTACATGGATGAGGATAGAGCATACTTAACGAATAAAGATTTCACATAAAGAATTACGAATAACTTGTCTTTTCACACTTTAATCGAATCGAATTGTTACTTGCACACCTTAGATTTTAGAAACACAACATTGGAATGTTCTATTACAGGTCCGCACATGACCATCAAAATACAGAATAAAATGTATCTAATAAAATAAAATAAAAACAAGATTAATATGCATATAATACAGAAAAAGAATAATAGGAATTTTAAAATTAAAAAAGAGTTAAAATAATAAGAATAAAAAATTGAATAAAGTCTTCTATTTTTAAGGCAGAGAAAACCAGTCATTTTCAATTCTCGTAGTGCTGCCATCTATATCTATCTTTCAGTATTAAAGTCTCTGCTCATAAGAAATCATACATCCTCCGCCCCCGGCAGGAGAGGGGACACCTTTGAAATGGGACGCTTGATATCACCGTCAGCTGTTTTTATCAAAACAACTCGTACAAGATTGTCCGGTCCAGGAAAAGTCTTTAGAATGCGGCCCAATTTCCATCTCATGGGCTGAAATCGATCATGAACAATCACCAAGTCTCCTTCTCGTAAATTAGCTCGTGGAGTAGTCCATTTTGGACGCTGTTGGAGATGTTGAAGATATTCACGCGACCATCTACACCAAAATTGATTCTTTGCTTTTTCTATCAAGCGCCACCGAGCATTTAATGTTAGAATTCTGGGATTTGAAGATTCTGGAATATCAAGGAGGGGTGCTCCTATTAAAAAATGACCTGGAGTTAATGCACGTGGATCTGATGGATCCGAAGACATAGGGGTTAAGGGTCTTGAATTTATGCAACTTTCAATTTGACATAGCAAAGTAGTTAATTCTTCAAAATTCAATACACTAGCTTTACATGCTCTTAGAATGTGATTTTTAGTAAGCTTTACAGCTGCCTCCCATAGCCCACCAAAGTGTGGTGCATATGGAGGGATGAAATGCCAATTGATTTTCTGGCTCGAAAGAAATCCTTGAACTTCATTTTCTTTCAAATATTGAAATAGCTGCTTTAACTGATTAGCCAGACCTGTGAAGTTTTTACCGTTATCTGAATATACATCGGACGGCAGACCTCTACGCGCGATAAATCGCTTCAAGGCTGCTAGCAGGGCTTTCACAGACAAGTCTGATACCAACTCAAGGTGTACCGCCTTAGTGCACATACAGACGAATACTGCTATATATGATTTAATTTTGATCTTACTTCTTGGCAAATTTGGTTTAGTTAAACAGGGTCCTGCAAAGTCTAAACCCACCTTGGAAAATGGACGAATTGGGGTGATTCTGTCAACGGGAAGGTCTCCCATCATTTGTTGACAAGCTTGAGATTTAAGGCGTTTGCAAAGCACACATTTGTGGAGCTCTTGTCGAACAGTAGAACGACCATTCACAAACCAGTACTGTTGGCGTAATATAGAAAGTACTAGCTGTGTACCAGCATGTAGATGTTGTTCATGGACATGATTTATCAATAACTTAGTAATAATATGATTTTTCGGAAGTAGCATAGGATACTTTCTATCAAAACTTAATGTCTGATGTTGTGACAAACGACCACCAACTCGAATAATATCACTAGAATCTAAAAACACATTTAATGATAATAATTTACTATTGCTTGGTAAGGGTTTCTTTCTTTTAATAATTTAAGTTCTGTACCGAATTCCGAACTTTGTACTAATTTCACAATGCATTGAATAGAATCAGAGATTTCTTGTGCACTCAGATTTCCAGATTTTTTGTAGCACTATGCCTAGCATTATAAATGAATCTAAGACACCACGCTGTGACTCTTGATAACTTAGAGAATTTGAAGAACTTAAGAATAAAGTCTGGAAGGGCAGTTACTTGAGTTACATTGCTGACAGATTTAATTACTGAATTTAACTCAGATATCGGAGGATTGTACAAAGGTATTGGGATTGGTTCATTTGATAGCAGCCATGGAGGCCCATGCCACCATAGCGAATGATGAAGAAGCTTTCGTGGTGAAATACCTCTAGAAGCTGAATCTGCAGGATTTAGAATACCTGGAATATGATTCCACTCACATGAAGGCATTAACGATTGGATTTGACAGACTCGATTTAGAACAAATTGATTTCCCTTTAAAGGAGGTGATTTTAACCAGCTGAGAACAATCTGTGAATCTGACCATAGATAAATATTATCAAAGTTTATTGGCAAAGTATCGATAATGACTGAGCATAACTTGGCTAATAAAAGAGCAGAACAAAGTTCAATACGTGGCAGTGTTTGAGGTTTTATAGGATTTACTTTAGTTTTAGCTGCAATCAAATTTACAAATACTTCGTCAGGAGTAACAACACGTAAATAAGTAACAGCAGCATAAGCTTTACCTGAGCCATCACAAAAACCATGTAACTGAATTTGGACATCATTTTGATTATAAGAGTTAATATATATGGGTATTTCAATTGATTTTAATAAATGAATTTCTGATAGAAACTCATTCCAAACCTGTAGTATGGAGTCTGGGATTTCTTCATCCCACGAAATCTTATCTTTCCAAAGATCTTGCAGCATGATTTTTAATCTTATTGTAGTAGGAGCTAGGAAACCCAAAGGGTCAAATATTGTAGCCACTACTGATAACAAATCTCTTTTTGTTTTTACTTCTTTAAAATCATTGAAACGAATTTGTAAAACATCTTTGGAAGAATCCCAAAGTAGTCCGAGGACTTTAACGGTATCATCTTCCTGAATTACCTTTTGCGATGAAGCCTTCATTTCATCTGGTAAATGAGCAATTATTTCTGGATCATTACAAGTCCACTTACGTAGATTAAAACCTCCGCTTTTCATAACTTCGATTAACTCAGTTACCAATTTTGGGGCATTTTCCTTTGAATCCGAACCGGAAAGTAAATCATCTACGTACGTACTTTTCCGAATTGTCTGAGAGGCTTCTTTACGATTTTGCTCATTGTCATTTGCTAATTGGTGTAATGTCCTAATGGCCAAAAATGGAGCGCAAGAAGTTCCGTACGTAACGGTCAACAGCCTGTATGTTTTAATAATTTCATCTGAATTTAATCTCCAAAGAATGCGTTGATAATTTACATGATTTTGATTGACGAGAATTTGCCTAAACATTTTCTCGATGTCAGAACTAAAGGCGATTGGATGCATTCTGAACCTTAACAGTAGAGGAAAGATTTCTGGTTGCAATTTTGGACCTATCTCTAGATAATCATTCAAGGAGCGGCCTTCGGAACCAACCGCAGATGCGTCAAATACAACTCTAAGCCGAGTTGTAGAACTATCTTCTTTTAACACCCCGTGATATGGAAGATAAAAATGATCAGGATTTGAAATTTCTGAATCTGGAACAAGTTCCATGTGCCCTAAGTCGATATACTCGCGCATGAAGGATAAATACTGCTCTTTAAGCAAGGGGTTTTCTTGAAGTTTTTTCTCCAAGAAGTAGAAACGTTTTAAGGGTTGAGATTTAGAGTATCCGAGAACAGGTTTAGATTTAAAGGGTAGATTTACAATATATCTTCCAGATTCTGAACGTGAAACTGTTTTCGCATAGTTGTCTTCAACTAGAGAAATTGGATCAGAAGTAGGAGCCGATTCAAGTTCCCAAAATTTTTGTAGTTGAGAACTTATCTGTGTAGTGGCATGGCAACTAATAAATGAATTTTGATTTGATTCATTTGAATAAATGATCCCCGAAAGAATCCAACTCAGTCTGGAATTAACAGCACTCGGTGATCCTTTAGGTCCCAGAATTGATTCCCCTATTATGATGTTAGCAAATAAATCTGCGCCTATAAGTATATCAATAGGACTGGACAAATGAAAATTAGGATCCGCAAGGTTCAAGCCTTCAATGTGTGGCCAATATTTAGTTGTAATCAAAAAATTTGGTAAATTGGTTGTAATCTGATTAACAACTAATGCATCTAAATGGAAGGTTTCATTATTGAAATGTGGAGAGAATGTCAAGGAAACTTCCTGAAGAGCCGTTTCTGCGACTAAATTATTTATTCCTGAGATTTTATGGTTTGTAGGCCTAGATGGAAGATCTAATTTTTTGCAACAAGATTTTGAAAGTAAACTCTTCTGAGAAGCACTATCTATCATCGCTCTGCAAGGAATAAATTTTCCGGATTTAGATTTAACCTTTATAATGGCAGTAGCCAACAATGTTTGAGAATTTTCATTGATAGATTGAGAACTTAAACAGTTAGATTCATTAGAATTAACAACAGCATTTGGTGTTGTAACACGATCTTGTTGCCTGAAAGAATTCTGTGATGCAGGGATAGACTGATCACGATGAAGAAGTGTATGATGTTTAGAGTTACAATGCTTGCCTGTAGTACTAATAAGACAGTTTGACACAAAATGATTTGATCGTAAACAGTTGGTACAGAGCTTTTTTGATTTAACTAAATTCCAACGTTGATCAACAGATAATTTTGAAAATTCTGGGCATTTATGAAGTGGGTGCGATTCTTTACACTGTGAACATAAAATATTTGTAGTTTTATTTACATTATCCATTACGACTGTATTGGCGACAGATTTTTTTGAAAAATGTTGAAACTTACTTTCAAATTTTTGATTAGATTTGGATTCACCTTTAAAAATTTCAGAGTTACAATTTTGCAAACTACGAGCCTGTTTTTCGAGAAAAGTCATTAACATTTCATAAGTTGGGAATGAATCATTATTTAAGGATAATTCCCATTGCCTTTTTAAGGATTCATCAAATTTATTTTGTACTATATACACTAAAATAAAATCAACAAATTCATTAAATTCAAATTTCAAAGATTTTAAGTTTCTAATCACTTCATTGCATGTATCCAATAGCTCTAAAATAGTTTTCTGCGTGGGCGATTTCAATGGTTTGGCATTAACAAATTTAGACAGCAATGAATATGCCAAATTCCTACGATTATCATATCTATTAACAAGAGTTTCCCAAGCTTCTTTATAATTTTCACCAGAAATTGAAAAACCGGAAATTAATTTCGACGGATAATTCCTAACACTAGCTATAAGATACGAAAATTTTAACTGATCTGAAAGAGATTTATTATTATGAATTGAAGTCAAAAATATCTCTTTGAAGCTAATCCACTGAGTGACATCTCCATAAAAAATGGGTAACTCGAATTTAGGAAGCTTTAGAACGTTATTACTAACTCCTATATTTGAGATATTATTAACTGCACTTTCATTTTCTTGTGATTTTACGCCTTGACTTTCTAAAAATTGCTCAATTTTCACTAAATCATCAACAACAATATCTTTAGCTTCAGTAAAGGGCTCGTATAAAGAATTTACACTTTCTTCAGCTACGCCAAAATAAGATTTTTTTAAATCATTTTCTAAACTTATCAATTCAGCCTTTAGCTTTTCAATTAATTTTAATTTTTTATTTTCAATTGCGTCAGTAACTTGAGCGCTAAATCTCTTTATTTCTTTAACAGTAAAAAGAAATTTTGATTCTGCAGCAGTTTCTGCTTTGGTTTTCATTATTATAAATTAAATAAATACGATTATCACTAGTTTTCTCCTAGGCTTCCGACGGACCAAACCTTTTTTTTTATGTGTAGTTTTAAAGATGATTAGAATAGATTTGTCTTTATTCAACTGAATTAAACAGAGAAAAAGAAACAGTACCTTTGATTTCTTGATGCAGACTTCAGTTGCGTTCAAAATGTGTCATCGAAGAATTGTATTTCAAAACAGGCGAACTTGAAGTGGATGAATTCAAATAAAAGAAATTGTTGATTTTACATGGATGAGGATAGAGCATACTTAACGAATAAAGATTTCACATAAAGAATTACGAATAACTTGTCTTTTCACACTTTAATCGAATCGAATTGTTACTTGCACACCTTAGATTTTAGAAACACAACATTGGAATGTTCTATTACAGGTCCGCACATGACCATCAAAATACAGAATAAAATTTATCTAATAAAAGAAAATAAAAACAAGATTAATATGCATATAATACAGAAAAAGAATAATAGGAATTTTAAAATTAAAAAAGAGTTAAAATAATAAGAATAAAAAATTGAATAAAGTCTTCTATTTTTAAGGCAGAGAAAACCAGTCATTTTCAATTCTCGTAGTGCTGCCATCTATATCTATCTTTCAGTATTAAAGTCTCTGCTCACAAGAAATCATACACACATAATTCGAAAACTACTTGGAAGAAATTTTTTAAATTGAGAATTTGCATCAAGGAGGACATAATAAATATAAATCTATCAAAAAATTGTAGGTTGCAATTCATATTTTTTTCGAATATTAATTTCATAATTCACAATTCATATTATATTTTTTTTTAATTACAAATTCAGTGTATTTATGTTATAGGTTTTTTAGTATTATAACCAAACAAAAAAAATATTACATTCAGATTATAATTTCGCGAGATAGTAATAAAAATATGAAAATGAAATTTAACAATAGAAGCTCTAAATTTTGAATGTTTATAATTCGAAAACTTATCATCTAAATGTCTTGAAATTTCGTTTCTATGGCATAGTTTGAAACGAAGATTTAAAATTTATTATCAAAACTGTCTGTTGCTGTTGAAAAAAAAATTTTGGTCTGGTTTTCATTTGTATATGGCCCCCTAAGAAAATTTCATATACATAATTTAAAAGTAGACTTTATTTCCAATCGTTTGTTACCTGTAAATTTTTTCTATTCTAATTAGTTGCAGAGTTAGTTGTGGGTGTTTACTTCCTTTTTTTTCACGACTGTACATTCAAAATTATTTTTTTATGAAACAAATATAGTGAAAATTCTGTAAATATGTAAGTTTTTCTGGAATGTTCTACTCTTTTTATACCTGTCGGGTCCAATGGAACCGTCTGGTTTGCAGAGGGTTAAGAAAGTAACATATATTTATATTAATTTCATTTCATTACAAAACTTCCTCTTTATCCAATATCTCTCCATTTATATTAATTAAATCATTTAAACGAATAAAATTCATACAGTAAATATTTTAAGTTTAAAATTTATGCAACGAAGCCATTGAACTAAAAGTATTTTTTGCAATGTTAATTAATAAATGGCTATGTATGCATTTAAGATCGATTGAAAATGCACACTTTTAAATAAGCTTTCGTTCCGGATAACCGAAAAACTTTAAGTCCCTCTATTTTTAAAATTCTTTGTAAAATATTACTTTAAGCAAATCCCCATTTCTGAATTAATACGAGCAGATATTTTAAAGCGTTGGAGAGATAAATCCTATTTAAATCACCTTCTCATTAATCTGGAGATTTATTGCAAAGAGCACTTACGATTTCTAAAATCTCATACTCATGTACAATGGCACATTTGCCTGTTTAAGCAAAATCGAAATTTTTTATCAATTCAAGACTCAAAAACATAGTAAAAATAATTTAATATTTTTATATAATGTTTCGTGTCACAATGCAATGAAAAATGTTTTCTTTTATTATTTTATGTTAAACAGAATATTTAAATGTATTAATCTTGTGTCGTAAATGTTTTATTTAACCCCTTCAAGGGCGGTGGTTCATTTTTGGACCAGTTAAATCAAACCACTAAAATACCCGATTGGCACCAGAAATTTGGAATTAAAAATGTCCTTATAACATATACGTGAAGAATATCTTTTAAATATTTTCAAATAAATTTGTTTGTAAATTCTGGTGTCACTCAGTCATTTTAGCATTTTACGAGTACAAATACTTTTCTCCTGAAAGGGTTAAGAAAGGACTGCTGTTACAAAGTCTCTCAAATGAATTCACCATTAACATACGTGCCGACCCCCCACAAGGGAAACACTTTTGGTGCTGCTGGCACCTAGCATAGAGACCTGGTGCGTTTTATAGCCCTATACATAAAAGTTAGAGAACCGATAGATTTCTGTGTTAGAATCATATATTATGTATTTTTTATACTTTTAATTTTAGGTAGATTTCGTATGAAATACTACCTATTGGGATCGTTCCTATGTTGGAATTTCTGAAAATTTTTTGCAGATCTACACCGATCATGACTCCTAGAACCCAAAACCACCCTCAGTAAAAAACTTTATATATATATATATATATATATATATATATATATATCTACTATCTATATATATCATTTTCTTCTGGACACGATAACTTTCGTAATTCTGCACCAATCTCTTCCAAACTGATACATAAAATCAAAGGGCATAAAATCTCGGTCAAGTTCGTTAATGGGCAAAATCGGACCAAGGGGATGGAAATAGGGAGGGGTTTTGTGAAAACCGAAAACCCCCCATAACTTCTTAATTTTTGTACATATCAAATCAGTTTAAAGTTTTTATTACTTATAAAAATAGGGCCAAAAATTTATGTATCACAGATTTTTGATAAAGTTAAAAATGGGCTCAAGGGGCGCAAAAAATAGGGTTTTTGGGAGAAAAAAATTCATAACTTCGTCAATTCTCAAGATATCAATTTCAATTAATTTTATTATAAATTTCCTTAATATTATCTACAACTTTTATATTCACAAGTTTTTGATAGGACCAATTCGTACCACAAAAAAAATTTAAAATCTAAAACAAAAAGGGGTTTTGAAGAAGTAAAAAATCCATAACTCCGTCAATTCAAAAGATATAAAATCCCCATGAATTTATCATATATCTTCTTAATATTGTCTACAACATCTATATAGACAAGTTTTGGATAGGACAAATTCTTACAGCAAAAACAAATTAAAAATACATAGCGGTTGAAGAAAAAAATCATCTAAGTAGGGGTGTATTCAAATCCAAACTGCGTATTTTCTGACTCATTTTACAATTCATTTTTGCTCTCAAAGGCTTCCAATTGGTACGTTTTCTTACTCAGAAACTATATAATGTACCGTAATGGTCGATTTTTTGATAGAGGCAGAATATATTTTAAAAAATGCTGTTAAAGTGGGCATTTTGAACCGAATTTCCCGAAGGAGATTGCGTTGGAAAAATCATTGCATTAAGGATGCACTCAAATCCAAACTGCTTATTTTCTGACTCATTTTTAAATTCATTTTTGCTCTCAAACGCATTTAATTGGTAGATTCGCTTATTCAGAAACTATATAATGTACCGGAATGATCGATTTTTTGATAGAGGCAGAATATATTTCAAAAAATTATGTCAAAGTGGGCATTTTGAACGGAATTTCCCGAAGCAATTATGTTATCACTTTCTTCTGGACACGATAACTTCCGCAATTCTGCACAAATCTATTCCAAACTGATACATAAAATCAAGGGACATAAAATCTCGGTCAAGTTCGTTAATGGGCAAAAGCAGACAAAGGGGATGGAAATAGGGAGGGGTTTTGTGAAAACCGAAAAAACCCCATAACTTCTTAATTTCTGTACATATCATATCAGTTTAAAGTTTTTATTACTTCTAAAAATTGCGCCAAAAATTCATGCATCACAGATTTTTGATAAAATTTAAAATAGGCTCAAGGGGCGCAAAAAATTGCGTTTTTGGGAGAAAAAAATTCCTTACTTCGTCAATTCTCAAGATATCAAATCCAATAATTTTATTATACATCTCCTTAATATTATCTACAACTTTTATATTCACAAGTTTTTGATAGGACCAATTCGTACAGCAAAAAAATTGCAAACGAAAACAAAAAAGGGGTGTTGAAGAAGAAAAATTTTCATAACTCCGTCAATTCACAAGATATAAAATCTCCATAAATTTATTATATATCTTCTTAATATTGTCTTCAACATTTCTATAGACAAAGTTTTGATAGGGCCAATTCTTAAAGCAAAAACAAATTAAAAATACATAGCGGTTGAAGAAAAAAATCATCTTATTATGGGTGCATTCAAATCCAAACTGTCTATTTTCTTACTCATTTTTAAGTTCATTTTTGCTCTCAAACGCATCCAATTGCTAGATTCTCTTATTCAGAAACTATATAATGTACAGTAATGATCTATTTTTTGATAGAGGCAGAATATATTTCAAGAAATGATGTCAAATTGGGCATTTTGAACAGAATTTCCCGAAGCGATTGTGTTAGAAACGAAAAATATTGCCCTACTGAGAAAATAGTTGTTTATTAATCAAGTTTTAATTAATTGAAAGAAAAATAAAAACACAGGTTGCTTATAAATCTTTTCAAAAATCACGTCAGGCATGTTTCATATTTTTTTTATTAAAAATTAATCTGAAAATGTGCCAGAAAATTTCGAGTTGTTGAGTATGGAAAAATATTTTTTTTAATATCGCCTTAACATGATTCTAATAAAACCAGCTATTTTATAAAAAGGAAATAAAAACTCGTCAAAAGCAGACAGATAAAACTGTTAAAGTGGATTTATATCTAATAATGATTTAGTTTTTGTTGGTGAAATTAGTATACTTAACTTCGAAATCTACCTCTGCCTGTAGGCCGGGCCGGCAGGGATTTTTTTATTATTGGATTTCTACTTGTTAATTTCACATTAAAAGTGAATTAAGTCACCAAATATGGAGCTACAATATTTTCGCCCGCTTTATCCCTGGAGTTTATGCACGATACGTATTAGAATTATATCAGATTGCAATTTGTTTGGTAAATGATAGCATAAAAAACAAGAATTAGATTTCTTTTTTTCTATGCAAACGATAAATGTATAAATAGCAAAGAAATCGCTCTTAAAATCTTTCAATATCATTGAAAACTTTTTTGTGAAATGCAAAATAAGCAAAATATTTTCTTTTGACGTCGGATTAAATAAAGGTTCGAATGTTTACAATGAAATGTTGTTGTATTAAATGTTGTGTTATTTGGTAAAAATAATCATAATGTAAATTAATATTTTTATACAATTTAGAAAATTTACTGTGCCTAAATAGGTCGGACATCACAATTTCTAGTGAAGTCCAACCATTTCTCACACACGACAAGCAGCTATGACATTCGGCTAGGGTTGCCGAAAATCTCGACAATTGAAAAAAATTACGTCAATTTTTTCCCTCTCAAAAATTTTAAATATAATAATGTATCTTTTAAAAATCAATTTTATAGGTTCTTGAAGGAATTTTTAAACTTTTTTCAATATTTTATATTTATTATTCACTAATTTGTATTTTTAAATACTTTTCTTAAAAAAACTTCTATGTTCATAGTCCGATAAGTGATTTCGAAAATTGCCTTTTAAGAAAGTTATGCTGCTGTAAAATAAAAACAAGTAAGAAAAATCATGCGTACAGCATAGATTATGAAACACTTTCCAACACTTCCTGAAAGTTTTGACGAAACTTCGTTATTTAGGGAAATAAGGTAAATAAGATAACTAAGTAAACATGTAAAAATCTGATTTCAGTAGTTACCGCCTATAATAATATAGAGATTGAAGACCGGGTTCTAAAATGCACGGAAAAATTGATTAAAAAAAACTCCAACTATTAATTTACTGGAACAACTATTTATTTAAGTTATATTAGAGGTTTTTCAGTTAGAAAAATGAGAGAGAGACCCCCAATTACAAAATGGGGCGCCTTTACTTTTAGAACAATCACATACTAAAGGCTAGAACAGAAGTCTAAGTTTTCGCTAGAAGTCTAGAAATCTTGGCGTTGTACAGAATCGCAAATTTACAAACTTTTGGTGACTGCATGAAAGTGAACAATGGTTTTTGGTGATAAACATTACATTAAATAATCTGGTGTCCCTACCGGATGGGTGACGCCTAGGTTGCAAATAACCGCTTCTAATTACTATGAAAAAGGCATCAAAAATTCTGAAATTGGTTATATTACAAACAGACATTTGCCTAACAAACTGTTATATAAAATTGTACAAAGCAGACCGCTGCATGAGAAAAATGCCGAAAATCACAGGCATCTGGCTTTTAACTCGACCACAATTCACGATAATGTACATACTTCCCATAAGCTCCGTTCTTTTTATTTTTGTTGTTAATACATTTTCAACCTTCAAATACGAGCAGTACATCTGGCTTTTAACTCGACCACAATTCACGATAATGTACATGCTTCCCATAAGATCCGTTCTTTTTATTTTTGTTGTTAATACATTTTCAACGTTCAAATACTAGCAGAGTTAAAGAATTTCTTATCAATGTGGCGGGCAAAAAATCCGAAGAAATTAAATGAAGACATGTTGTTACCAGCAGCTGCGATTCTAATTTTTATTTATTTATTTATTTATTTATTTTTTTGCACTGGAAGCAGTAATGGACAGATGACTGATTTAAATGAGAAAGGGAAAAAGTAATTGAATCTTTGAGCGCACTGAATTAAAGATGTTTTAGAAAGAGAAAAAAAAAACACTTTACTAAAAAATTTGGATGGTTTTGAGAAATGAATTTAATTACGTATTTCAGTATAGAAAAAGGGGGGAGGATAGCATGTTATAAAAGTAATAAAGTTATGTTTTAAATTAATTTTGTATAAAAAGAGAGATATGCGACAAAAACTCTGTCACACCGCCCATAGCCAAATACGTATTCCAATTCTTTTGAACAATCCTGTATTTGATCCGTATGTTGATGTATATACTATATAATGGGAAAATTTAGTTTAGCAAGAAAACGTATAAAAGGTTGAAATTTCTCTTTCAGCAATTCATACAATAATTTGAAAAAATACATGAATACTTTTGTACAGCCCTGTAGTTTACCTAGTACCCTTATTACACGCCACTAATTAGCTAAAATTTAGTTCAAGCTAAAACACACTTAAAACTACTGAAACCACATTTCCAGAAATTATCATCCATAGATGATTTGCATCCAATTCTTTACGTGTATCATTTTATCTATATTCTACAAACTTTTTTTAATAAACGAAATGCGGTTCAGCGTAAAAATGCATAACTCATTTAAAACCCACATTTAACCAATTTGCTCTCATACCCAGTAACCCTTACGAATTATTTTGTGTAGCCCTGTATATGAATAATAGCATTTATACGTACCATATAGTATGCATAAATATAATGAAACATAAAAGCGCATATCACAATTAAAAATTCATTTCCAGCAATCACCGCTAATGTACAGTACTTCTGATACATTATACTATCTGAAAACTTTTGTGTATCCCTGTAAATGCTATGCACTTCGTAATATACATGAAATAACTTATAGTAAACCTCAGCGACGTATATCAATTCCATTGTATGTAAAATAGTGTAATATAATTAAAATACGCCGCAAACAATTCCCCCCTTCCCCCCCTTATCATTATGCAACGGAATTCTTTTGTGTGGCCCCGTAAAAGAATAATAACTATTCTTTGCACCGCATTTTATACAGAATGCATGTTTTAATGCACTTCATAAATGCATATCAATTTTGTTATGTTTGGATGCGTGTAACATCATTAAAAATCCTTTAAACGATTTCTTCCCATAGGCCCTAATGTAACGGAAAACTTTTGACTGTCCCTGTAAATGAACTAAACACGCTAAAAACTTCATTTGAAATAGGAAACGTGCTATTGTAAACGTAAATAACCTCCAAAATTTTCAGGGCAATCTGAGTATATTTACGGGAGTTAGAGCGCGGACAGACGGACAGACAAACCGAAGTCATAAACACTTTTCAACTTTGTTGGAAAGTTTAAAAATATGGTTTTAATAGAATA
Source organism: Maratus speciosus (assembly GCA_963932465.1). Classification (NCBI taxonomy): domain Eukaryota; kingdom Metazoa; phylum Arthropoda; class Arachnida; order Araneae; family Salticidae; genus Maratus; species Maratus speciosus. Next base: position 554,685,403 of record OZ010787.1, on the reverse strand, counting down.
ATTTTATAGGTTCTCAAATTTCGTAATATGGGGCTTTAACCATAGCTGCCAACATCTTACGCCCTTTTTGTACCACAAAAATTTTATAGTAAATTTTACCTTTTAAAATCGCCATAATCTGCCGATTAAATAAGGCAAAAATTTCTATTAAATTTTTTTGGGACAAAAAAGCAGAAGAGTTGGCAGCTATGGCTTTAACCCTTTCAAGCGCGGGACCACCTAATTTCCATTCCAAACTTACAAACAGCACCAAGAATATTTTTTTTAAATTTTGCTTTTACAGCGAAAGATTACAAGGTCTAGTTTTAACTCTCTAAGAAATTCATTTATTAATTCCGCTGTCAGCCAATTATTTCATCATTTTACGAATAGAATTTTTCTGTGCGGAAAGGGTTAAAATGCACCTGGTTTCCATGATAGATGTGATTTGATCTAAATTGACCCAGATTAAGACTAGAACTGCCGGGAATTTTAGTGAAGTGTTATAAAAATATCTTACACCGGAATTTTTAATTGAAACTATTTAACTTATTTCTCTGGGGTAAATTTTAAACTTTTTTTAGAAAGATATTTCTGGTGACAATCGAAATATTTTCATTTGGTACCGGTCAAAATGACCGCTACGACGGTTCTAGTGTTAAACAAATTTCAAGCCAGATTTTTTTTAGAAATAAATTCAAATAAGCTTCACGTAGAAATATGGAAGAAAATAAATAAAAATATAAGAAAAAAGTATTTCGTTTGAAACATGTTTCACATGGGTCAAAGGTACAACGTTTTACAAATGAGTGCAGGTTTGCTAGTTTGACCTCCATCTTTACCCCGAAATTTAGACTTCAGACCGGAGCTTTTTCAAGAATAATTTTTACTGTAAGAAATCTGGAAAAGTATGACCCTTAAATAAATAGAAAATACTTTTTGCATTTTCTGGTGTGAATCCGAATTTTTTAAATAAAAGTGGACGCCAAAGTCACAACCCTGAAAGAGTAGTAGGACACTCGCAATCAGGGTGTCCATTATCCATTATCAGGTGTATCCATTATCAGGGCTCCCACTGGCCCGTTTTTTGAAAACCAGTAATTCTTTAGAAAGAAATTCGTGGTAGGTTTCTGAAACAATTGCAGGAAAAACAATTGCCCGGTAAGTTTCTACGAAATTTATGAAAAAGATTTCTCGTTAAATAAAAGTGGTGTGCAAAGAACGGACCGAATGGCATATATATATATATATTTAATAATTTCCAAAAAAATTGTTTGATATATATATATATACAGGGTGTCCAGCGAATAAGACCCTGATTTCAAAATTAAATATCTCAAAAACAAAGATCAATAGAATTATGCGGTAAACGGTTTGTTTATTAACTAAGCTGTAAAAATGTTATACAGAAGTTTTAAAAATTAGTTGCAAAAATCGCTAACAGATGGCGCTGTAATCGGAATGCCTAAAAATTGTGTTTTGAAGTCCAGAGCACTCGCATTTCATTCCTAGATGGCTCCCTATGGAAGAACAAAAATATGGAAAGACCATTTCTTCGTTGGGGTGATGTGCAGAAGTGGGAACATCTGGTCACAGAATTATTACATCAGCTTCAATTTTAGAGAATTTCAATTAATAGAATTTTCAATAAAAAATTTAACAATCATTATATAAGAACTTATTAAAATATTTTGTTTGGATAATGTGCAGAAACGGAGACATCTGGTCACAGGATTATTAGATCAGCTTCAATTTTAGAGAATTTCAATTAATAGAATTTCCAATAAAAAATTTAGCAATCGTTATATAAGAACTTATTAAAATATTTTATTTGGGTAATGTGCAGAAGCGGAGGTATGTCTTTTCTTTCCTAATTGGTAGATCGTGGAATCGAATCCAAGTAGAGGAAGATTTGAAAAAAATGGAAATCTTTGCTTTTTAATATTTACTTAAACTGTGAAAAAATATTGAATAAAAAAAAATCCAAAGTTTCTGGTTTTAAAATTTAATTAAGCTAAAAGAAACCCCCTTTTTAAAAATCATTCAGCATAGTAATGATTCATAAATCATTTTTTTTAAATTGTAGAGACTAGTTTGAATGAAAAAATACAAATTTTCTATTTTTAAAAACTTAATTAAGTTTAAAAAAATAATTTTAATTTTAAAAACTCGTTTTCATTTTTTTTTATCACTGAGCACAGAAATATAGTGCAGCTTCTAGCGACAGGATCCGAAGTGTTGGAAAGGAATACAGCATCCAAAATACTTTTGCCTTGACGTTGATGATATGACTTATCATCAATTCCTTTTAAAAAAGAAATAATTTAATGCATAATTTCTGTCTCTAAAACTTTGTTTACAAAGAAAAGAAATATATGTATTGTGCTATAACCAAAGTATTATGCCGTGGTTTAAAAATAAATGGAAAGTGCAAAATTACTTTTTTCTTTAGAATAATTCAGGTATAAACAATAATACCAAAATATTATACCGTGATTTAAAAATATATAAAATAAATAAAAAGTACGAAATTATTTTTCTAAATATATGCATTTTGATTTAAATAATACCAATAAAATATTTTAATAAGTTCTTATATAATGATTTCTAAACATTTTATTGAAAATTCTATTAATTGAAATTTTCTAAAATTAAAGCTAATTCAATAATTTTGTGACCAGATGTCTCCGCTTCTTCACATTATCCAAATAAAATATTTTAATAAGTTTTTACATAATGATTGCTAAATTTTTATTGAAAATTGTATTAATTGAAATTCTCTAAAATTGAAGCTGATGAAATAATTCTGTGACCAGATGTCTCCGCTTCTTCACATTATCCAAATAAAATATTTTAATAAGTTTTTACATAATGATTGCTAAATTTTTTATTGAAAATTGTATTAATTGAAATTCTCTAAAATTGAAGCTGATGCAATAATTCTGTGACCAGATGTCTCCACTTCTGTCCATCACCCCAACGAAAAAGTGCTCTTTCCCAATTTTCATTCTTCCATAGGAAGCCGTCATGGAATGAGACGCTAGTGTTCTGGACTTCGAAGCTCAGTTTACAAGTATTGCGATCATAGTGCCATCTGTTGACGGTTTTGCAACTAAATTTTGAAACTTCTGTATAACATTTTTACAGCTTAGCTAATAAACAAACCGTTTACCGCATAATTCTATTGATCTTTGTTTTTGAGATATTTAATTTTGAAATCAGGGTCTTATTCGCTGGACACCCTGTATATATATATATATATATATATATATAATGGAATTATTAAAATCACCTTTTTTATCAAATATGCCCCCTTCCCCAGAAATTACATAGCATGATGAAATATTGAAATAAAATATTTAATCTAACATATTGTTTAAAAACTCTAAGCAAAAACCTCGATAATCTATTATTTTTGCATTTTGCCTTTTATTCGCTTTTTCAAAATTATTTTTTTATAAGTGCACAAAAGCCTTTTATCATCTTATTTAGTAGCTATTCAGTTTAAAGAAATTTCAAAAGAAGTTAAATAATGAATATAATATAATAATAGCGTTCATTGTCTCGGAGGCTTGGGATAATCATTAAAATTAATTGCTTTTGGTGTTTCACAAAAAGAAAGAGTAAACATTAATCTTAAGTTTTGAAGTATTTCTGTAGAAGAATTGTTTGCGATAAAGTTTTTCTAATAAACGAAACCCGAACCATTTTAAAAACAAATTTGAATTTGTTTGGTAAATTGGGTTTTAAATTTTTTGGATTATACATATTACCCTTATCCTCATCGGCTCTGAAGTATCACATGTGATACTTCCAAATGAAGCACGATATAAACTGAACTATTTGATTTTTTTTTCATTTTTACTTTACTTCTATATAGCTGAATGTTTTTGGTTTTAGATCAAAATCACAAAATGGCAGCACTGATGCTTATTTCCTGGTTAAATAAGTGTTATTTTCACCTGAGTTTGCAAAACGCATTCCAGACAGTGTGTCCAAGAAAGTAAGAATTTTTCATAATTAATTAACATAAACGCTTTACAATAAAAAAAGTGTGGATTTGTAAATCATTCAATTAATTAAAGGCTTTCAATTTCTTACTGCGTAATTTAGGTTATTGGTAATTAAATTGATATTTTAAAGATGTTAGTAATTTTGGAGCCGTATTTCTGAACCTAAATTACAAGCCCCCTAAGGTATCATTTTCAGAAAAAAGGCTCCTTCTGTGATCCATGGTGTCTTTTTCTTCGTGCAAAATCAATGAATGCGTATTCGCAGTGTTACTTTACCTTCGGGTCTGAAGAGGTTATAAATGCTAATTCTGCATCTTGCAATTTTTTAAATACGTGAAATGAAAAAACATACTTACATCTTTCACCCCAATAAAAATTATGTTTTAAAATCATATACATTTTAAGATATTAAATGTTGAAATTGGCCTCATTTTTCCAGTTTTAAGAGTCCTAAGACTCCTCCTGAAGAATAGTAACATTTGCCTTAGTTTGTTTGTATTAAATAGGGCAAATATGACTTTTTGGAAATAGTGATAGATTTCTCAGTAAACAAATGTGCGAAATTTTCTAAAGAGTTGTATAGCTGAAAGTCTCTAATGTTATTTCTACAAAATATATAAAGGAGATTTTTCTTGGAAAAAAAAAGTAGCGTTTAAAAACTGACAAAGTGGGAGTCCCTGTATCCATCGAAAACTCAAAAGTGTCCAATTTTTTTACTGTTCGATAATTGTTTAACCCTTTCAGGGGCAAGGCATTTCTGCTCTAAAAAAGTTCAAATATATAATTCACACCGCAATTTAAAAACAAATTTATTTGCAAATAGTCAAAAGCTATTTTTCACGTATATTATGAGATCGAAAGTGTGCTAAAAAAATTCTGGTCCCTTTTGTTAATTTCGGCATTAAAATTAACCGTTTGCAGACTACAAACGGCGCCCCTCAAGGGGTTAATATCGCTATTTCGAATTAAAAAATTTTCTTCATTAAATCTAAAAATTTCTGTCATTAAATAACGCTAATATAAGAACAATACGAAAATAGTGGTAGTCCCGTGGCATTTGTTTGTCTTACATTTAGTGAGGAAATAATTTGATAACACAAAACTAAAAATATATAACGTTAAATTATTCTAAGTTAATTTTTCTGTTTTTTTTTTGTAATACAGTTAATGGATCGAGAACGATATTCATATTTCTATTGAGTTTATTATAATAAAAAGTATCGACTAAAGGCCCCAGACATAAGCAATTGTTTTCAAATCCATACTTTTTGCAGACCATCCCAGACTATTCAAGTTTTTCTTGTAGATAAGCTTTTAACCCCTTAACGGTTGCATTAAATTACAGTTTAAAAATTCAAATTGCTCATTGGCACCAATTTTTTTAAAAAGAAATATTAACCTTATTTAATGACAGGTAAAATGATACCATAATAAAGCCAATTACAATATTTTATAAAACTGGTGGGAATCAAACAATCTGCGTAAGAGACACAGCCCGTGAATATCACGGGAGCGAAAATTAAGGGGTTAATGCCTTGGACACATGTACGGATGCGTCGTCCTGTTTAAAAATCGTATTTTTTTCAGTAAACAGACCCGGATTTTTTTTAATGAATTCTAGCACTTCTGAGTACTTGAAATAAACCCTAAATTTGAAAATCCAAGTGAGATAGTTTCTACCTAAATCACCAGTTACGCTTTTGTACGAGAACGATTAGAAATGTACAGAAGATGAAAAAAAGAAAGTATATCCCACCAAGTATTTCTACAGCGAATGTTCGTGTAAAATTGTGAACAATGACAATCGATTAGTAATAACATCTATTTTTAAACGTTATTCCAGGATTTGAGTTTTAGGAACATCTACATATTAAAAGCTGCACCAACGTCCTTTTCCCAAATGTAACACCCACTTTAGATACTTTATTTTTGGATAAGACAGCTCGGAAAAAAAAAATTGTTTATATATTTTTTCTTCAGTCTCCATAGAATTACAAGGTGTCAAACTTTAAGGATGCTAGTGTTAAATGCAAGTGAAGAATTTCAATTTATATCTCCCAAAAGTTATGAAATCAACGTTTCTTTTCTTTTTTAAATAGACAGAACGAATGATCGAAAAATACAGGGAAAGATTTTTTTTCCATTCAAAAGCACATTTTTGATTAATAAATTCATGTTCGAAAATATAAATTATGACGTTTTACATAAAATGGAACACAGTCGATAGAAATATTGGTGTGTCAGTTTACAGCTCAATCGAATTATTTTTTTCCGAAATGGAGAGCAAATTTACTTTTCGACGGTCTAAGGCATAGCTGCCAACTCTTACGCTTTTTTGTAACAAAAAAGTTTAATAGAAATTAATGCCTTATTTAATTGGCAGATTACAGCGATTAAAAAAGGTAAAATTTACTATTAAATTTTTGCGGTACAAAAAAGCATAAGCAGCTATGGTCTAAGGGGACCGTCTTCTGTTATCAAAGGATTCACAGAAAACAAATCTTATATACTTCCCGGAAAAGTTTGTAGGCTTTTCTTTCCTGCAAAGAAAGCTTATTTTATATCTAAACTTTCTATATAATTTTACTGGTAACTTATTCCGTGATTCCGTTTCTTTTCTTTGTAAGATCTGAATTTTATTTTCTGAAAATTGTGGATAAACATCAGCACACTTACATTTATAAGTCTATTAAAACTTAAGAAAATGTATATAAATATTTCTTTCTCCGGATTGTTTTGCTATTAGTAGTATAGCTAAATAATATGAGCTGAGCGAGAGAGAGAAACGAGAAAATATTTAGTGCTGCAATGAAGAATTTGATTGAAATATGCAGGTCTCCCAAATGAAAGTGGCATTGCTGTAATAACTCCGCTATTTGAAGAGAAAGAGAACTGCGCATGCTCCTATAGATGGCGCAGAGTGCTGGAAATGCATGCGATATGGTCAGATCCCGCTAGATGCGTGTGTGATAGCATGGAAGAAGTTAAATAGCATCGTTCGCATCCTGGATGCCTCCAAACGGTGTCAGTGCGCGGCCGTGCAATTTTTAACAGTGGAAAATGTGAATGCTAGTGAAATCTATCGTCGAATTTAAAATATGTATGGCACGAAGTGTATGTCACGCAGATCGGTATTCCGAGGGTGTAGGGATTTTCGTAGTGGAAAAAGACCACATGCGCTTGACCAGGTCGGGATCTGTCGTCAGTACTTCTTCTTCCAATACGAAAATCTCTACGCCATCGGAATATCCATCTGCGTGACATACACTCCGTGCCATACACATATTGCATTCGTCGATAGATTTCACTAGCACTCACATTTTCCACTGTTAAAAATCGCACGACCGCGCGTTTTACACCGTTTGGAGGCATCCATTATGCAAATTATGCTTTTTAATGTGCTCTCACGCTATCACACACGTATCTGGCGGGATCTGACGATATCGCATACATTCCCAGCACTCTGCGCCTTCTATAGGATCCTGCGAAATTATCGTTCTCTTCAAATGGCGGAGTTATCATAGCAATGCCACTTTCATTTGAGCGACCCGTATATATATGTACGGTTCTTCGATAATATTAGATAGACCGGAAAATTCTGTCGTTTAATTTTGTTTCGCGCCTACTTATTTTAAGTTTAGATTTCTTCATTGGCACCACTTTTTTGAAATGGTAAAAATCCCACAGTTTTCACATTTCACATTAAGATGAAAACAATCGGAATTTCACTATTTCAAAAAAGTGGTGCCAATGAAGAAATCTGAATTTAAAAAAGTAGGCGTGAAAGAAAAAATTAAACGACAGAATTTTCCGGGCCACCTAATTTTTCACTATACCAGAGTACAGAAAAAATAAACATGGAAATTTGGTGAAAACATCTTAACCCTCTAGTGCATGATTTTTTACTTTTCCTTTAAAGAAATATATTTGATTCCTTAATGGGCATACATTAAAGGAAAAATACTGAAAAAATTACCATTCTTATATTTTCCGTATTTTGGATTTTTTTTTAAATGGTTGCCAAATGGCAACACCATGCATTAAGCGTACTCTGCGATTCTTCTCTGGTCTTTTTTCTATTAATTGTTGGGTGGCATTTTGCAGTACAGGATTCTGTCCCTTGTTATTACTCCAAGGAACGAAATTACTTTTGATTTTAAAAGTGTCATTAGGTTTACTGATGTGTAATAGTTATCAAAATACAGTTCATGATTTACAGGTTCAACAACTGGATGAGGTAGTCTAGAATTGACTCAAACGCTAACGTCCAAGTCATGCTCACTTGGAAAACTGGTTTTTTTTTTCGTAATAAATATCAAAATCTTGATACTCCTGCGAAAAATAACAATTTAAAACCATATTTATGCAAGTTTTTTTGTGGGGGGGAGAGGGGATGGGATATGCTTCATGTGATGACAAGCCTTTGTCGCAGTTATTTGCTCATAAACACAGATATATTCTTCCATGGGAATGGATAAGAATTTCGATCCAGGGTACCGACTATTGATCTCGAATAACTTATCTTCCCCATTAGACAATGTACTATTATCGTTCAGATGGGAAAATTGACGTATATTTTCAAATGTATTCAAGATCGTAGTGCGACTTCCTGGTGGTACTCCAATGACAGGGTTCCCAAACAATCCTAGATACAAATTCCTAGATACTTTTTTTTTATATCTGTTGAGCATATATTGAGAGGCTTTTGAATATGTTTTAGAAGACTATAAAGGCTTGTTTGTTCAGAGATATACTCGAAAAGTACTGTGTAGAAAAATACAAAAAATACTTATATGGTGTTTTTAATGATAAAACACTTTCAGGCAGAGAAACATGTCCAATAATCTTTATCCAAGAAGGATGTGGCTGAAGGGTTTGAAACTTTCACTACATTTATCTGACTGTTTTTGTATTGATGTAGATGGAATATTCACTATCTCAACGTTTGCATCCACATTCTAGTCAATTTCATTATCTGATTTATCTGCTTGTAAATCAGAATCAGTCTCATCATAAGTGTCCGGATCGTTTTTGAACAGAAGGTTTGGGTCAAAATGTGGATCGTCATCGCTGCCATAGTCAGAAACGCCACTTTCACTTGACAATACAATCCATATTTTTTCTGTTAATAATTTTTTTTAGTGTCTTTACTTTAAAATATATGTTGAAGATGACGAGGCTTTATCAGAACAAATTTTTGGATGAAAAAATAGGCAAAAAGCAAGTTGAAACAATCAACAAATTCACTGAAGAGAATACTAAAAATGTAAATAAAAGCGGAACTCAATTCATGGTGCTGCCAAATGGTAACAAACGTATATTCGTATGCATGCAATATTTGATACAAAAACCTTTACTGAAAATTATTTAAAATAACTTTTAAAACCATATTCTTTTGTAAAATGTTTTTCGAATGAAATTTTTCATTTTAAATATTTTTTATTTGTGTTAGAAATCCATCTATGGCTAGGAACATGGAAGGCTTCAAAAGTTCTTATTTGTAACTGATAAACAACTATTATCACCGATGGTATTTTTAATGTAATAAACCTAGGTATAGGGTCAAAACGAATTCATAAACGATAAGGTTCGAAAATTTAATTTGTTGCCAATTGGCTAGAGTATGCACTAGAGCGTTAATTCCTGGATTATACGAGTAGCAATTTGAAACAAAAAACGGTTCATGAAACGACTTTTTCTTTCTCTTTTACTTTAACCCATTGAGGTCTGGAGGTTGAATTTCTTTCCACATAATTTTAATTGCGAATTGTCACAATGGCAACGGAATATTCAACCAAGTTTATTTGAAAAAAGATTAATGCATTTTTTTTTCCGTGTATATTGTAAACCGAATTTTTTATTTGCAAAATACTGGTTCCAGTGTGACATTTGAGAATTTTGAAGAAATTCACCCACCAGAGCTTAAGGGGACCGTTAAGCGAAATTCAACGAAAAAATCGATTTTTACTTTTTATATCATTAAATAGTTTAAACTTTTATCTTTACAACGATGTGTTACACATGTTTATATATAAAAAAAAGTGTTGGATTTTTTAATTCTTTCTACGAGCACTTCACAGCAGTGGACTACTTTTTTTAAATTCAGATTTCTTGATTAGCACCACTTTTCTGAAGTGGCAAAATTCCCCATTTTTTTTTTGGGGGGGGGGGGCTTTAATTAATATGTTATTAAATAAGGCGAATTTTACAATTTAAAATAAGTGGTGCCAATCAAGAAATCAGAATTTAAAAAAAGTATTCCACTGGCAACACTGCTTCACAGATTTAATTGACTTTTTCTCAAAACTTCGATTTTTCAGGTTTGTGTTCCTTTTCTTCAATATCTGTTAAACTTATGGACTCATATTTTTCTAAATGCTTAAATTATGTTGTAGTGCCTACTTTAACACAGATATTTAATGATTTGTTGAGAATTATTTATTTTAGGCAGTGAAATCTTACCAAAAATGCTAATTTAAAAATGTCTTTCAATAAATAATTAATAATTAATTTTCAGTTTCACTTAGAAAGAAAATGGTCTGTTAAAATACGTAAAGCATGTTATTCAAACTACTCTAAAAAATCTAGACGTATATTTTTCACAATTTCTTAGAAAAAGGCACATCATGTTGGTATATTTTAACATGGCAAAGATAGAGCTTACCCGGCCCCATTAAAGAGTTAATCTTCACAAGGTAACTTCATAGGAAGCTGTATCGAAAACGAATCCGAACGATCTGAGCCGCCGCCATCGAAATACTCAAGGCCAGAGGACACCAGTTGTGACGTTATCACTAATCGACCGACTTCTCACTAGTATTGCAATTTTGAATAGCGGTTTTCTTTTATTTTATTTGTGGAATATCTACCATCTTATAAAACAATAATAACTTTTTAAACTTACCGGTGAGAATTCGGAATCCCTAAATAAAAATTCAGCCAGATGCGGAATGCCACAGTGCTGCCGCATCTGGATGATTTTTTATTGGTGGATTCCAGATTCTCTCCAGTAAATTCAAATAGTTATTATTATTTTATAAGATGATAGATATTCCACAAATAAAATAAAATAAAATTGCTATTCAAAATTTTCCGGTGTGAGTTCCAACACTAGTGAGAAGTCGGTCAATTAGTGATGACGTCACAACTAATGTCCTCTGGCCTTGAGTATTTAGATGGCAGCATCTGCGCCCATGTTATTTTCGTTTCTGTATAATCATCATATAAAATTCAATAGTACTTATGAAATACAGCAATATATAGCAAAACTTTTTACTTTTCAAATATTCATTTCGAAAATCCGACTCCGTCAAATTTTGTTCTGCGCGAAATAGGATTTTAGTAAATTTCACAAAGATAGGGGCGATATAGTGAGTTGCTTTCTAAAAATAGTTTTATTATAAGGGTTTTTCCACAACTTTTCAATCAACTCACTACATCTTTCTGAGTTTTCACAATATTTGACTAGACTTTTTACAGAAATTTCCCAAAATATCTGGCTACCAAATTATGAAATAAAAATTTTGAAATCTTACACGCATGTGCAGTTAAAAATTATTTCATACAAGTGCCCATATCTCATCAAATATTTAATATATTCATGTTTTAAATGCAGTATACTGTTGCTACTTTTCTTTGTCAGGTTTCTGGAAAGTTGTGTTAAATTTGTTTGAAAACTCTGTATGCTATAAACAAAAAACTTTTGCATTTTTAACAAAAACGTTAACATCTTCACGAATATGTGTACTATGCTTACACAAATGCATACAAACGTTGAACTGGACCCAAATAGTCATTTACCACAGAGACAAAGCATTCCCGGCCTTTTTTGTTACATAGGCTATCGCAAATATTATTTTATTATTAAATTTATTATTAGCCCCCTAATTGTACCCCCCGATAAATCTTCACCGAGAAATATGAAATGAAACGTGTTCTTTACATCCCAGAAGTTCAAGAACAATTCGCCAATAATGTTGATAGATATTCTACAAACCGTATACACTGTACAATCGAAAGCATCCAGTCCATGTACCTTAACTTTTGGAGGTCAGTGTATTTTACTTGTTAACACCTTGGAGGGCGGTTACATAATTTTAATTCCTAATTGCCACATCGGCACCCGAATTTTTTTTAAAGAAAATTTCACTTTTATTAAATACGCGAAAATACACTTTTGCTTGTTTGCAAATAAATGTTCCTGTAAATACTGGTGTCATTTAATTATTTCAACATTTTACGAATACAAGTGCCTTGTCGCTGCCATCGAAATACTCAAGGCCAGAGGACACGAGTTGTGACGTCATCACTAATCGACCCGAGGCTAACGAGAAAGACAGGCTACCGCGGTGGGTCCGATTCTTCTTTTTTTACAGACCGCTGGAGTCACGTGATGCTCGAATGCACCAATGAAGGCGTGCGAAAATAGCATCACGTGACTCCAGCGATCCGTAAAATAAGAAGAATCAGACCCACCGCGGTAGCCTGTCTTTTTCGTTAGTCTCGTAATCGACCGAGGTTAACTAGAAAGACAGGCTACCGCGGTGCATTCCATGTATCTTTTTTACAGACCGCTGGAGTCACGTGATACTCGAATGCGCCAATCAAGGTGCGCGAAAAGAGCATCACGTCACTCTAGCGGTCTGTAAAAAAAGACACTTGGAATGCACCGCGGTAGCCTGTCTTTTTCGTTAGCTTCGTAATCGACCGACTTGTCACTAGTGTTGGAATTCACACCGGAAAATTTTGAATAGCAATTTTCTTTTATTTTATTTGTGGAATATCTATCATCTTATAAAACAATAACAACTATTTAAATATACTGGTGAGTATTCGGAATCCAAAAATAAAAATTCAGCCAGGTGCCGAATGCCAGAATTTTATCGCATCTGGTCGATTTTTTATTGGGGGATTCCGAATTCTCCTCAGTAAGTTTAAATAGTTATTACTGTTTTATAAGATGACAGATATACCACAAATAAAATAAAATAAAATTGCTATTCAAAATTTTCCTGTATAAATTCCAACACTAATGAGTAGTCGGTCGATTAGTGATGGCGTCACAACTCGTGACCTCTGGTTTTGAGTATTTCTATGGCAGCGGCATTGACACCGAAAGGGTTATTATATATTTCAAATACAATGACCCTACAGGTCAGGGAATTTCACTGACTTTAGGTAACATAAACGTGAGTATTTTCTTACAGAAGAGCTCTGTTTGCACTTGCGCGATTACATAAGTTGCTTTACATAAGTTGTACATAAAAATACTGGTACAGCAGCTGAAAATGTAGGAGCTCCTAAATAGCTATTAATATAAATAAATTTCATGTCACAATTTTTACTTCTGATTATATTTTGACAGAATGCATACTTAAGGACATTAATTATGAATATAAAGCAAATAAACATTATATAACTACTCTTCAGAACATTACTTTTACATATAAACTAAAAAATGCAAAATACAGAGTAATCGATTGTAACCAAATCTAGCGTTCAACCATAAAAACCTTTTTTGAAACCTCTAGAGGAAATCAGTCTATAATGCTCTTAGAAATAATTAATTTTCTGTGAGAGTAAAAGTAAAAATTGTTAAGAAGAGAAAGCTAATGGGATAAAGATCATTATTTCCCAATTCTAAGTGTTATAAATACTTGACGTTCAAGTTTTTCAGTGAAAAATTCTAAAATTTCGTTACGTCATGGTTCGTACGGATACCGTTATTTCTCTAGGAAACTACAAGTATATATTTATAGAAAAAGAAATCTAGGTTAAACGCGCAAAATATCGCCTTCTTTTAAAAACGATATTATATAAAATAATGCTGGTACCAAAAAATTTTCTGGTCTGCAAAATTCAAGGAGGCGTATGAACCATGTAAGTGTACTTTGGCGTATTTCCGTAAAAGTGATTCAAAAAGAGATCACAGTTTTACACACACACACACACACGTATATATATATGTGTGTAAACGATAACTATCGTAGTTACAAATAAAAACTATTACACATTTATGTGAACAGCGCTAAAATGATGCATAGTGAAACACACAAATTGAAAACAATCTAATAAAGTAATATTATATGCCTTGAACTAGCACACCCCGCCCTCACTAAACAAGAAAACACAAAACTGAAAAAATAAAAAATTACAACAATAAAGCACTGAAAACCAAACTAAACGTGCTCTTAGATTTCGTTTAAAAGAACATGAAGGTTATGTTAAAAATCAGGAGCTCAAACGTTCTTCTATTGCTCAACATTCTTGGTCTTCTCAACATAGGTTCGATTTTTCTTCAGCCATCGTTATCCAAAAATGTTCTTCTAACCTGGATCTTGATTTTTGGGAAGTTTACCATATCATTAAAAATTCTCACTCTTTAGTCAATGACTTAACTAGTACTCCTGATTTTCCAAGTATTTGGAAAGCATTAATTTAATTTCTCCTTTTTTGGTTTCTTTTTCTCTCCTTCTCCGGTAGATGTCGCTACTTGTCCACCCAGTCATTTCCACTGTTTCTCTCTCGTTGGTTGTTTTGGCGCCTTCGCTACCCGCATAGGGTATATCAGCCAGCGCGTCTCTATCTATCATTTTGCTCAGCCTTGCTTTTTCTAGCACGCTGTTCCTTTTTCCCTATCTTGCACTGAAGAAGAATCTCACTAATAGATTCGAAACAGCTGCTTGCTGCTTTTCATGTATTATTTGTGCATTTTAAACGTTTGTTTTTCTGCTTTTTTAGAGATGTAAGACTATTTTATTCAGTTTAATTTCATTTAATTCAATAATTTATTCAATTTTTTGGCTTATACTGGGTTTCTTACAGATAAGCAGCTCAGGGGTCCTATGAGGTTGGGAGGAGAGGGGGGATCAATTTTAACTTTGAGCTTTTTAACTTTGAAATTTGCGATTTGAGAAAAATCCTTACTTGATGGTTTAAAATGAAGGTTATTTTCAGATTCAGCGCTAAAAAAGACATAAGAATCAATTTTCAAAAGCTACGAAACTGGGACAGCCCAAATTTTGAAAGACAGTGTAATCTAACAGCATATAAAAATATGCTTATTTTGTAAAGAATTGAGGCTGTTGTTTTTCATCCTTTTATTTAACAAAAATTCTGTTATTTTTATCCTCTTATATGTTCAGTACAAATTGTACATTTTGCAAGTTATATGTCAGAATGATTAAAAATTTCAAATTTGTATTGCAATGCTAATTTTACTCTCAACCATTTCTTTAATATAGCTGACGAAATTATATTTCTAGTAAATTTATGAATGACCCCTAATTTGCAGCAAAAAATATGCTTCAACTTTAAACAGCTATTACTCGGTCAATTTTAATCGTAGAATAACGGGACTTTTTTTGTCTTACTTGTCAGTGTAACAGGAAAATTTTACTAAATGTAACTTATAGGATCGGGGGACTGTATAAAAATTTAGATTCTGTAATTCTTCACTAAATTGTTTTTTCGCTTCAAACTCTTTTTTTCGTAACTCTGCACCTAATTTTGAACACTTTTGTAATTGGAAGTATGCATCTAGGACCAACGGTTGCGAAAATAAAGGTCAGTCAGGCTATACGTGGACACACTGTATATACCAAAGCAGATAAGCTTTCATAACAATAAATATATATATTTAAAGTATTTTACATTGAAATGTACGAAGATATAAATAATGTAATGGAAAATTTAGGCTAACACAAGATCATTTGATAATGCATTTAATTATCTTTAATTTTTCACTTCTTTTACATTAGACATAAATAATATACCTTTTCACCAATCAGTAACATTTAAGTTAAGGAAATGCGTTATCATATAGTGATATATGCAAACAGTAATAATTAAAAACAGTTTACCGTAATTTCCCGCGTATGCGCCGCGGTTTAGTTAAGTCTTTTTAAAGAAATTTTATTGAGAAAAAGAAGTCAAATATGTGCTAAGCAGAAATAAGTCACATTTTGTTTAAAATAAATTCTGGTAGGAAATTGTGTTATCTGAGGTGCGACGGATACGGGCGAAATTGCGGTATTTAGATGTTATATATCATATTGCTCATCCGCAAGAAAAGTGACACATCTCGACAAAAGTAAATTACACAGGAGAGGCAAAAGGGGGGGGGGGATGTGCATGATTTTACTGTAACATGAAATTATTGCAATAAGTTCTGTAATCAGGAATAAACACGTGCATAAAAGCATAAAACCCTTAAGAATGAAGACGTGGGATGAGGTTTGGAGGGTTGTGTAATTTTACCTCTCTACACAATCCACCCCTCTTCCATGGTCACAAATATACATATCGCGTAATAAAGTGATTTTCCGTATAACTACACTTATGAAAGTTTTTGTATAGCAAGACGCACCTAAGACAGACCCATTAATGGAATAAAACGCAAAATGAATTTTTGCGAGATGTGTCACTTTTCTTGCGGGTGAGCGATACGAGGGTCACTCTGAAATTTTTGAGATACAACTAGGTTTTTAAAGTTATACTTACAAAATTTTAGGTGTGTTCAAAGTAGTCTCCTCCAGCATCAATGCACTTTTGTAGACGAATTTTCCACAGATTAAATGCCTCAAGCCATTCATTTCTTGGAATAGATGAAAAAAATCCATTTATAGCCACATCAATCTCTTCTTCTGAATGAAAACGACGTCCACGTAAGTTCTTTTTTAGATTAAAGAATAAACAAAAGTCATACATAGCTAGATCAGGTGAATACGGTGGATGTTCTATCAAATTAATTCGTTTTTGTTTAAGAAACTCAACTGTTAATCCGGCTGTATGTGAAGACGCATTGTCATGGTGAAGCATTAGTCCCCTAACATTCACTTCTTGTAGAATTTCTGGAAGACATTTAGTGGTATAACAGTTTGCTGTTACTGTCTTCTGTCCTTCCAGCTTGATGGCTTTGACCAATCCCGTACTTCTGAAGAAAACGGCATACTTCACTTTTTTCTGTGTGCGTTGTCTTTTCACCATTGTCGGCGTGGGATCATCTTCAAAGACCTATACTTTGCTTTCTTGACGTGTTGGAACGTCAAAAAACGGTATGTACGTTTGATCACCCGTTACAATTTTAGAAATGATGCGGTGGCTACCATCATTTAGCAATTTAAGAATTTCTTTACTGATTCTGACATGCTCCTCTTTTTGGTGCTCAGTTAGATTATGGGGAACCCAACGGCAAACTACTTTTTTCATATGCAATTCTTCATGAATAATTTTGTGTATGGCTGCGGATCCAATGTTAAGTTCCTTCTGTATCATTTGATAGGTACAGCGATTATCATCCATTAACATTTTTTGTATGGCAGACACATTATCCGGGATTACTGCCGACGGCGGCCTTCCTGTGTGTTCTTCATCCTGAAGAAAATTGCGACCTCTGCCAAATTCTTTAAACCATCTGAATACTGTAGCACGAGCTGGAGATTCATCACCAAATGCTAATTTCAACCGTTGAACGCATTCTTCTTGATTTAATCCTGCTTTAAAATCGTAGAAAATCATAGCGCGAAAATGTTCTCGCGTCTACTCCATTTTCTCTTCTGTTTAAAATTTATTCTACGCTAAACAAGTTGAAGTAAGTCAGTAAAAAATCTTCTGCTGTATTAAAATACTTTGTATTTTAAAATTAAACCGTTATTTTTATGTTATAAATTCCCGTCTGCGCGTATCTCAATAATTTCAGAGTAACCCTCGTATATCCAGTGGTCCCATTAGGTCTGTCTCTGAATATCAATTTTTTAAAAGGAAGATTCCTTTTAGATTTCTTGTGCAAACTTTCAGAAATCCACCTCAAAAAGTTTTGATGTTACAAACATTTCTAAAACCTAGTACGAAAATATTTCTGAAGAAATACTAGTATACAAGAAACGGGTCATTAGGAGCCCTGAATATTTAAAATGTTATTATGATAATTTCAGATGACGACATCTACTCATTCTTCGAAATTTATTTTACACTTGTTGGAAGTAGTGTTGCCATGTGTCCCGCGTAAATCAGTTCTCTAAATGCTCTGGACACCACTAATTTCGACATCGTTAATCGCAGATAATTCTGCCATTAGCTAAGGAAAAGGAAATTACTTTAATACTAGAACGCCCGGAAGGAGTCGATTCGACTCCGACCACGTGAATAAATGTCCATTGGAGCCAGAATTTTTTTCATAAAATAAGTTAAATTTAAACGACGCAGAACTACGTTAAATAAATCAGTTAAATAATTTTAAATAAAAATTCTGGAGTGAAATATTTTCATGAAACTTGAACAAATTTTCCGGTCGTTCTAGTGTTAAAATACTGGTCTCCAGAGCATTTGGAGCCCCGATTTACACGATATATCGTCGGTACCATGTCAAAATATCCAATATGAAAACAGTGTTGCCAGTGGGCTACTTTTTTTCAGATTTCTTCATTGGCTTCAGATCATTTTTTGAAACGTTAAAATTCGCCTTATTTAAAGACATATTAATTAACCCTTTTAAGGGCAGAAGAGTACTGTTCGTAAAATGGTGAAATAATTGATTGACACCAGAATATTCAAACAAATTTCTTAGAACATAAAAAACCGCTATTTTACACTTTCCTTACAAAAGCAAAATTTCATTAACCCTTGAATGCACACAGTAGAATGCGTTCCAGGGAAATCTAAATAGCAAATTTCGGCTATTTTAATAACAAAATGTCTGTTATTTAATAAAACAAAAATTTCCATTTAAATTTCTAGAGTGAATACGGAATATGTGAATAAAAAAATCCACAGAATCGGGAACACCGATGTTATCAAAATTATACCATAGGCTTTTAAGGGTTAAAATATTCTTCGTGTCATTTGTCCGTTTTGGAGAGGAAATTAGGTGGCTAGACCGTCCAGCTACCGCCATTGAAAGGGTTAAGGCGAAAACCAGAGGAATTTTACCATTTCAGAAAAGTTTTGTCGATTAAGAATTCTGAATTTTAAAAAGTAGCCCACTGGCAACACTGTTTTCATATTGGATAGTTTGACGTGGTACCGACGATATCTGGCAACACTAGTAAGACGACATATAGTGTGGTTTAGTTGAGACATTCAGATATTACCCTACGCCATAGCTGTCAACATCTTACGCTTTTCTGTATCACGAAAATTTAGTAGTAAATTTTATAATCTTTAATCGCCGTAATCTGCCGATTATATAAGGCAACATTTTCCATTAAATTTTTATGGTACAAAAAAAAACGTAAGAGCTGGCAGCTATGCTTACACAGTTTCATTTAATTTGCATGCCAATATAACATATTCATAAAAAAAAAGTTACTGAAGTCAGATTATTTTATATTTGTATTAAAACTATTTCTTCATAAACAATTAAAATAGCACCTTATTAATCTATTATACCATGTTTAGAAATATTGTTTGAAATGTTGCATCTTTAAAAAAATTCATTAATCCTACTCTTAAGCAAAAAATTTACCTGTAAAATTAATGCAATTTTATCAATAACATTTTGATTATACAGTAGACAGTTTATTCTCCTGATTGATTCCTTTAGTGATACAGTTTATCGTTTTATCAATGGTTGATTAAAGTCCCACTTTCAAAATGTGTACAATAAAGACTGCCTATCAAATGTAGCATCAAATATAAAGCTAATAGATACTGTCTTGACAGTGTTGCCAGTGGGCTACTTTTTTTTAATTTCGGATTTCTTGATTGGCACCAATTTTTTGAAACAGTAAAATTCCCCTTGTTTCCGCCTTAACCCTCTCGTTGCGTAATAGTTTTATCAAAATAGCTTCAAAAATTGCGTATTTAACTCATTCGCGACAAGCGTCTTTTAAGAATTTTTATTCTTTTGCCACCGGTTTTTCAAAACAAAAATTTTTGTCTAATTTAATCGGGGAAATGCTCCGATTAAATAATGCAAAATTTACAATAAAAAAATTACTGATGGGAATAATCAAGGAGGATTAATTAGACGGAAAATATGCATCCCCGAGGAAATCCTGGGTTGCGCAAATTTTGCAACTTTTACGTTGCCCCAGAATATCTCGGGTTGCGCAGCGAGAGGGTTAATAAATATATCCTTAACTGAGGCGAATTTTACCATATCTTAAAAATGGTGCCAATCAAGGAATCTGAATTTTAAAAAGTAGCCCACTGGCAACACTGTGTGTGGAATAAGCTAGTCTACATTACAAAGAAATTTTTTTGTTTGGTAGATCATCTTAGAATACATAGCTGCCACATTCTATGCTTTTTTTAATACTGCTTAAATTTAACTTTTTTTTTTTTTTTTTTACTTTAACACAGGTTTTCAGCCATTTAATATAGCCGTCAATTATTGTTAAATTTTCGTGGTTAAAAAAGCGTAAAAGTTGGCAGCTATGTGAATGCATTAAAGATATGCTAATATATTATTATGCGTTATTTTTAAGAAGTCGTTAGACGAATAACTTCAAGATAAAAAATTCTGCGATTTATTCTAGAATACAGCTCAAATACGAAATGATGAATATAGGGGAAATTGAGCTACTACAGTTGCCATGTAGCATTCAAATTTTTGTAAATCTCCTAATCAAGTATTTGCAGTTTATATTTTAGCCTCTCTTTTTAGTGTAGACATACGCCCATATATATGCATTTTACAATGAATACATAACAAAATATGAATAAGGGGGAAAATGCGAGATAGATTCAAATGGGAATGGGTATATATACATATATACAGGGTGCAATATGTTTTCTATCGCCGACCTTTAATTTCTCAACCGTTGGTCGTAGACATATATTTCCAATTACAAAAACGTTTCAAATGAGGTAAATATTCATTTTGTGGCATTATTTAAAGTAAAAAATCAATTTGATAAAAATTACGAAAACCAACTTTTTATACGGTCCCCCAGTCCCTATAGCTATATTTAGTAAAAGTTTACACATATCATAACAGATATAACACAAAAAGTTTGACATCTGTACTACAAAAATTGACAGAGTTATTAAATTTCAAAGTTTGAAATTTTTCGTATGATTTTGTCTTTCATTGAGGGACCAGTTAAAAGATTAATGAAAGTAATTCGAGATCAAAATCAGGGTGCAATGTCCTTTTTAGATGAAATAACCCTATTTGGTGATTCCCCGATTTGGCGATACCGGCTAAAGGTAGTTTCGGCGTAAAAAGGACATTGCACCCTGATTTTGATCTCGAATTACTTTAATTCATCTTTCAACTGATCCCTCAATGGAAGACAAAATCATGTGCAAAAATTTCAAACTTTGAAATTTAATAACTCTGTCAGTTTTTGTAGTACAGATGTCAAACTTTTTAGGTTATATCTGTTATGATATGTGTAAACTTTTACTAAATATAACTATAGGGACTGGAGGACCGTATAAAAAGTTAGTTTTCGTAATTTTTATCAAATTGATTTTTTACTTTAAATAATGTTACAATAGGAATATTTACCTCATTTGAAACGTTTTTTTAATTGGAACTATATGTCTAGACCAACGGTTGAGAAATTAAAGGTCGGCGATAGATAACATATTGCACCCTGTATATATATTCATCTGGATGTCTTCTTCTATTTGAAATATAGTCCACCTGCCTGTCTACTAGTTAATGCTTTAGCTACTAAACAAGAGGTGCTGGGTTCGAATAGCAACTCAGACAGTTTTTGGTAGTGGATCGGAATCCACATTAAACTGAGGTCTCGGTCTGTTAAGTCCTCACGTGTAAAGTATGACCGTAGTGCCCGTAATAAACCAATCCTGTTGAACTTTCCCAATAATAAGATGTGTGTTTGTCCTATCTATTTTTTGCATATAGAACTTGTCTCGTTGTGGGGAGGGGTAAATATAAATTACGATATCATCATGTCGTGAAATTTCATCTACCTGTTCCTTCATCCTTTCGCACAAATTACATGATAAATATATGATGCATCTTGCTCTTAATGGTGATGTTTAATTCTTTACGCATTTTATATTGTCAGAGATCATTTTTGACACCACTTTAAGATGTAGGCAGCTATGTTCATGCATCAAATCTGAATATACATTATCCAATGGGGAAATGTGTTTTTAAAATTATGTCTTGCCAATTTGTAAAGAAAAAAACTAGATTTTATTGAAATTCAATTTTCAGTGTTCAATTTTGTTCAGTTTCAAACAACAAACCTAAAAAAGAAGATGTATTGAAATTTATCTATATTTTCACATTCGTATAAAATATTCTCGTAAATTTCAATCAAGAAATGCAAACAAAGATAACTTTTTCAATACTTTACGTAAGAGATGTGAATATTTAAATTTCAGTCCATTTTATAGGAAACCTTTGTGTGTTATGCAGTAAAATAAGTAATCTGTTTAGACTTACTAAAAGGAATCTCCCATTTAATTATCTTAAAAGCAAGCAAATATGCAGTTTTCTTTCTGCTAGATTTTTTAAAAAACTTTTACAGCAAATTCCATTTTTCACTTGATAATTATTATATAAAATTAAAGCTGCTATATTTTTTGTCATATATGTGACATTTAAAGTCAAGTCAAAGAAACGTTTTCGAAACTTGGCATGCTTTTTTAATTACTTTACACGTTGATCATTTCTTTAACCCTCTAATGCCCATGGTAGCATATATCAGGGCTCGCAGCGTTCCTAAAATTTTCGCCCTTTGCTACCAGTATTTTAAATAAGAATTCTTCGTGGTAGATTCCTTTAACATCTGTAATAGAATTATACAATAAAGTATATCGTTTTAAAATAGTGGTAGGAAAGGGCGAAGATTTTAGGAACGCTGCGAGCCCTGATATATGCATGGAACTATTAACCCTTTGTATCACCGTCTTGCAGATCTGCAACATACCCAAAACGTCATTGTTATTTCAACAGTAAATTTCAAAAGACGATTTTGTTGATTGTTGTTATTCTATTACACTACTATTAACATAATTATGTCATTAAATCCGCAACAAATGTCGATATTGATCTTATTTTTCGCGCCAAAGTTTGATTTATCGCTTGATCAGCTACACGTGATTTTTGCTGAATTAAGGTTTGAAATACAGGAGTTAAAAAAGCCTCCAAACGTCTACGATAATATTGTTTTCAAAGGTGAGTTTAAATTCATTATTTAAAGACTCTGTTCGAGTTAGGAAATTTATAATATGTATAAGATAAACGTAAACTTTTGTTTGTTGCAGATCTGCAACAACGCGCCATATCTTCACTTGTAATGGATTTTTTTAAAATATCGAAAGAGCACCGAAAATATCTTCTAATGGTTATTTAAGTTGCATTTCTTTCACAAGAGCATTATTATTGAAAAAGGGAAACATTAGTCTGTTTTTATATTATTTAATTGCTATAGGGTAAGTTAGGGATCCCCCTCTCCCCTCTGTAAAATTAACTTCAAGTCGAAAGCTAGCAAAAAAGGGAAAGGTATTGTAGAAAATAGAATTCAACAGAAAAAGCATAGAGCGCCTACTCAACATATTCCACCAAAACAAGTGCGCCTAGACGAAATTGGGCACAAGCCATATTGGGCAGACAAAAGGATACGTTGTAAATACCCCGATTGTAAAAACTTTAATCAAACTGTTTGTGAGAAACGTGGTGTGGGACTTTGCTACAACAAAACTAACAATTGTTTGAAAAAATTTCGTGCAAATTAAAATTTTAAATATTTTCAGTTTTTGTGCCATTTGGCAAGATGTAGCAGATACGCAAAAAATCCATTTTTCCAAATAAAATTTTATTTTTTTGTTCTGAATTTTTTTAATTATTTTTCCCATGCTAAAATGATGCATTTTAATATCTGTGTGAGAATTTTTCAAATCGGGGTTGTTGAGTTACAAAGGGTTAAGAAAGAGGAACTGACGTATCCTTAATCCTTTAACGGTCGCATTAAATTACGGTTTAAAAATTAAAATTGCTTATTGGCACCACTTTTTGAAAAAGGAAATATACACCTTATTTAATGACAGGTAAAATGTACCATAATAAAGCTAATTACATTATTTTATAAAACTGATGGAAATCAAACAATCTGAATAAAACACACAGCTTGTAAATATCAGGGAGCAAGAATTAAGGGTTTAAAATAGTGAAGCTTCAACTGTAACCGCTTTCGCAGGGCTTCATTACCACCTCGGAAAACTTCCACCAGTAAATTTAAGTAGAAAATTTCTCTTTATTTAAACACCTCATTAATGGAAAGTTTCAATAAAAAATAATGGCAAAAACTGATACACATGTTTACTGGTGGCAGTTTACTTTGGAGATAGTACTTCCGCCACATTATGAAAACCTAATCAACCTACTGTCTGTGTCAAGGAAAAGATTATAATGCTTGGGCAAACTCACACTAATAAAAAAAAATAGAAATTTTGTACCATTTTTGTGAGAGAAATTTCCCATTAATACGGCGATTAAATAAGACGAAATTTTCTATTTAAGTTTACTGGTGGAAGTTTTCACTGGCTCAGAAACTGTGGATCTAATTAAAAAAACAGCAAACATCTTGTGACAACCTCCTCGGTTACTTCACTCCCAACTGCTAGACAATACACTATATGTCTCCTCCTCTTTATTTATAACTCCATTCATATATGCTACCACCAGTATTTCAAATTTTAGTGGATTTTTTTAATTGGGATATTCCAAATTCACTACAGAAATTTTAAAAAAGAATATTTGCTTCGTTTAATAAATGACTTTCCGTATTTTAAAGCGAAATTTATTAATGAAATTTCCTGGTACGAATTCAGATTTTCTGCTTTACGTCATTTCTTGAACGTATTCTGCCCTGGGAATTAGAGGGTTAAAGCATAGCTGCCAACTTTTACGCTTTTTTCATACCACTAAAATTTAAAAGAGCATTTTCCCTTATTTAATCTTAGAAATTTGCAATTAAGTCAAAATTTTTTCTTAAATTTTAGTGGCGAGAAAAAAGCGTAAAATTTGGCAGCTATGGTTAAAAGTCATGTTTGTACCCATAACTTAAATTTCTTTGTTTAACCCCTTAATCGTCGCGCCAGTGACTGTCACGGGCAGTGCAGGCTTCTTTTCTTTTATTCAAATTGTTATATTCCCACCAGTTTTTTTTTAAATAATGCAATTGGATTTATTCTCTCGACATTTTATCTGCCGTTAAATGAAGAGAATATTTCAACTTGAAAAAAGTGGTGGCAATCAAATAATCTGAATTTTAAAAAGTATTCGACACACATTCAATAGCGTGTGTTTGAATAAAATCGGATCTAATTAATATACGTGTTGTATTTTTTTCAATTTTAGATATCAGAAAAATAAGTTGCATATTTTCATAGCATATCTCTAAATTGAAGATTCTGTAACGTTATTGTTCGAGCTTTTTCATTTCATGTTAGGTATTCTATATATAAATGAAATATGTGAAATCTTAAAATTAGAGATTTGGTCAGATTTGTTTTTAAGAACTTTTGATTTTCAAAGGTTTATATATATAAATCAATATTTTGCCTTTATTAAACACAAAAAAAATATTATAATGTCTATGATTAAAAAACATGTTCAGTAATTTAAATATGAAATAGAAAAATCCTAATCTGAAATAGCGGTGCTGACTCCTTGACACTTCAAAACAGTATAATTATCTTTTATACACGTCTAAAATTGTATCAGTAAGTGAAGATTTTGTGTTTTGTTAATTTGTATTTATTTTTGATTACATCCTCTTTTCAATTACTGATATTGATTTGGCATGTTTATTATAATATTTCTTAGATTTGTTTTCATTTTTTTTCAAATACATTTTCGCAGCTGATTAAGCAATTTGGGAACAGTACTTTGTGGCTTTCTATGTTCAAACAAATATTAATTGTAAATTACTTATATTGTGTGTTGTGCATATCGTGCATTAATAACGTGTTTCACAATATAGGTTTCCTTTTTTGTTATTGTCCTGTTAATACCTTCTATTTGGGTTTTTATTGTTTATTTTCAAATCTGTGCGTTTAGCAATCTTGGGTATGATTTACTAAAGAATTTTTACAAATTTATGTAAGAAAATCACTTATAATCATTAAACTAAGCTATTATATGCTAAAAGTGATAAAAGTGCATTTAAAATGCATAGAAGTACCTTTATTTTTATATGCATGTTTCATTGCACAAACAGCCACTTCATCAAGATCTATGTCGATAAAAATTATCTCCGCAATTTTATTTTGAAACTAATGTCTTACAATTACTGGTAAAGTACCGCTACTTTGAGTGAGGCAGATTTGACTAACGTCGAAGGGCCTTTTCTTAAAAAAAAAAGAAAGAATAAAAAAAAAACACTGGCTGGCACACACGAAAATTTTAAAAGCTAAATTCTACAAGTTTAATGGATTGACCAGAGGGCAGGGTTGTGCCGAGGCGTTCAATACTTCCAACGACCGCTGTGTCTTCGAGATCATTATAGCTAATTCATTTCCATCCGTAATTTCCGATCCGTTCTTTTAATCAGAATAATTAATGTCATAAAGTTTTATTATACATATAGGGGAGATTAGGGAGGGTTAATTTATATCCACTTTTTACAAAATATTTTTTTATTTTTTAAATATTGAACGTAGAATAAAGTTTTATATATCATTTTATTTGTTATACAATCAGTTATCAAAATAAAATTACTACATAAGTGTAACATAAGAAATTTGAAAAATGATTGATTTTAATCATGGAAAAAGAATGGGTCAAGGCTCCCCGCATATGGGAGGATTGACCCACTTTGTTTTATATTGCAATATTTCTGAAGAGAAATAAAATCAGTTTTTAAAAAGCAAAATAAATTTATGCTATGCTACATGCCTTAGTTATTATAAAAAAATATATTTAAAAAAAAATATGATGCTTAAACAAACCTGTTGAGACGCAATCGCAAGTCAGAGGAGAAAAATGTTCTTTTAAACCGGATTTTGTATAAGCAGGTATAATTGTATAGCAGGGAAAATGACATTTTAACATTTAAGGCAGTACTCTGTTAAATACAGGTTCCGTTTTCATAGTGTTTCATGTTATTGTGCCCGGATTTAGGAGCCACTGTCACGCTTTTTTTTGTCTCCTTGTCCCTATTTTTTGTAACCTCGACCTGACAACTCTAGTTGTCACATAGTTTGGCTTAATCTCACTGTGGTCACCCTGGTAAAAATTGTCTATATACCTTCTTAAGTTTTTTCGATCGACGCTATGTTCTTTTGCAGACGCATGAGCACTTAATTTAGCATTAACATGATTTAAATCTTTAAGGGGCAAAGTATTTTCAGTACTAAAATGTTGAAATAAATGACTGGTACCGGAATGTATGAACAAATTTATTTGTAAATAAGAATAAAGGCTATATTGCACATACATATAGAATGGAAAAGATTTTAGCAAAATTCTGGTGCCATTGTGACGTTTCGGAATTAAAATTAAGTGGTTTTATAAACATACCACTGCCCCTGAAAGGGTTAAGGCTGCTACTTTCATCCTTTCTAGTCTTTATCACTGTTTCTATTTAGCTATTGTAAATAATATTTAAATGGAAAAAAGTTCTTTGTAACTTTTCCATTTGCTAGCAATTTTTCAAATCTTTCTTTAGTCAATTTTAAACATTCTTTTCCATCAAACCATTTTACTATAGCTTTACAGAATAAATTTATTTTCTGTTATATATATAACCATTAACTTTTCATTATGCACAGTGCATAATTAAAAGATTTCCAAAACCACTTAATTAAGGGAGCCTTGAGCATCTGGTCAAACCTTCCTCACATTGACTGGGTCAAGCCTCCATACATAGACCTTTTCTAAAGAATAGCAATTTGTTATGTTAAGCCTAACTTACTGTACAATCTTTATGCCTGGAATGAAAGCTCGATATTTCTGCATTCCTTTAAACCTACTTACTTAAATTTCTATGGTATAATTTATCTAAAAAAAGCTTACAAAATATTTCTAAAAAACACGGCTTTTAGGTTGAAAACGCTTCACAATTGATTTTTTCCACACTTATTTTGATTATCTCAATGAAACGAGGACTGTTGTTTGAGCATTCCAGTAGCGTTGGTTGACACCTATTGATAAAACTCTGAAATTCTTTTTAATATGAAAATTGATGGGTGGGTCAAGCCTCCCGTATGGTCAACCGTCCCTAGTCTCCCCTATAGATACAGAAATACAGGGTGTCCATAAAATATTGAAGCGAGCTTTAATTTTTTATTTGCTGGCGATACTGTCAGGTCTCTGACGTTAATGAGATGTATGCTTAATGTAAATTACTGTTAATTAATTTTATTTTGTTTATGAATTATAAAAGCACATTTATAATGAAATAAATTTTTTAAACAGAAATAAAAATTTAAAGAAAATATAACTTAAGATAATAATTTAAGATTATAAATAAACTGCGTTTTATTTCTTTTTAATTTCCTTTTGGCATCCAAATGTCAATTGTGATAACCATCCCTCTAAGTATTTATAATTTTTTTCAGAAAAAAACTGTTATTGATGAAATAGAATTTTTTTTATATTCCTTTTAAAAACCTATTGAAAAAATCCCTAAATTGATTCATACTTTTCAAATTTATCTGTATATCATTATCTACGTACTTGAGTTATAGATGTATTTTCTTATCTCTGGGATCAAAATGAGTACCATTGTATTCACATTTTTATTGTATGAAAGGTTCTGTTGTATAAAAGGAATTGTCATTAGAGGGTCTGATATCTATCGGAATGCGGATAATACAACTGGTAGCTAAGAAACAAGAGTGGTAAACAAAAGATAATCTCCTGTGATGACCTGTCGGTGGGAGAGTGATCGAAAGTCCCAGGTGGGGATTGCCCTTGATTTTACAGGTGAAGACCCCATTTTTGAAAGGCAAGAAGTGAAGTAAGAGAGCAAGGAGATCAGTTTTAAGTTGGACGTGGAAAGTGTAGGTTGGAAAGAATAGCTCGTGCTTTGCGCACAGAGTATTTCTTGAGAAGCGTACGTTGGAGAGACCCGTGTGGTTATTTCGTTGAAAAATCCTAGCTGAGTACGGTCAATTAAGAAGGGAATAGTTCATTTTTAATTATATAACCTAGTGCGTAGGCTATATCTTAAAGTGTAATTCAATGTTGGCAGGATCTGTTAAATACGTGCGTAAAAATGAAATTGATGTGATTGGTTGTAAATATGTAAATAAATTTCCATTTATTATTTGAAGTATCCGAGTGACTCTTTCCAACCTTTTTATACCGTGTCTGGTATCGCGCGCCTATACAGGTGATGGCAGCATATCAGCTAAGGAGTATATATTAACCCCTTAATCGTCGCGCCCGTGACTGTCACGGACGGTGTAGGCTTCTTTTCTTTTATTCGGATAGTTTTATTCCCACCAGTTTTTTTTAAATAATGCAATTAGCTTTATTCTCTCCACATTTTATCTACCATTAAATGAAGAGAATATTTCAACTTGAAAAAAGTGGTGGCAATCAAACAATCCGAATTTTGAAAAAGTATTCGATACTTATCAGGCGCGACGATTAAGGGGTTAATGTCTTTACGTGTGATAGATTAAAATTTGAGTGATAGTTATCACCATATCGGCAACGTACAATTACACATATGCAGGCAGTGTAAATTGAAAATTATTCGCAATAAGGTAGGATTTAAGATTATGTTGACGAATTAGTCATACCATGAAATATCAATAATTTAATGTTAATTTTATACGGCCCCAGGCTCCATTAGATTGTATTTAGATAAATATCTCCGTGCTCTGGAAAGTAAAACAACAAAAAATTCCTTGTTTAACCCGTTAACGCTCGAATTAAATTACGGTTTAAAAATTCAAATTGCTTATTGGCACCACTTTTTTGAAAAAGAAATATTCACCTTATTTAATGACAGGTAAAACGACACTAAAATATAGCCAATTTCACTATTTTATAAACCTGGTGGGAATCAAACAATTTGAGTAAAAGACACAGCCCGTGAATATGACGGGAGTGAGAATTAAGGGGTTAACGACAAAAGTACAAGTAGTTATGATATTTAATTTATTTTTTAAATCGGAGTTTTCAGGCACTAAAAATTCCTTTGTTAATTTTTAGTACCAGAAAGTGTCCGGAAAGTATCGTTTCTAAAAAATAACGTTCCGTTACTTAATCCAGCCGTAAAACAAAGCAGATGTATCATTGTACGGTTAAATACTGATAATATATACTGCATTTTTTTAAACTTCTAAACATCGCACATTTTTAATTTTCACACCATCATATAGGGAAAAAAATGTACTTAAATGCAATTTGTTTGAAAACAACACCTCAATTTATTTTTGAGATATTAATATTTTTGTAGTTTTTAAAGACATTTCTCTACTGTTGGCAACTGAAGTACTCCATTTCTGTAGAAAGTAAAGGGACAATATTCGATTACTATGCAATTTTATTGCCCTTATCTCAGAAAAACGGAAAAAATTGTAATTAAAATGCGTGTTATACTAAGAATATCGTCTGCTACAAAATTTTTTTTTAAAGTATTCATGTGTGACTTTTTTCTCCTCGTTTACTTAATTCCTATCACAAAGTAGAATTAATGCAATTTTATTAATCCGCGTGTAATAACATTTTCCGAATTTTGGAAAAATATAAATGAATGATTTCTGATAAAACATGGAACTATTATAAACTATATTTAATTTTCAGTAACCATATTAATGTTACAAACAATTATGAATTATAAGATACCCAATTTTATGCCGAGTTTCTTGAATGACGACGTCGCTTTTTGCTGGGTTTGTGCATTATTCCGCGATAGTAGCGCCATATGCATAATTTTCTATAGTTGTTCTTTAACCCCTTATTTCCCGCTCCCGTGATATTCGTGGGCTGTGGCTTTTCTTCAGATTTTTTTATTCCCACCAGTTTTATAAAATATTGTAATTGGCTTTATTATGGTATTGTTTTACCTATCATTAAATAAGGTGAATATTTCTTTTTCAAAAAAGTGGTGCCAATAAGCAATTTTAATTTTTCAACCTTAATTCAATACGACCGTTAAAGATCCTGTCCCTGCCGGCGAAGATATTCAGGAGCTAATGCTAATCCTATGGGGGGGGGGGGATTTATCTAATATCTCGTTTGCATTTCGGCATTTTAAAAAAAATTGCATTGGATAGTTTTTATAAAGGTATTTTTTATAAAGTTACTTTCACTTTCAAAACCGGTTCCGAAAATGAAAGTGTCATTCTAAAAAATATCTGCAACCAAAATCGAAAAAGTAAAAAAGGTGCGATGTAGAGGCGGATCTTGGCTATCCAATGCAAAAAAAAAAAAAAAAAAAAAAAAAAAAAAAAAAAAAAAAAAAATTATTTAAAAATGCCAAAATGCAAACGAGATATTAGAAAAATCCCTCCCCATAGGATTAGCATTAGCTCGTGAGTGCCTTCGCCGGCAGGGACAGGAGCCTTAAGTGGTTAAGACTGGATCATAAAACTGGAATTCTTCAGCGGGTGCAGATGACGTCTTTTTATACAAAATAAAAGCGCGTATTTTATGTCTTAAAACTGAAAGATTTTTGGGTACTATCTATATTTATATATTTTTTTTCTATCAGGGGCGACACTAAATTCTGTAAAAGCAGAATTCCTGTTTTCTAGTTCATTTTTTTGCGTGAAAAATAGCAAATCTCATAATACAGGCTTTTAAATTCATTTGGTCTCGTTAGATAAAATTAAGGGAATAAACTACTTTCAGCAAATGTGTGTTTCTGTTAGATTTTAATTAGTTGGTAAATCGTACGAGACTTAAAAAAAACAAATTGGCCAAACAAATTTTCATACATAAGTTTTCCAAAATCTGTTTGCTAATCTTATTTTATAAAAGTAATTATATTTTTATTGTTTTGTATTTTGTTGTAAAATTTATGTCTAAAAATTAAAGTCTAAAATACAAAAAAATAATATGCTATTGTTCTCAATATAATCTTTTCTCCCTATAAAAATCTTTAATGGTTCTTATCCAGAATATTTCATTTTATTCTTCTAGAAATCCTCGGGATTTCGGGTAAAAAGAAAGCAACAAATCACTTCCTAATCTGCTGAATGCTTTTTTCCTTTTCTTATTTTTAAGAGATAAAAAATCTTTAAGATTATCACGTTACTTTTATAGGATTCTTTCATACATGGAAGGCAAATTAAGTTGTCGTCAATAACATTATATTTTTTGCGTGCTCTATTAAGACCGTTTTATAAAATGATTTTTACTAAAGAACTACAAGAGAAAAATGCATTTTAAACTATTTTTTTCATTTTGTTTGAATAAATTTGTGGATTTTACTTCGTTTTACATTTAACTTTATTTTTTATTTGTTTTGAAAGTATTTCATTTATAAGTAAAAACTCATTCTTATACTCATTATCGGTTTCCTATCTCTGTATTATGTAAAGAAAACTATTGAGTCTATCATAAATTTTGATGATGAAATCGTATATTGCATTTTAAATATATTTTAAAAATTACTATTTTTTTTTGAAAAAAAAAAAAATAATAATAATAATCATTATTTCTAGAAGTATAGAAACATTATATAGTTTTCTGATCTAACTGATAACACAGCATAACTAATGTATGATATTTTAATGGAACTATGGTATTCTATTTAACAACTTGAAAGGCGGCGATATATTATATATACTACATAATTTTAACCCTTAAAGCTCCGGCGTCTCTTACACAAATTTTATTCGATCGGCACCACTTTTTAACAAGCAGTTACCTTCAAGTACACAATTTCAAAAATGCTCTGAATAAATAACGTGAATTTTATTTTCCTTTATTACTGGTACCAAAATCAAATTTTGCAAAGACTAAGAATGTCTCCACAGCGGAGCCTACGGAGTGGGAAGGGTTAATTCGCAAATACCACACTGGCACAGTAGATTTAAATCTAAATATTCTCTATATCATGAATACGAAGACAATTTTATACTTACTTCCATATAATTTTTCTCGTTATTCCTGGCATTAACTAATCATTTGAAAATTTTTGTAACCGGAGTGCTTTGCTCCTGAAAGTGTTAAACATTTTTGCAGTAACCCTCTGTCTACCAGAAGGGTCCAATGGACCCGACATGTACATTCAAAATATTTATTCAAACCAGAAATTTCTTCAAAACAAACTAAATTTATAAATCAGACAATAATAAGTTAAATAAACAAATTAAATAGTTTTAAGTAAAAATTCTGGTGTAGAATGTTTTTATAAAACTTGAGTAAAATTTTCAGTAGTTCTAGGGTTAAATCTCAAATTAATTCTTTGTCGATAAGAGAATTACTACCGTAATTTCGCGGGTACGCGTAACTGCCGCACCACATATAACTCAATTTCCTACGAGAATTAATTTTAATTTTCTTGTGGTAGATAACTCTAGAAAATATCCTAGTATAATAAATGCATGACAGCGATATTTTTCAAAATGGCGAAATGAATATACCAGGGACCGAATATACCAAAATGAATATACGCTGGGACCAGGGATGCCAGTTTGATCTCCATTTTTAATCAGAAATTTCGGATTCATACCAGAAAATACAAACAGTATTTATTAAATGACGGACTTTTCGTGATTTCTCATGTTAAAAATTCGTCTTTAGAAAGTTCCGGCCTTTAAGTGGAATTTCGAGATAAAAATGACCAAGCAGTCCAAACTGCCAACCCTGGCTGGTACGTATAGTGTCCCAACTCCGTAATTAAAAGATTAAAAAAAATCCTTTAATTCTGAACTGTGACACTGACTCCTGAATAATAGACCTAAGAGCTGACACGGATTTTTTTTTCTTTTGCGTTTGCAATAGTGGCGTAGCGGAAGGCGGGGGGGGGGGATCATTTTATTATCAATATTGTTGTCCGCTAAACTTTCCTTTCTTTAATCGTACAACCTAGACCTGAACGCTGACACAAAAATGGCGGCTGCCGAAGGCCTATTTTTTCAGCGTGTGTACGGTCCCTTGAATTTTGGTACCAATAGTTAAAAAAAGTTTTTCTCCTTTATTTTTCTGAGATTAAAGAAGTTAAAGAAATCTTTTATAAAATACTTGTGTCAATTTAGAGGGCCGTACATACATTTAAAAAAATCCGCCTACAATAGCCGACATTTTTGTTCCAGCGCTCAGACCTAGTATTCAGGGGGCGGTGATCTAGCGAAAGGTTTAGGTGCGAAATTTTATTTTGGGCGTTTATAAAGTTTTTCGCCATCTCAAAGCAGGTTAAAAGCTCATTTCGGACGAACTTTTATGACCTATTAACTTTAAACATAGTTAATAGAATATTTTAATTAGTATGTTTCTAGTATTTTTCAATGTTGGCTAGTTCCATGGGTTTTTGTAGTGTAAGTCACATATCTGATAACTGCTATGCTTGTTGGCCACCGTTATTTTAGAAAAGTTTGCTTGACCTTATTCAATTAATGAGATACACTATATGGCCAAAGGTGACCGATCACTTGCGATTTCAGACGTTTTGTTAAATATCTAGAAAAATAGATGAGGAATTAACCTGAAACTGCGGGTTTGTAAACAGTGTAGTATAGGTCATATATTTCCGCGAAGATTTTTCTCGAAACCCCATAGGGGACGTCAACAAATTGAAAAAGAACGAATATCTTTTGGATAACCCTGTAAAAACTAATGTAGCAAAAGCATTCAAACTCGAGATTATTAATAAGTGACTTATTGTAATATACTATGTTCATTTTTATGAGGATAGTATGTATACTCGTAGAAAAATTAAGGTTTTTATAAAAACAATCCCAAATTTTGCCAAGTTTTTTGCTTATAATTTGCAGAGTTCTTAATATAAAAAAAAGTTCTTTTCAGAAAATAGGACAAAACAGCATTGTACACAATACTCTGCAGTCAGAATTAAAAAGTAATAAAAATTGTATGAAAAATGAGCATGTTTGCTAAAAAATGTTTCACTGCACATGCGCGAATACAATCAAAATATAATGTGCATGTGTTAGCTAAATGTATAGAGCAACTTTTGTGAAAGTCTCAAAAACATAGTTTGAAAAGTCTGATAATAATCGTTTATAGAATAAGCTCAAAATCCGTTGTTCCCAAAATGAAGCAAAAAGATGAGGGGTTGTATCCATATATTCATTGATTAGTACCGATATAGCGTACACAATATTGCACGTACTGCTGTATTTGGATACAGCCCCTCATCTTTTTGCTTCTTTTTGGGAATAAAGAATTTTGAGCTTTTTCTATAAACGATTATTATCAGGCTTTTCAAACTATGTTTTTGAGACTTTCACAAAAGTTGCTCAATACATTTAGCTAACACATTGTGCAAATTATATTTTGATTACATTCGAGCATGCGCAGTGAATCATTTTTTAGTAAACCTACTCATTTTTCATACAATTTTTATTATTTTTTCATTCTGATTGCAGGGTATTGTGTACAATGTTGTTTGTCATGTTTTCTGATAAGAACTTTTTTTTATATTGAGAACTCTGTAAATTATAAGCAAAAAACTTGGCGAAAAGGGACTGTTTTTATAAAAACCTTAATTTCTCTACGAGTATACATGCTATCTTCATAAAAATGGACTCAGAATATTACAATAAACCACTTATTAATAATCTCGAGATTGAACACTTTTGCTACATTAGTTTTTACAGGGTTATCCAAAAGATATTCGTTCTTTTTTAATTTGTTCACGGTCCCCTATGAGGTTTCGGAAAAAAATCTTCACGGAAATATATGATTGATACTATACTGTTTACAGACCTGCAGTTTCGGGTTAATTCCTCATGTATTTTTCTAGATATTTAGCAAAACGTCTAAAATTGCAAGTGACCTGTCACCTTTAGCCATATAGTGTAATCTCCCATAAATTAAGCCACATTTTTCCGTTCTAAAATACTGGTAGCCAAAAATCGTAGCATGTGAACTTACACTACAAGTACTTATGGAAATAGCCTATTAAGACTTGTATTGCATTTCTGTTACTAATTTTAATAGTATTCTTTGCTTTGCGAAATATCAGAAATTATGTTATTAAATACGACGAGAAATACTATTAAAATTTAGTGGTAGCAATCGATCATTTGGGTCTGACCGCTCTCAGGCCTATATTTATTGATGTTCATGTAAAAATACTAGAAAAAGGAAGGGTGTTTACTGTTTGTGGTTATGGTTGCTATAACAGTTGCTATAAATCAAAACAAATCCTTTTCTCATCCTACAATCATTTACTGTGTGTCCATACTTCCCTTTTCGTTAACGAATAAATAAAACGATATTCTTTGACTATATGCCGTTTTGCAAAAGTAATTTAAACACTTATTGTTAATTCTCAGTTTGATAGTTTTTACAAATACTTTCTTAGTATCAGAAATCTATCCTGTTTATTTAAAACTCGGCGTCAGGCATTTATTATTGTCTGTGTTGCTTCTTCTAAGTACAAGTTAGCCATTGCCCAGCATGGGCATCTCATATTGTTCCTTAAAATTTCGGTTACGTAAGCTAATGAATGGTTGGGTTGATTTAGAATTCAAAAATTTCCGTTAAGTGGCGTATTCTTCGGGTTATACGTGTCCAAAGTTCAAACATTTGTGACTCGATGCACTTTCAATTAAATCTGACATCTTGTCATAATTCTATCTCTGGCCGCACTGCTGAAAAGATGTAGAGCGCTCTATGTCTCTTGTACCGGAGATCACACCGTGGCAATATTTCATTGCTCGCTAATCTTTAAATATGCCACATGCATATCTTGAACTTTTTATTGAATCTCCCGCCCTGAGTTAAGTACGCAAAGTACTTAAAACTGATACGGCTGATTTTATATATCTAAAATAACTACTTAAAATTTAAATTAACATCCCTTTCAAAGGATAAAATCTTCAGTATAGGTCA
Organism: Maratus speciosus; assembly: GCA_963932465.1. Taxonomy (NCBI): domain Eukaryota; kingdom Metazoa; phylum Arthropoda; class Arachnida; order Araneae; family Salticidae; genus Maratus; species Maratus speciosus. Next base: position 554,648,500 of record OZ010787.1, on the reverse strand, counting down.
GATCATCTCTTCCTACTCTCTCTAATCTCCGGACGTTGCTCCGCCCGACTACTATTTTTTTCTTTTTCTCAAAAATTGTCTTCTCCAAAAAAAAGAATTAGTCTTTGAATGACAAAAAAAAAAAAAAAATCACCTCGATAAGTACTTTTGCATCAAATCACAAATATTTTGTAAAGAAGTCATAATGAGACTTCCGGAGAGGGGGAAGAAGATTCGTTGAACATAATTGCACATATTAAAATTTAGTGGTAGCAATCGATCATTTGGGTCGGACCGCTCTCAGGCCTATATTTATTGATGTTCATGTAAAAATACTAGAAAAAGGAAGGGTGTTTACTGTTTGTGGTTATGGTTGCTATAACAGTTGCTATAAATCAAAACAAATCCTTTTCTCATCCTACAATCATTTACTGTGTGTCCATACTTCCCTTTTCGTTAACGAATAAATAAAACGATATTCTTTGACTATATGCCGTTTTGCAAAAGTAATTTAAACACTCATTGTTAATTCTCAGTTTGATAGTTTTTACAAATACTTTCTTAGTATCAGAAATCTATCCTGTTTATTTAAAAGTCGGCGTCAGGCATTTATTATTGTCTGTGTTGCTTCTTCTAAGTACAAGTTAGCCATTGCCCAGCATGGACATCTCATATTGTTCCTTAAAATTTCGGTTACGTAAGCTAATGAATGGTTGGGTTGATTTAGAATTCAAAAATTTCCGTTAAGTGGCGTATTCTTCGGGTTATACGTGTCCAAAGTTCAAACATTTGTCGCTCGATGCACTTTCAATTAAATCTGACATCTTGTCATAATTCTATCTCTGGCCGCACTGCTGAAAAGATGTAGAGCGCTCTATGTCTCTTGTACCGGAGGTCACACCGTGGCAATATTTCATTGCTCGCTAATCTTTAAATATGCCACATGCATATCTTGAACTTTTTATTGAATCTTCTGCCCTGAGTTAAATACGCAAAGTACTTAAAACTGATACGGCTGATTTTATATATCTAAAATAACTACTTAAAATTTAAATTAACATCCCTTTCAAAGGATAAAATCTTCAGTATAGTTCAGATCATCTCTTCCTACTCTCCCTAATCTCCGGACGTTGCTCCGCCCGACTACTATTTTTTTCTTTTTCTCAAAAATTGTCTTCTCCAAAAAAAGAATTAGTCTTTGAATGACAAAAAAAAAAATCACCTCGATAAGTATTTTTGCATCAAATCTCAGATACTTTGTAAAGAAGTCATAATGAGGCTTCCGGATAGGTGAAAGAAGGTTCGTTGAACAGAATTGCACATATATTTATACTAATAAAAGAAAGTTTCGCTCGCTGTGTGTATGTCTGTCTGTCTGTTCGCGGTGGCTAGCAAAATCTATGGCACGTACGAAGCTGAAAAGTTTTGTCAAACTAGCCCAAAGGTTGCACCTGAGATTCAGAATTTTAAAATTCTAATAATTAGTTGAGAAATTAATTTAAAACCCAAAATTAAAAGAATGGAAAAGTATTCATAATTCAACAAAAGCATAGATTTTTATCAAAACGCAGAATATTTCTTCGAAAAGTTGAAGAGAGAGGGAGGGGTTAATAGAATTAAAGCGCGGCCAGGGCGATAAATGTTACTGGGCTTTTATATAAAGGGCTGTATCTTAAATTCTACTTAGCCTAAAAACTCGAAAATTACACAGCCAGACGCAGAAAAAAATTCCACTTTCAGAAATTCTAAAAATTATTTTTATACTCTTGTAAATAGTTGGAAAATCCATTACAAATCCATTCATAAAATCTCTTTTATTTCCGTTCAAAAGGAACACATATTTTTGAGAAATCTTTCATAGCGAGAGCAGGTGTTTGCAACGGCTATGGAATAAAAACCCCAAATCGCAAATGATTTTTATACTAGGATTCTTTGGAACGCCGTCAATTTTTTAAAATACGCCATTTATAGATTTTAATGTTATGCATCTTGCCCTATCTTTAAACGCTGTTTAATAACATCTAAATATTACAAAAATCGCTCCGCAAGTTTTTGTTTTATAAAAAATTCGATTCTTAAAAAGTAAAAGAAATGCTTTGTTAATTATTGTGTTGCAAAATCGAGTTAAAGAAATAAAATCAAACAAATTTAAGGTTCATTTAAAAGTATTACCACGGGCCCGGGCAACGCCAGGCGGGTCAGATAGTATTTTAATAAAGTCTCTCCGTTTTAGAAATTTCTCATGGTTCATTTTTTGTAAAAAACGAAAAAACTTTTGGGACAACCTAAAATTAGTGGCTTAAGAAAACCGATGGTATAATAATCTTTATAAGTGAATCAATTTGAAACTTTTACAGGATAAAAATCAGAATAATTTATTTTTATAGGCATGGAAGTTCGATATTAAATTTATGTTTATTGCACTTAAATATTTGTCTAGAATTTGGATATTGGTAAAGCAGGTGAAATTTCTCCTTGAAAACATTATACACCATGCTTTTAAAGTCTGTCTCTCATCGGATTTGAAATAATTTGACCCTTAAATATAACTTAATTTAAATTTATTGCCATTATGAGAGCATCTGAAAATATTACAGTACTAAAAAGATTTATTCATATAAATATTTGAGTTTGAATAACAAAACTAAAAAAATGTTATCCTTTACACAGTTCTAATTTTTTTAAACATTCTCAAAAATGTTTCACGATTAAAAAGATAGCCATTTAAAAACTCGGAGTTTAAATTCCTTTGAAACAAGCATACAGTTTATATTGAAAACTAACAAACAAACATTTTATATTAGCTGATGAATAAAAGTTACTAAATTTAAGAAAGACAATATTTTAAAATAAGAATAATATTCTCTATGATAAATTCATTTTTGTTCATAGAATAACCTTTTTGACCCTTAATCGCATAGTGATGTAAATTTCCATCACCTTTTTATTTAATTTTTAATACATAAATTAAGTTCTTACAACCACTATATTTATATAGAAATATTAATCTTCTAAAAATTACAAAAATATGCTACTAAATAAAGTTAAAAATCTATCTTAAGATTTCTGGTGTCTAATCCTTAATATAAAAATAAAAAACACAATTCTAAAAGAATAATCCATGCAATTTAGGGTTAATGTAATAACATATTTTCAGACTAGTGCATAAATTCGCCTTTATATTTTTATTAAAACTTTTGGTTGAATTATTTTCTTTTCTTTTGTTTTATGAAAATACTAGATTTTTAAAAGATTATTTTGTGATACAAAAGTTTGGAAATTGCACATTAACTTGCAGAATTTTGAGATTTGATTTGAAAAAATTCCCTTACTTGTTTTAATGATTTTATAACAATAATTATTTTTCAATTGCCACTTCCAAAATTATTTATTTCAAATTTATACAGATCGTTGAATATATAAATTTAAATGGATTATTATTTTTTTATTTTTTTTTTCTTCTTAACGAAGAATAATTAAAGGGTCTACAATACCTAAGAAATTAAATACAAACAGAATAGAACAGATATTGAAGTGCCCTTTCTAGGGAAATATTGAAAAGATTACAGTAACTTTTTAATACTTTTGGCAGTAGCTAATTCGGCAGTAGCTAATTTTGGTAGTAGTCTATATTCCTTAAAAAAACATGAAAGCACATCAGTTGCGCTTGTATAATTCTAGACTTTTTTTAATTAACATTACTAAAAAAGATTTATTTTTTTAGAAAAAGGAAAGTCCGAAAGAGCTACATTAACAAAAAAAAGTTAACACCAAAAGAAAGTGGATTTTTTTTTTTTTAATTTCTTCAGTACTTCTTCAGAAAATGGTACCTGAATTTGAGGTATTTTAACCCCTTAAGGATCGCTTAATGTTTGGAAAAACCATCAAAAAAGTACCTATTTTTTTATTACAGAAATTGAATAATTATAAGGTTTCTAAATAAAATGTGCAATTAGTTTTTTTGAGGCGAAAAAAAAGATGTTATAGAATAAATTCACATTTGTAGAAAAGCCATCATGGGAGAATTCTGTGTCTTAATGTTTCTTTTACACCATACAAATTAATACGATTGAGACCTTCCTTTTTCGTATTTTAGATCTTTATTTATCATCATCACACAAATTTTTACAAATAATATTTGAAATAATATATATCCACTAAAATTTTTTTATTAATAATTTCTTGAGTGTGAAATATGTCGAAACATGAAATACAAAGTCCAGTATCACAATTAGCAACAAAAATCAAACCTGAACGGTGATATTCAAAGACTTCAGACGGAAATGCCAGTTAAATATTTCTGGTTACAGAAGTTTTTTCCTGCATTGTTTCCTGCAATCTCCAGCCCGGAAAATGACGGGCACGAGAAATAACGAACGACACCTCAGACCGTGATATTGACGGGAGAGAGAAATAAGGGGTTAAATGGGACTTCCCAACGTTGTTTCCCAATTATTAAGGGTATTCACAAAGTCTCTTTGAAATTAGTCTCTCTAATATTTCAACCTCTTATTACAAACGTAAATGAACAGATACATGTATGAAAAGCATTACGATATTAGGAGTATATATTGAAGATTTTTGTGTCAATTAACCTTCCTACCCTGAATGGGTCTAATCGACCCATTTCTATAATTCATTTCATTCGATTCGAACCAGAAATTTTTTCGTAAAGTGAGATAAATAAAAGGCACCGAAAACTAATATAAATAAATACATTAAATATTTTTTAAAGAAAATTCTGGTGTGAAATATTTTTATTAAGGTTGAGTAAAATTTCAACAGGGTAGGAAGGTTAACTCCTTAACGGTCGCATTAAATTACTGTTTAAAAATTCAAATTGCTCATTGGCACCAATTTTTTGAAAAAGAAATATTCACCTTATTTAATGATAGGTAACTTTTTATCACTGTATGAACATATAGAAAATTTTCAATGTCCCTTTGTTTAAAAAAATGCCACTTAAAGTGGAATTAGTCAGATTGTCTTCTGAATGCCTCATATATAGAAATTTAGTTCATTTCTGATGAAAGTATATTGAGAATTTGAAACTCTGATGAAAGAATGTAAAAGTAATGCTGTTTAAGCATTATCAAATATGAATTATTGGGAAGTCCAGAAAGTTCATGCCTACGCTTTGACAACGTTTGCAAGAGAAATATACTACACAATGTATTTTTAAAAAATAGTGGTGCGAATCGAGTATAACAAGTAATAAAAAAATTTTGTTTTTAAAGTCAATTCCTACTTACGACATCAAAGAAAAATTTAATATAATCCCTTAAGCTAATATTAGTTTTTGTTGCATTAAAATATCTCAATTTGTTGATTTTCTATAAGCAAGTAAATTTACAATGGAAGTCTATGGGAATTTGGCGAAATATTAGAGATATCGCCAAGCTGGCGTCACATTTGGCGTCTCATTTTGGCGGTATTCAAATTTGGCGGTATATCGCCAAGTTGGCGACAAACTTGGCGGTATTTGGCGACATAACAGGGTCCCCCCATGGTAACCCCCTTATAGTTATGAAGATGCATTAAATGCTTCAATAATTTTTGCCATTTTGTCTCCCAAGTAAAACTAAAATTAATTAATTAAAATTTAATTAATGAATTAATATTTGAAATACTGTATTAACATCAATTGTCATCCAGTACAAGCTTAAGAAAATTTATTTCAACTTGATAGGATGAATAATAAGTATTTTATTAACGATTGAAAATTTGAACAAAAGATATATATATATAAATAAATAAATAAATAAATAAATAAATATAAGGAGAGTGTGAACTAATAGTAGGAATTGAAAAATAGCCGCCTGTGGCAGCTTTGATGGTACAAATTTGAATTTATCAATAAAAAAGGAGGGCAAACTGGCAACGCTGCTACGCCTACTGTTCAAGGGACTGTGCATGTGCATTAGGCAATAATGACTTATTATTTCAAACATAAATTAGGTTTTGTCCTTAAAGTATGACAAATGTATAAATATATTAATTAATTGACAAATTTAGATACTACATTAATAGTTTTAAAATTAGATATAACGAAATTTTCTTTATTACTAATTTAATAATAAGTCATGATAATGTAGTATGGAGTATTTAAATGTAATAAAGTGTAGTTGAATGTCATATTGTTCTTTTTAAAAATTACATAATGAAAAAAATATGAAGCAAGATATCTTTTTTAATGCTTTTACTTATATTTTATTTTTTAAAAGCCTAATTTTGAAATTCATAAATTTAAAAGACAAACAAAAAATAGTATGTCTCTTCAACAATTAAACAAAAGTTGAAGAAGGTAAAAAGGTAAAAGGTAATTAAAAAGGTAATGAAAAAGGTAATTAAAATATCATTTTTAGTTTTTTTAAATACGCATCAGAAAAATTAATATATTATTGAAAGTTTTATAATAAAAATCATAATTACTTTGCAATGCATTTGAAGACTAAAGTACTTGAAGATTTCAGTAAATGAAAAAAAAAATATAATAGAAAAGCAACTATTTCATTACCTGCAATGAAAATCTCATTAAATTTGCAGAGCTTTGCGTGATGTCGAAAGTAATTGTCTTAGAAGTTTTATAAAGAAAAGATTTTGAAATTCAATTAAATTGTGATGAAAGTATATATTGGGGAATTGAAATTTCTATGAAGCAATCTAAAAATAATTCGGTTGTTAAGCATTTTTGAATCTGAAATTTCAAATAGAATTCTAATTAATTTGTCGGAACTTCTAAACTGAAGAAATGTCGTTACTTAATAATGACATTTAATTTTTCAAAATAAATTATGTTTTCTCCTTAAAATATAACAAATTCAGAAACATATTAATTAATTGACAAGTTTCGTTACTGCGTTATTAGTAAAGGTACAATTAACTTTAGAACACTTTAAATCTTAAAATTCCGTAAGAAGATTAACAGTCCGAAAAAAGTAGTAATATAAATTTGACTATGCCGCATAAACTAAGACTGATTTGAATTTTTTGAACTAAATGTTTCAATTTTGCAAGGCTCCCCATAGCAGCGGGGGAAATGGTGGTGATCTCCAGTTCGAAGCCTGTTTACTCCATTGCTCACAAATAGTGTGTAGTTCATGGAACTATTAATGAAGAGGAACTGGCATATCCTTAAAATAGTAAAGCTTCAACTGCAACCAGTATTTCTGGGGTTGATTGCCGTAGGTTCAAACTTCCACCAGTAACTTTAAATAGAAATTTTTACCTTATTTAAACACCTTACTAATGCAAAATTTCAGCCATGAATAATGGCAAAAACGGATATTCATTTTTACTGGTGGCAGTTCACTTCGGTGGTAGTCAGGCCATGCTTTTACGCCATATTGTGACAACCTAGACAATCTTCTATCAGTGTCAGTGAAAAAGATTATAATTCCAAGGCAAACTACTACCAGTAAAAATAAATACGAAATTTAGCCATATTTATGAGAGAAAATTTTCGTGAAAAAGCCGCTAAAGTCAGGAAAACTATTCTATTGAAAATTTACTGGTGGATGTTTGATTCGGCGGTAATCAGAAACTGTTGTTTGGATGTGAAAAATTAGCCGCCAACTTGTGAAAACCGCCTCAGTTACTTCACTCTCAACTGGTAGTCTCTACACTATATGTACCCTCCTCTTTATTCATAACTCCATTGCGTAGTTACCAACTGTAACCCTTCCTGCGCTTTAAACTGTATATTCCACTCTTTTTTATCTGACTGGATCCTGTGAAAAAGGGATTTAACCTTGTACACAGAATTGGATTCTACCGGGTGTCCCAAAAAGGACTGACTGATTTTAAAATTCAATAACTTGCAAACGGTGACAGATATTAAAAAAATTCTTGCAGGAGGGTTATGCATAAGGTCAAAAGTTTTATTACAGTGATTTTCAATTTTAGTTCGATTTACAAACAATAGATGGCGCTGTAAGCAATAGTCGCTAAATTCAGGCTCGATTTTTGGTACTTCGTGGCCCGGATAATACATTTCCATCTCCTTTTTCTGCATGGAACAAGATAAAGGACCAAAAATCGAGCCTGTATTTAGCGACTATTGCTTACAGCGCCATCTATTGTTTGTAAATCGAACTAAAATTGAAAATCACTGTAATAAAACTTTTGACCTTATGCATAACCCTCCTGCAAGAATTTTTTTAATATCTGTCACCGTTTGCAAGTTATTGAATTTTAAAATCAGTCAGTCCTTTTTGGGACACCCGGTATATTATAAACTCTGGATTACTAAGGAATAAAAGTCTCGTGAAATATATATCTTAAACGTATATGTGTTTCAAAACAACAACAACATTTTTGGAAGGGAATTCTGCACCAAATTATTTTCAATTAGTCATAATAAACGCGTTTAAGAGTGTGTAATAACCGTTATAGAGTTCATACGCGTCTTGGAATTTCCAGACAATGAAATTCTTCGGCAGCAGTATTTTCTTATAGAGAATCTCTCCCTAAATAATGAAAATAAAAAATGAATTTCGCGTGTTTTAAGCCTTAAATGCATAGTGATGCATATCTGCATCACCTATTATTTGACTCTTAGCAACCACTATATTTCTATAGAAATAATTATGCTGTAAAGATTACAAAAATATGCTACTAAGTAAAGTTAAAAATCTATCTTAAAATTTCTGGTGTCTAATCTTTAATATAAGAATAAAAAACACAATTCTAAAAGTCTAAAATAATTTTATAATTCATGCATTTAAGGGTTAAGTTTTACAAAATAAAAAATTATGTAAGATAAGGTATTTAGATTCATACTTATTAAAATATTTATTACAGTCGTGGCCATAAGTTTAAGACCACCACTGAAATTTAAGATCCAGACAATAAATTGCGTCTGCGACATTTATTACTCAAAGTTCAAACGAAAAGCGACTACAGTAACTCCACTGTCAGACGGAATGATGCCATTTGACGAAAATCGATTTGATTTATGACGTTATCAGTGGTTTCAATTTTAAAAACGTTAGTTTCTGCACGGTGGTCCTAAACTTTTGGCCACGACTGTAATTTGCTTTGATTTTTACTTGTATTGTAGATTTGGAACATAAGAAAAGGTTGACGTATTATACGAAAAATATATCTCTGGTTTTTTTTTTTCATTATTTTTCCGGTATTAAACCTTTCTGTGAATCATATAAAATTTTTCTAAACAAAATAAAAAATCATGCATTTAAGAGTTAACTGGTTTTAATTTTTCTAAAAAAAAAATACGGATATTTTGCCTGGAAAATAACGGGAACCGTATGAACCCTGCGTTATATCTTCATAAAAATTTAATTTTTTGAAGAACATGAATAAAGAAACAGCAACGCTGTGTACACATTCAAAAATAAGCAACATAAACAAAATTCTATAATTACTCTATTTATTATTAGAATCATATTCGGTCATACCTTTGTATGCAACTGCTAAAAGAATCTTTAAATTCGTTTTTATCAATGCATTGAAAATGTGTTTTATTAAATTTGCTATATTTCTCATAAACCACTTAATATTTTCACATGCAATCTTTACAGGTTTCTCGACTATATATATATATATATATATATATATATATATATATATAGTAAAGGGTTATGATAATATCAATGAAATTAAAAGTTTAATTCTTAGGAGTGATTTTGAGGGATTAGTCAGAAATATAAAATTTATTATATTTAATGTGAAAAAACGTTTTATAGGTGATTTGTTAAACTTATTGTATTCACATAAGAGTAATTACAATATTGACTTGGCTCTGGACATTTTGAGGTATAGGATTAGATCACAACATTTGGAGGAATATCTGGGGAGAAACAATAACAACAATAAATTAGTTAATAGAATGTATTTTGTAATGGATTACATAGAAATTAAAAAACATGGCATAAATATGGGAAAGGTATTGAATAAATACAATGATTTGCTTCCAGATAAGGACATGGAAATTGTCAAGGTTTTTAGATATGATAAACCTTTAGGACGTACGGTTTTTAACTATAATAATTTTTCAAAAGAAATTGGTAGAAATAACGATAATAATTTATGTCATTGTTATGATCCAAGTTATCGTGATTTTGTGGATGTGGATCACGGTCATGTATTGACCGGAAATTTGGATATTGTCAAGGACAAGACATTGAGGGATTATATGCAATTTGGTACAAAATTTCGTTTAAAAAGATTAAATACTAGGGCTTTTATTAAAAAAAAAAAAAAAAAAAAAAAAAAAAAAAAAAAAAAAAAGATTAAGAATCAACGTTGATATGTTTATACATAAACTAATGAATAAATTTTGCTTACCAGAAATAGCTTTTTTGGAATGGAAACATAACATACTGAAAGAATTGTGTTCAATTTACAGCGGTAAAACAGGGGGGGATTTCGTTAGAGAATTATAAAGTATTAAAAGATTCTATTAAGGATTTGCAGAGTAGCTTTATTGTAACATATATTGATAAGGCAAATACAAACTTTGCAATTATTTGTAAAGAGCTATACCGTAATCAATTAAGACAATGTTATAATAATACACATAATTATAGGTTATTAAATACCAGTGTAAAAGAAACAGAAAGTAGAATTAATGCTTTTTACAAAAGGTTAAAATACACACAACGTAGTAAGGAATTGCCTTATATGGTTTTGGTTCCTAAATTTCATAAGGACCCCATTGCCTTTCGTACAATTACATGTGGTTTCGGCACTTATTTGGAAGTTGCTAATAAAAAGTTTTTGGATATTTTGCAGAGTTTATTTGAAATGGCATTAAAACAAAATTACAGATGTATTATAAAAAATAGTTTTGAGTTACTTAATATATTGAAGGGTTTGAGTAATGTTAAAGGTTTATATGTTTATGATTTTGAAGATTTATATAATAGTATTGATTTAACTGATCTTAAAAATAAAATGTTTGACTTTTTTAAGCGGTACAATATTTTGGGTAAAAATTTGGATCATTTAACAAATTTATTTAATTTTGTAGTTAATGAAAATTATTTACTCGATGGTAAACATGTGTTTTAACAGATAAGGGGTATACCTATGGGGAGTAGTTGTAGTTCGGTACTTGCAGATATTTATTTATTTTTATACGAGGTTAATAAGACATTAAATAAGGATTTTTTAAGTTTTAGATATATTGATGATGTATTGATGGTTAGGATTAACGATTCCAATAGCGATTTAAATTTAGACTACTATCCACAAGGTTTGACATTAAAGAAAACTTCATATGACGAAAAACATGTAAATTATTTGGATCTCACTATCGAAATTGAGAGGGGTGGATTGAAGACCTGCATTTATGATAAGAGAAGGGATTACAACTTTGAAACAATAAAGATATTAAATTTTAATTCCAATGTACATATTTCCATTTTCAGAAATATCATTATCAATAGTTTAATAAGGATTGCTAAGTTAAATTCTAATCATGATAGTATAATAAATGATATTAAAAATCTCTATCAGGATGCAATGGTCCAGAATTATCCTATTAGACTGTTAAATAGTTTGACAAACAATTTTGTCAAGGATAAAGATTACCGCGATGTTTTACTTTTGGCGATTAAAAACATCGCCAAATATTCGTAGGCTTTATAAGGAGTTCAGTTTGGAAGTGTCGTTCTTTTCGAATTGGGTTACTGCTTTGTATGGCCAGTTTAAAAGTTTCCTTTGGTCAGTATGGTCTCGACAGATATGGGGAACGTTGCATGTGTAATTACCGGTATAACCCAGCATGCAAGTCTTTAGCCTTACAATCTGTCTCCAATGGATGTTTTCTGTTTGTTTATGGTTTTGTCAGTAAGAATTTTCCATGGTTATTTTGTTAATTTTTTTCAGTAGTTCAGTAGTTTTGAGATTGGATGTATAGTATGTGTTTTTGGTATTATATATATATATATATATATATATATATATATTAAGACTGAATCTAAAAGTGTATACAATTTATAGAAATTTATATTTTTTAAATAAAATTCAAAATATTGCATACTGTTTCTTTATAAGTTTATCCATACACATTATTTTTCAAGGAGAATCAGTACACGTATTTACGTCCAGTCTTAAGCTATAGTTATAATATTTAACGCCTAAAAATATTAAGCTCCAACATTTTTGCCAGCTAGTCATTTGCTGTAGCAAAATATGAAAGTTAATCGGCCCACTGGCGACTGAGAGGTTCTGCTCGCAAAGCTGGTAGACAGCGGGTACTGGTTTTGAAGACGTGCCGTGCTGGTCGTCCTCACCGTTAGGAGTTTTTCGGGGTTTTCTTCGAAAGTAGGTATCTCTGCGTAAATGCGGTTTTTGTACTTTCTCTCAGATAATCAGCCGAAACAAATATTACCTCTGAAAGTTAGTCATTGCTTTATTACAACAACAAGCCTCACATTAGTGACATAAAATGCAATTTCTTTCTTGACACAACTTTGACAAATCTGGCGCTAACTTAATATTATAGAAGTGTATTTTTTATAATAAATTTCTTTGTTTTCTTAAATAAAAAGATAATTTATACACGCAAGACTGTTTTTGATTTATTACGATAAGCAGAGGGAACTTATTTCGCGTGATGATTTACTATTATTGCACTTTGTGAAAACAACCGATACATCATACAGCAAATAATAAACCGATCTCCTAACAATTTAGCACAGCAAAAGCAACGATTTTTCTGCTTGATATTTTTTCCTTACAGAGAAGGAAACTTTAATAGAAGGAAATCTTCAAAACTGCAGTTCTCATAAAATACGACTTGCAATATCAAAACGAAAATTTCTTCCAAGTGCTTTCTTCATTTTCTTTCTTCTTGCATTTTAGAATAAATTTTACTTTTCAGAAACACTTTTCCATTTAAGTTGAATCTGTGCACTTTGAACTTTTTTCTTATTATTTGAGTATTTTAATATAAATGATTTTGTGAAGAAAAATTATTTAATCACTAAAAAATGCAATTTATTGTAAAAATTGAAAAAAAAACGTATTTTTTTAATCAAACTTATAAAAATTTTCAACCGCATTTATCCTGAAATTTTGATATTTATTCCTTAAAAGTGTACTTTAAAAGTGTAGCGACCAGATTTTCAAAAAATATCTTAGTTCAAAGAAAAATAAATAAAATGCCTTGACATATGTCGAAATGCAGTAAAAATGACTATTGAATGAAACATTTATTTTAATAATAAAACATTTAAATTATTTTTCTAAAACACTCCATAAGAAATACAGGCTGTCGTTATTTTTTTTCTTATATATTATTGTATCAATGTATTATACACATCAAATGCACATGGAGATTTCGATCCGGCTGCTTATAACTTGAGTACTACTGAATGAATTTTGATGGGACAATGCACTGTTAGTTAGATCATTTTCCATGGAGTATTTTAGCATATTGCATATGACTACATTCAGTGGCATATGCAGGGGGGGGGGGTCCAGATGCTCTGGATACCACTAATTTTGTAAAATTCTCTTCGCCTTATCTAATTGGAGAATTTCTTGCTCTTAATCAAAGCGAAGAAAACTGTACAATATTAGTGGTATCCATAAAATTTGGACTCCTCCCCCTCCCTGGCTACGCCAATTCCTACATTGCTCAGTTATAGAATTATGGAGGAAAGTTCTATAATAAGTTGAACTCGATTATGAATGATTAGCCTTTTTAAAAAGTTCTTCTCTGCAGATTTTGATGAGACGTGCATTGTTAGTTAAATAAATTTTCAGGGATAGTTTTAGTATATGGCACATGTTTCTACCGTTCTTTATCAAATCCAGAGTTGGGCAAAATACATCGAAAAATCATTTTGATACAAAATACAAAGTACATTGGTTTTAGAGCCTAAAATACAAATTACAAAATACTTTTCAAAATTAAAAAAATCGAAATACAAAATACATCTATTTTCAAAATACATTTAAAATACAAAATACATTTTGAAATTTAAAAAAAAAATTATTAATGCAAAGTGCTTTTCTTTAGGAGGTAATTTTGCAGTTTAACACCTTAACGCTCGAATTAAATTACGGTTTAAAAATTCAAATTGCTTATTGGCACCACTTTTATGAAAAAGAAATATTCACCTTATTTAATGACAGGAAAAAACGATATTAAAATATAGCCAATTTCACTATTTTATAAAACTGGCGGGAATCAAACAATCTGAGTAAAAGGCACAGCCCGTGAATATGACGGGAGCGAGAATTAAGGGGTTAAGGGGAAAGGGTGGGGGGGGGGAGCGTTTTCATGCTCCGGAAGAGGATATTCCCAATGGGTGTCCCCCTTAATTCATCACTAGTCGTGAATAAATAACTACTTAAACATTTATAACATATTAAATATCTTCATTTTTTATATTATAAAACTGTATTTAAAAATATAAATACTATGTTTGTAAATTCTTGCAGAAATAATAATAATTTTAAATTAGAAATGGATAGTTATTTTTTTTTTTTCGAATGTATACATTAATGTCTCAAACATTAGTTTCTTGATTTTTTTTTTCAATTAACTTAAAAGCCAAATATTAAACAATTTGAAATTATACATTACAGTAATGAACATTAATCTCGTTTTTCAAACTTTTAATGCGTAAATAAGTTCACGAGTTAATAATGAATCAATGTCTTTGATTATTAGTTATAAAATTAGACAAAATAAAGGTTTACCGTAATTTCCCGCGTATCCGCCGCGGCTTAGCTAACTCTTTTTGAAACCGGAAACTTTATTGAAAAAAAAAGACGTCAGATAAGTGCCAAGCAGAAGCAAGTCACATTTTATTTAAAATTAATTCTGGTAGGAAATCGAGTTATCAAAGGTGCGGTGGTTAAGCGCGAAATTACGGTAATAATATTTTCGATTTTACTTTAAACAAACACATGCACATACTCACATATACATAATGATGTATCTTTGTAAGATGGTATATGTATGTGATTAACTGAATTAAACATATAGTTATATATACAGGGTGATTTTTTTTAAAGTCGTGAAAGTAAAATCCTATAACAAAAGAACCACTGATCCAAATGACCTGAAATTTCACCAGTATGCTCCCAAAGCAATGGGAATTTTTTAGCCGTGGTTAAAAAAAAACTTAAAATCGCACCGACAGATGGCGCTGTATATGCAGTAAAGTCGGGAGACGAGCTTGCGCACGACACACGCACAGTGGCAATAACAACCTGAAGCAAGCACACCTCGTGTTCATTATTCTCATCTCAATCTCTGCGATTTCTGGCTCTGGGGGTACCCAAGAATGCTGTGTATTGTGATAGTGTTACGAACTTAGCTGACCTGAAAGCACGCATTGTGCACCAGATCCACAACATCCAGCCGGATATTCCTTGCTTTGTTGTGGAACATGCGGTTTCACGTTTCCAACTCGTAGCTGAAAACGGTGGACAGCACATTGAAAATCTCTTGTGTTAGTCGTGCAGTTCCGTATGAATGCTTTGCTCCATATTTTTATTGCGTTCTGTTTCTGCGAAGGTGTTCGCAGTGTCTTTACCCAATTATTGCATTCTGTATGTTTTTGATATGCGTAATAAAGTTTTTTTTTTTTCTTGAAGTACCGTCCATTGTTTTCCTCCCACTGACGATATTCTTTGTTTCTGTTAACTTATAGCGCCATCTGTCGGTGCGATTTTAAGTTTTTTTAACCACGCTAAAAAAATTCCCATTGCTTTGGGAGCATACTGGTGAAATTTCAGGTCATTTGGATCAATGGTTCTTTTGTTATAGGGTTTTACTTTCACGACTTTAAAAAAAAATCACCCTGTACATACACGGTGCAAAGGAAACTCCCTTTAACCTGAAAATACTTGCTAACGGAGAGAACTACAGCTATGAAAGTGAGGTAACGGTATAGTAAAGTGACTACGCCCGACCTAATGCAAATGACAGAAGCGCCCCCTAGGGGCGAAATTTGGAAGATAGCTATTGAAAATCGCAAATGAAAAGAGATAGAGCAACATTTCCAGTTAGAAAGTTTTAGAGCATCAATTAATTAGTACGAAACGACATTTGGTTCATACGGATAAGATAAATCGTTGCTTGTATACATAAAAATGTCCGAAATCGAATAGTGACGATTCTACTTTGCATATTCACATTCCGTAAATGTAGCAGTGCACAATTTCAGATTGTGACGTTGTACTGTGCTGTAATGCCTGTAAAAATTTAATTTCCACTGCATTTAAAATTTTAGATTAACTCTTTCAGGGGCAGAAGAATTCTGTTCGTAAACTGATGAAATAATTTACTGACACCAGAATATTCAAACGAATTTCTTAAAAATAGAAATCCGCTAATTTTTACTTTCATTACAAAAGCAAAATTTGATTAAAATATTCTTGCTGCCATTTGTCAGTTTTGGAATTAAAATTAGGTTGCTATTCCGTTTAGCCACCGCCCTTGAAAGGGTTAAATCTATGACGTCGTATTGAAGAGGCTAATAGACGTTCCATGCTGAGAAATGTGGCATGTAGAATTACTCTCACGAATACAAACGTCAAACGTGTATAGTGAGCAATGGCGAACTTTTCGAAAATACTGAATATTAACTTTTTATCACTGTGAGACAGTTCGTCTTTTTTTTTTTTTTTTTTTGTGTGATGT
This sequence comes from Maratus speciosus, assembly GCA_963932465.1. Lineage (NCBI taxonomy): Eukaryota > Metazoa > Arthropoda > Arachnida > Araneae > Salticidae > Maratus > Maratus speciosus. The sequence goes on along the minus strand of OZ010787.1, from coordinate 554,631,891 downwards.
TATTAAAATGTATTGAGATAAGCCCGTATTTATACCGTAAATTGTACGTATTTCTTCATACTTCTGGCTATTCCATTCAAACGTTTACACAAAATAGAGGGCATCGATTTCGGACATTTTTCGGTGTACAGACGAAGAATTATCTTATCCATGTAAACCAAATATCGTTTCGTACTAATTAACTGATGCTCTAAAACTTTGTAATTGGAAAGTTTGCTCTATCTCTTTTTGTTTTCGATTTGCAATGGCTATCTTCCAAATTTTGCCACTAGGGGCGCTGCCGTCGTTTGAATAAAATGTGGCGCAGTCATTTTACTATACCGTTACCTCACTTCCATAGCTGTAGCTCTCTCCATTCGCAAGTATTTTCAGGTTAAAGGGACTTTCCTTTGCACCTTGTATACTATATTAATAGGTTAAAATTTCCTTCTGAAAAGGTTCCATTTTCGTTTTCGGTCGAAACTCGAGAAAGAATCGAAATGCAATTTAGGCCTGAAAAACATGCTCATCTAATTTATACCTTCACTGTGTTAAATATTTCATAAGCAATCTATATTAAAAAGCAAAAAAGGTGTCCCTGAATAACACTAACGTCATATCAATAGTGACGATGACAAAAGAAAAAAAAAAAAAAAAAAAAAAAAAAAAATTGAAATTTTGTAACTTCTAAATATTGCACAATTTCGCTTTTTACACTGTCGAACAGAAAAAAGCACTTTCAAACGCGATTTCTCTAAAAACTGTATCTCAATTTACGAGCTTTTATGGCTTTAAAAAAAAAATCAAGCTTGAATTTTTTTAAACCTATCTAAGAAAAAATTGTGCTACTCAATTACTGAATATGAACCCATTTGCACTTAAAACAATGAAGTAATTCAGCATTTGTTTGTTTCCATGTGCTATCCGGTAGCTAAATTGCCAAACTAAATTAAAATGTCACAAATGAATAAATAAATCGGGAATTGAACAGTCATGTAATTGAACTACGCAATTAAATGCTGAAACAATCAAAATAAAAAAGTTTGCTATAAATGATAAAATCTTTCGCGATTAACCGCTGGCATGTTGTTAATAAGAAAGTATAAAAAATACTTATAGTGTAGTTGGTTGACAATCTGAGAAAATATACAAAATGAAAAAAAATCTAAGTTTCCAATTAAAAATGATTTTCATCTATGTTCTATATACCACATAGTATAACCAGGCATCTTTAATCTGGGTTAGATAGCTGGTCTATATCGTAAAACATGTCCGTGAGTAAAACTGATGTCATATTGACGATGGCAACGATTTGAGTAATAAATTTCTAGTTTTATCAAATCTATTACCTTCTAAACATCATGTACAATTTCAAGTTTTACACCGTTGAATAGAGGAAAACTGTACTTTCAAATGGAATTTGTTTGAAAACAATTTTAACACGTTCACGCCGGCGCGGTGGGTCACACTCGGCTGTCTCAGAATTGTCAAATCTCCGCCTTTTTGCACACCACGGTCATTTTAGAGAAAATGGAGTTCGTTTAAATCGCCCTATTGCTTTAATTAAATAAAACAACATTTTCTGTTTTAAAATACTGGTATCCAAAAGGCCGGAGACTTGCCAGCTCTGAAACAGTCGAGTGTGACGCGTGAACGTGTTAATATACGGACTTGTTATTGTTAAAAGAAATTACAGCATTTTTTTTTTTTTTTTTTTTTAAATCCATCTCTATCGCATGTAGTCCGATTGCGGAAGATTAACTCGTTTGCCCTTAAAACAATGTAAATAAGCTCAGTATTTGTTTCACGCTAATATTCGATAACGAAATTAAAACTTCATCAAAAATAAATAAATAAATAAAACACTAATTTAACCGATATACAACGGAACTAACACTGAAATAATCAGGATAAAAAAGGCTGCAATAATTAGTGATGTCTTTGACTATATCTTTGGCTATTAATACTTAGCGTGTGGCGAATACGAAGGTATCACTTTTAATAAATTTTAAAACTTTATTTGAATTCATAATTGATATTTTTCATATAACATTCCTTTTTGATGTTGCTAGTGGAAAATCTTTAAAAAAAAAGTTAAACCTAAAAATTCTATTAGAGTTTTTTATTAAAAATTATTTTCACCAATGCTCTGTACACCAGGCAGTATGTTCTAAGCAGGGCTGCGGAGTCGGAGTCGGAACCATTTTTGAGCAAAAGAGTCGGAGCCAGAGTCGCTAAAAAACAAGCCGACTCCGACTCCAGATTTTTTTGTTAGACATTTTTAAAGTGAAATTAAACTAATTTCACTATTTTACATATTAAGAGAATATGTAATTTTAAATCTATAAAATGAATTATTATTGTTATTTATGGACTATATCAGGCTACTCAAGTTAAATATGACTGATTTACTGCGGTGTACAAGTAGATACAGGGGTCGGTACAGGGTACTACCCATATACAGAGTAGATGAAAACTGTTTTAATTCATAACTGTAGTAGATATTTTACATTTAGTATATAAGTACTTCCCCTCGTATTTTGGGAGTTTGCGGATAGAACCCGAGGTACAAAGGTCTGGAAGGACCCAAGGCTCGGAAAATTAAGGATATTTTTTCAAAGAGGCCGTGTTAGTAGAATTAAGGCAATTTATGTTAATGTGCCGGATCAGACTGGTAAAAATATTGACCAGGCTGACCAGCCCAATATGAGAAATTTGAAAGAATCAAGCTACGCCGATAAAATAGGAGCAATTTACAATAGGAAAGAGGCATGATTAAACTGAGAATAAATATAAAAGCGCGGCGGAATGTTCTAGATGACAGGTCTTAAAATTTCAGTTCATGCAGATCTCTTACCGGGGGTAATGTGAAAATTATAAATATGTGCTATCTTTGGAGGCAAAAGAACTAAGAAAATAGGTATAGCATTGCAATAGAAGCCTTTTTCCATATCCACCCCCCCCCCCCCCCCAAAAAAAAAAAAAAAAATTTTTTTCAAGTCTGTATGACCAAAAGTCAAAATTCTAAAGTACCCTATCTTTATTATTTATTTTTGTGCACAGGAGTCAAAATAAAATGAAATTGTAATTTTGTTTTCTGAATCGGCGGTACCCAAAGTAAGAATAAAATAGTGAAATTTCGTTATCTTTCAGGATTCTTCAGATTTTTCAGATTTAGGATTTTTCAGATCGGCAGAACCTGAAATAAACCAAAATTGTAAACTTAATTTAAAAAATGCAATTTTTTTAATTATTTCATTAGAATCAACAAGATCCAAGTTATTTCCAAAATAATAAAATTTTCACTTTTATTTTTCCTCCTTTCCATATAAGTTTTTTGAGTCTGGAGGAGGAAAATAACAACTAAATTGTAACGATTTCACTTTTTCTTCTCAGTCCGCAGATCCAAAATAATAAAATTTCCATTTTGCGTTCTTTAGACTTCGATAGTTGGATATTTCGGGTTTGCGGGGGCGAAATTGTAAAATTAATAAAGCGGAAAATATAATTTATTTCCGTTTTATTTTAGAAGCCCTAAAAAGATAATCAATTCCAAAATAGTGAGATAATCAATTCCAATTTAGCTTTATTTTTCTTATATTCCATCATTATTTTAACCAACAGACAACACTAGTACCCCAGCCCGAGTACTAGTGTTGCTAGCCCGGAGTCGAAATAGGAGCCGGAGCCGGAGTTGTTAAAATATCCCGGATTCGGCCACTTTTCCCACCGAATCCGCAGCCCTGGTTTTAAGTCAGGGTTTAGATGCCCATATGTAAAATAAAAGATCAAATGTCAAAATGTTTTGAATTACAAAGTCATGGTATAAACGCTTAATTCTAATATTGCGAGGTGCGCATTTAAAAATCCAGTATTTAACATACTTAATGGTAAATACAGTTAATGAACATTTACATACTATATGAATAAATTGAAGTATTTTTATATTAAAGTTCAATCCCAATTACACGAATATCAAAGGTATGGTAAGTCAAACCAGAACATCGATTGAATGAATACCAAGTGAGAAAAATAATGTTAAAAAAGATACAATGGTACAAGATTAAAATCTTATCTTTAAATGGTTTTTGAAATTTGTTTCATCCTTCAAAAGTTTGACTTATAATTGAACATCTTGCTTTATACAACTGGTAGGTTCCCTTAATTATTTTTATTATCATTCACAGACATATATATTTCATGTTTAACATCTAAAATGGGTATTATCACAATTAATTCCCTTGGTAATTTTTTATTGAGATCAATTTGAAGTATTATATATTTTTTCATGAGCCTCTGTGGTAAATAACTGTATTAGATTTCAAATATATTTTAAATAGGTAGCAAAACTATGAGTAACCCCTCCTGTCTATCACATAACTTTTTTTTAATTCCCATAGAATGTTACGAATTATACAATCTATTTTTGTAATTACTCAGCAAAAATGCTTCTGCAGAGGTAAACATCCGACTCATCAACATTCTTATCGTACATCTCACCGAATGTTAAATAATGTGTTTATATAAACTCCCAGGAACTAATCTGAAGACTATTCAAATCAGACAGGCATGTATTTCCCTGTTGCAAATCTCTGATCTGTGGTTTAAACACGACAGCGTGAAATCTGGAGAAATGTATTTTGAGTATTTTCAAAATACATTTCAAGGTACTTTGAAAAAGCATTCCAAAATATATTACTAAAATACTTTTGTTTCATCAGGTTTAAAATACAAATTACAAATGTATTTTGAAAATGTCTTTCAAATACATGTATTTTCGATACTGTCCAACTCTGACCAAATCTCACTGTAAATGATCACTAGTGTGTTGGTTCTCAAAAGCCCAAATTTTGTCATACACATTAGGAAATATAACAGAACAATGGTGTACGTATTGACGTAGTTACATTCCAATTAAAGTTCCATATTGCTTTAAAACACAAGGTCAAAATGACCGATATATTTCATTTCACTCAATGTTCATTTGGAGAAACCGATCAACGTAGAGTCCGAAGACTGCTAGTTTGTGATAAATTACTGCTACAAAAAGGCTCAGGACAATGATTCAGGATTTCTACAACCTTTTCAAGAGAAATCTAAACTGAAAATTTTCGTAAAAAATAGTGGGGGTCAATATTTTGACCGTTCCGAAACCTGGGAATGCCAATGAAAACAAAGTAAATACGTTTAAATTAAATTTTAGCATTTTGTACATACTGCTATATTGAAAAAAACATAAAATGGGACAAGTAAATTTAAAGATTCTACCTTTACAGAGCACTTACATTTCTACTGCAATTTTTTAACAGAATTTCTGCCTCATTGAATATTATTAAAATGTTGCAAATTCCAAAATTAACCCCTTAACAGTTTCTTTTTTTTTTTTTTTTTTTTTTTTTTTTTTTTTGACACAATAAAATATAAACAATGAGTAAATACCATTTTTACCATATTGAAATATATGCCAATTAATAAAGCAAAAGTTTTAGTTAAAAATTAGTGGCGTTCAAAAGCTTTTAGTAGCGACGTAAGCAAACACCTTTTGCTCCAACGGTGCTCGTCGAAAACTGTTAAGGAGTTAAAGGAGGTGATTACGAAATATGTGACTAAAATATTCAATGAAAATTTTATAATTTAAAAGAGTAGTGCCAGATTTTACACATAACTAGGATTAGATAACACAAATTTTAATGAGTAATTCTTCGCCTTATTGATAATCAGACTGCTGTGGTTGTTTTCTTAAACCTTTTTTCTTGTGTTTGGAACACCGAAAAAATTAATATCATACAGGCACCGTTTAAGGTGATGCAAAATTTAAATGAATTAAATTTCTGGTTCAAATAATACCCATAAAAAATTAAACCTTGTACTACTAGGAGGGTTAGCAATGTCGAAACACCAATGCCATTGAGTAGACATAATTTAGAACCAATTAACCCTAAAACTACCGGAAATTTTACTCAAGCTTTATTAAAATGTTTTGCAACATAATTTTTATTTAAAAATATTTAACTTATTATTGTCTGGTTTATATGTTTAGTTTATTTTAAGGAAATTTCTAGTTTGAATAAATATTTTGAATTTTCTTGTCAGGTCCATTGGACTTGTCTGGTAGGCGAAGGGTTAAGACGAACTCTTTGTTAAAACAATATTTATCTACATGGAACATTTTTAGATGCTCCTTATTCAGACGCTTCATATAGCAGAAATTTCATAAAGTTATACTCGCCTTCTTTAAGCTAATAATATTCTGCGGTTAGATAAGGCGAAGAATTTAACTTTAAAGTAACAATATCCAGAGCGTTTTTGAGTAGTATTCAGAATTATTCATACCTGTTTGTGGTATCCAGAGGGAAGTGCTTTGCGTGAGGTAACTATATCTCGAAAATTCTCCCTAACGCCTCTCCTGACGACTCCACAATTAATCTTTTGATTACGGGCTACGACTAGTGACTATTTTTATATTCACTCGTACCACAATTTACAAAAATATTTCTTTATGATATATTTCTCTTGAAATTGTTTTGGTATAATTGTACGGCAAAGATTAGTTTTCAAAAAGTGGTGCCAATAGAATGAAGTAATAGTCTCTGGGACGACATTTGTCTTTAAAATTCAACATTATTTCCAGTAATTATTTTAACGCATTTACGACAAGCAATTTTTATCAAATCTGAATTTTAAAACAGTAAAGCTCCTCCCTATTCTGAAAGTCTTTTGTAAATGAGTGTTCTAAACAGGTTTCCCAAGTTTATACATCTGTAAATATCTTTCAATGTACAAATTTAATATAAAATGTCTTACAATCTAAAAAATATGGACGACATGATATAAATGCATTTTCTGTAAAGCCCTTAGTCAATGATGGTTTTTGAATGAAAACGACAATTCTCGTTTCCCGTCGTGAATGTGTTAAAATTACTACAGTCCTCAGCAAAAGTTTAGAAACTAGTGATTTTTAACCTTTAAATAAAAAATGCAAACACTTGGGTTATACAAAATGCTGTACTTATTTTTTAATATACTTTAAACGTTTTAGCACAAAAATAACGGGTTTAATGTAGGATATTACTTAATTTAACTGAAAAAAGTGAAATTTGCATATTGCAAAAGTTTAGACACTTTTGTGATTTTCAGGCAACTGTTCACGGAAAAACGCAAATTTCAAACTTATGACGTCACATGCATGAAGTATTTAAGTGCACCTCGCGATAGTATCAGTTAGTGAGGATGCCGCGAGCTAGAAATTTTCAGTCAGATGAAGTAATTAAAGCATGGAAGCTGAAATCGAAAGGGAAGACTGTTGCAGAAATTTCAGCTACTTTGAATCGTCCAAAGAAGTCTGTCTATTAAGTACTGTCTAAGGGTGACTCTTTCAAAGCAAAACATAAGTCTGGAAGGCCTCGTGTGACCAGAAAACGAGATTATAGATTCATCCATAAACTGGTATCTAGACAAATGATGACTGCTAATCGCATTAAAAGTGAGTCAGAGCTTTCTGTGACAACGGATACTTTCGTAGATGAATTATAGAAAGACGTACATTAGTTTACATGAAAATGATAAAACAACCACCCTTGAAATCTCACAACAAATTGATCCCTTTCCGTCGCGGAGTAATTCTGTTTATAAAACTGATGAAATAATGGGCTGAAACCAGAATTTATAAACGAATTTTTTAGAAAATATGAACTTGCTTCTTTTCACGTACATTATAAAAGAAAAATTTAAATTAAATATTCTTGGTGCCGTCTGTCGGTTTTGGAATTAAAATTAAGTGTCCTTTTTAACGACATCGCCCTCGAAAGAGTTAATGATTTGGGCCTCACTTTGTTTTAATTCTCAAGTATCCCTGGAGTTTATCAATGGTCGCCAAGCAGCGGAAAACTGCATACATACATTGGAAAACTATTTACAGCCATTTGGTGAACTTTTAGCTCTTCCAAAGTATGTATTTGAGCAAAATAATGCGTCTATTCATGATGCATACAAATCAAAAAATTAGTTTAACTCTCAATATATTACTGTTCTCGACTGACCCGCGTGTAGCCCTGATCTGAACCCAATCGAAAACTTTTGTGGCATCATATCTCATACGGTTTATGCAATTTCTTGACAATACTCCTCTGTAAATGAATTTCGATCTGCTGTTGAACGTGTTTGGTACGAAATAGACCCCCAAGTGATGCGAGATTTTGTTTCTTCAATGTGAACTTTAATAGCAGACAATGTAGCTGCAGTTCGATTTTAATTTATGGATATTTTTCTGTTAATAGACAAATTGTCTATACTTTTGCCACAATGTTAAATTTGTTTTTTTTGTCATTGTATATTATGTAAAGTGCATAAATTAAAATTTATTGTTTGTGTATGAAAGATAAGTCCCCAGTAATATATGACAGTTGAGTTACAACAATTCGTTACATACTTCTCAGAAGAGAAGCTTAATCGATCATCGTCTAAACTTTTGCTGAGCACTGCATATAATCGTTAATTCAACAACAAAAAATAATATTTAAAAAAAGCTTTTCAATAATGATAATACTATCATATGTATATGTTACGGCCAAAACCCGGAGCTTGGCCAGTTCGCGAATTGGCCGGCCAGTTCGGGAACTGGCCGAGATTCCTGGCCAAAACCCGAAATATGTGTAATGAACAGCGTACTTCGGGTTTTGGCCGGCCAATTCGCGAACTGGCCGGGAAGCCTTGGCCAATATACGAAGTGGGGATTCAAGGCTACCCGGTAGGTGGCAATGACGTGCACACTTGATAGGAAAGAACGTTCTATACTGTGACGATTATATTCTGATATGTTGGACAATTTCCCGCTTGTTTGATATATTTCGATAAATTGGGTTTATTATGAGCATTGTATTCTAATCTGCTGAATATTTCTGTCCTCTGTGACAAATATCGATGCATCGGATTCATTGTCCAATCCAATAAACAAATTATTTGAGGGACTCTGTAAATAAACGACAAATTTTACCTAACCAATAAACTATAGAAAAATGTTGTAGAGCATATTAGTAATATATAACAGTTTCATTACATTTGAAGTAGTGTAACATCATTAAAATACCCTATAAACGATTTTTTCACATATATCATAATTCTTTATCTGAATTCTTTTGGGAGTCCTATAAACGAACTATAATGGCTACTTAATCAATACTCTATAAAAAAAAAAAAAAACTATTGCTCACTACATGAGTTAGGAATGTAAATTTTATTATACTTGAAATAGTGTAACATCAATTAAGCGCACTAGAAATGATCTTTCACCATTCACTGCAATGTAACGAAATACTTTTGAGTGTTTCTGTATACAAACTTTAATTGCTACTTATTTCATACCCTTTAGATAACAGTTTGTCGTCCATCTTAATAAAGCATACCTATTTTATTATAACTGAGATAATGTAACAACATTAAAATGCACTGAAAAAAACCATTGATGATACTGTAATGAAATATTTTTGTGTGTTCCTGCAAATTAACCAAAAATAGTACAACTTCACTAGTAATACCAAAATGTATTTATAAAGCTAAATATTATAACAATTACAAATCAATCCGAGTCTTTACCCAAGTTAGAGCACGGGCATGCATACGGCCAGACAAATTCAATTCAAAAATACTTTCAACTATGTTAGAAAATGATAAAAATAAAAATCGGTTTCTATATACCAATTTCGCGAATTGGCCGATACTGTATGGCCACTTCGCAAACTGGCCGATTGCATCTGGCCAGTTCGGGTTTCGGCCGGCCAATTCCCGAATTGGCCAGTCAGTTTAAAACGTTGTTGGCCAGTTCGGGAATTGGCCAATTTCGGGTTTTGGCCGTAACATATATACATATATATATTATCTTAAATTTATAATGTTGTGCTGCTATGTTGAAACTAAAGCTCTTTATGAAAAAATAAAATATTAAGTTAAAAATTATATAACAGATCCACTTCTTAAAATCCTTAAATTCATCTTGCAAGAAGAAGCTTAAAAATTTGAAAATACAAACAGTATTTAAATTACTAACAGTTTTTTTTTTTTTTTTTTTTTTTTTTTTTTTTTTTTTTTTTTTTTTTTTACAACACGATACATTTCAAAACTTAGTACTTTCGAGCATATCATGCTCGAAAGAGCAAAATATTTTAGTTTTTGAGTTTATAAATTTTTAAACTTGAATAAAATATTCTTATTAATTGAAAAATAAAGTAACTATTCCACTAAATAATATGAATGTATGATTAAAATTGCAGAGAAGTGCGTTACGTGAGTCAACTATGCCTCAAAAATTCTCCTGAGAGAAAGACAGATTTATAATTATAATACGTTGAGTGTCTATATATGGAAATGACGATTTAAATTGAAAATAATTCAATTATTAAACATTTTCGCATGGGGATACTTGAAGTTTAACTAATTTATTGTACTTATTGTCTTCGAATATGAATAAATTTAATTATATAAAAATTAAAATATTAATCTCTGGAAAGACATATCATGCGATCCACTACCCCGGTGTTGACAGCAATTTAAAAAATATTATTTCTGACCATCTTGAAATATAATTATTTTAACTACAAAAGAATACTAATAGAAACTCCCCAAAAACATTTTTTGTAGTAATTCACGGAGACTATTGAATAACTCGCTATCTCAGCTAGAAATGCATTTGTTGTGTTTATTAATGTAAAATTCGTACAATTTGTACAATTTGTTTATTAAGTACAACTGATGTAACAATCTTTGTGAAGAAATATATTTTATACTCGAGCCTGTTAACATTACAGTGTTGATCGTAGCTAATTTGAAAATTTGTAATAAGTACATAAGGGATATATAGACATATCAAACTATTCATAAAATAATATTTTAAATCACGGTTTCACTACAGTGCTTGAAGATAATTTAAGCCGTCATCCATAATTGTCTCAAACTATAGTACTGCTCAAAATATCCTTTCGTGTTTCAAACGCTAAGCAAAATGAAAATTAATAATTCAGTAAGTTTTGATACATCTTTATACATTAATTTGAGCATTCACTTTGATACAGCGTAGCGCCATCTATCGGTGATTTTTTACTAATATAAGTAAGCACACGATCACGATCACTTCACCTGGAAGCCAACCAAAAATGGCAAAGGCTGAATAATTCCAGGTGAAAAAAAGTCTCCTCTACCACCAGCAAAGCCCCAATCAGGGCAACAGGCACAGAAAACAACGGCAATATTTTTTTTTTAAATTAGAATCACAAAACACTGTTTCCCCAGCAACAGCAAATAAAGAAATAATAAACAGGTTTTAAGACATTTACACATGTCTATTAAAATATTCAAGACAACAAGAAAAATAGAATAAAATAAAACAAACGAATAACTCAACAGAAAACAAAAGAATGTCATTGACAGGATTTTAGATAATATGTGTCATTAATCCTTTCAAGGGCGGTGTCCTTAAAGAAGGACACCTAATTTTAATTCCAAAACTGACAAACGGCACCAAGAATATTTAATTAAAAATTCCCTTTTATAAGGTACGTGAAAATAAACAAGTTCGTATTTTCTAATAACTTAGGTTATAAATTCTGGTGTCAGTCTATTATTTCATCAGTTTATAAACAGAATTACTCAGCGCTGGAAAAGGGTTAAATGCAAGATAATGTATAATGCTAAATAAATCAGAGTTACAAGCAGTTATTGTTTTTTTTTTTTCACAAAACATACATTTAGCCTATCAAACAGGGATGATAGAGTTCATGACTTTTAACACCAATATTTTCGAATAATAATACTTCCCTTATTTAATCGCATAATAAATAAGGATAAGATTATTATCAGAAAAATACGACATTCAAAATGGCGAACAAACTTTCCCTGTTATCATATCTTTATATAGTATATATTGTTTCATATTTAGTCCAACCTCCTCATTTAACAATCGTCTGTAGATAAAAAACGATATTTTATCGTATATATCAAGGTTGGCTTGTGATAAAGCCAGTAGTCAACAGTGTTCAGAATAAACCTTATTTAATAGCATATTTACTGTCATTTAGTAAGGGACTCATGCATTTTTAAAACACTGGTACCAGGGCTCCAACTCGGTACGTTTTTTTAACACCCTTTTATTTAAGGAAAAATCTTTATAAATTTCTTAAAAACATATCGAAAAGCGCGTTTTTCTTGCAATTGTTATTTCTAAAAAAATTACTGTTTATCAGAAAACGGACCAGTGGGAGTCCTCTAGTATCTCTGCTATCCGCTAGCCTTACACCTTTTGTATATAAGATCATAGCTGCCAACTTTTACGCTTTATTGCTATCGCTAAAATTTAATAGAGATTGAGATTATTGCCTTTTTCAATCATGAGATTTCGACGCTTAAAGAAGACAATACTGTAAACTTTTAGTGGTAAGAAGAAAGCGTAAATGTTAGCAGCTATATAAGATATATTTTCTTGTATTGTCAATTAACAGAATGCAATCACAAATACAAGCCTCCCACTCGATTCATTTTAGAATACCTCTCTTTAGCAAAGAAAAATGTTTTTTTTTTTTACATTTTTCCCCATATTTTGTTAAATCTTGACCGGAAAAATGTTTTCTTGGAAATGTTATAAAAACCTAGCACGAAAAATGTTCTTCAGAAATACTGGTACTAAAAAGAAAATCTGTAGGAGCTCTGCTACTATCACTATAAGTATTTTATCTAATGAAGTTCCACTTATTTCCTGTTTGAAGATTACAAATAAAAATATGCAAAAAAACGTTTTATCTTAGACATCTGACAAAATATATATAAGTATTTAAATGGATTCAAATAAATATATAGTTAGGCAATTCAAAAAGTGATTCCTGAAATTAATTTATTACTGGAATTATTTTTAAAATGGAATTAATATTAATAAAATAATATTTTATACTGAAGTGTATTAATGGGATATTTGAATCCCAAAATTACATTTGAGAAAAGTAGTGCTTTCTATACGTTTGGAGAATAGTTTTTTTCATCTCTGTTTCATAAAAGTTTCTTTTTAATTTTAACTAACTTCATAGAAACTTTGTATGCATATTTTTGTAGAATGTAAGTGCAGAAATTATAAAAGTGCTTAAGCAGTATTATAAGAATTTGTGAAATTGGTTTTTCTAAATTAGTAACATACTATCCAAATCTGATTTTAAAAGGATGACAGATGAATTATTTATTCCTATTTTATGATCGAGATAATTTAAAATTTTATGAAGAGTTGGAGATTGAAAAATTCTTTTCTTATAAATGCGTTCAATTAGAATTATTTTTTATATTTGCATTATAAAGAAAACATGAATTATCACGTTTACTAAAGGTATCGTTCCTTAAAAAATCTCTATTTTTATCAAATAAGTGCACTCTGATCTTTAACTCATTTCATAGACAACGTATTTGGCAATATTTATATTTAAAATAGGGAATAGTTTTAAGTACCTAGTTTTGAAAATATTTTTGAAGCGTCAGCAAAATTTATGAAATGGAATTTGCTTAATAAGTATGATTCTACCAAAATGTGAATATAAGATAGTTACAAATGAATTATTTATTCATACTTTATATTATAGCCTAGATCAGGTTTTAGGAGTAGAAACGATGTGGAAAAATTATTCTTTTTTGAAAAGCATTGAGTTTTAGACAGAATTATGAGCTGCATGTTTTTATTTTACCATTTTACTGTTTATTAAGAAGAATTTAAAGAGTTTTAGATGAATAAAAATGAGTGTAATTAAATGGTAAGTATATGCAGTAAAATTAGGGAAATATCTAATGTCAAATGAAATTGAATTACATGCAGTCCAATGTTAATACATGTTTCAGTAAAAATAGTTTAAAAAGAGACACTGTTATTTAGCGATTAATAAATGTTTAGATATTTAGCATGATGAATAGTTAAAGAAGTGTCTTGCGATATTAAACCACCGTTTTTAAAAAGAGTGAAATACAAAAACTGTTCTTAAGTTTTTCTGTTTCAATCTCCAAATAATCAAATGGAGCCGAAAAAAAAAATTAAATGCTTAATAAAATTTTACGTATAAAATAATAATAATAAGAAGAAGAAGCTATTGGCTGTTAAATTCTCAGTTTTTGAAAAATCGTACAAATTAGAGGTTTTGAAACTTTTTACTTGCAAGTCAGTTGCTACCAAGAATTCTGAAAGTTAATCATCTGCATATTTAATCGCCCAATTTTTATTATTAAATAGGGCATATTTTTCTATTTTAAAATTGGGGTAATTATTGTGAGCCATTGGTGACAGGTTAAAGACCCTTAGTATAAAATGTAATTTCTGTATTGAAAATGAGGAGGTTTTTTTAAAGCATTATCCATAATGATACAGGGGAGTTGCCTAAGTAAGGACTTTGAAAAGGAAATTTACAACAATTATCGTTTCCGTAGAAGAAAAACTATGAAACCCTTATCAGTGATGGAACAGACGATAAACTGACACCGCTAAATTTTTATAGAATTTCTGAGATATTTCAAGGCGAAGAATACGATTAACCCAGGAGAACGCGCGCATACCCAGGGTATGAATATTTTTTACTTTGTCACCAATAAAAACAAATAATAATCGCCACCTTATTTAATCGGAGAGAATTTTGCGATAAAAGAAGTTGAAGATTACTTTTAAAAAGCTAGTGGTGACAATTGTACAAATCGTACGCAATCCGGGCCTATCAGGCCCGGCGCGCGTCCTCCCGGGTTAAAATTTAGTAGTGGCAAACTCCAAACTGCTGCGTCACTGTTCCATTACTGCCTTATATTGTTTACCACCCTATCAACACCGCGCTGATTTCGAACCCGCAAACATCGACCCGAACTTCCTTTATGTGGTCAGTATGCTAATACCTGGGATGATGTGGCCCATATATTTTTGAGAAAACAGAATTTATCAAAATATTTCAAAATTAAACAAGAAGACCGGGAGCCGGCAGCACAGACACATGGTTCGTACGGTTACCGTTATTTCTCCAGGAAAACTACCAGTATCTTTTTATAGAAAAAGAAATCTAGGTTAAACGCGCAAAATTTCGCCTTCTTTTAAGAAGAGATTTTCTATAAGATAATACTGGTGCCGGAAAAATATCTAGTCTGCAAAATTCAAGGAGGCGTACGAATCGTGAGAAAACCAGCTCATCGAGTTGGAGGCTGAAATTCCAGAATTATTTAAAACTCGATTCCCATATTAAAACGCAATCATGCTGTTAAGTCGTATCTTGGTGGAAAACACCTAAAAACCCGATTTTACCGGTTGACTCATAGTTTTACCATTGTGCTATCCAGCTCCCAGTCTGCCATGTTTTCATACTTTTGGGTGCAGGAAAACGCTATGGTAAAGCTACGAGTCGACCACTAAAATCGGATTTTTAGGTGTTTTCCACCAAGATATGACTTTTCAGACCGATTTCGTTTTAATATGGGAATCGGGTTTTAGCTAATTCTGGAATTTCAGCCTCCAACTTGATGAGGTGGTTGTCTGTGCTACCGGCTCCCGGTCATAAGGGTTTGTTTTTAGTAAAATGTATAAAGAGAAGATCTTAAGGTGCACGGAAAGGTTAACCCCTCGAAGGGCGGTGATGCCGCTATGGTATCACCTAATTTTAATCCCTAATTTCCACATTAGCATCCGAATTTTGAAATGAAAACATCACCTTTATTAAGTACTCGAAAATATACTTTTACTTGTTTAGAAATAAAATTTCTTCTGAGTACTGGTGTCAGCCATTTATTTCAACATTTTAGTAATACAAGCACCTTGCCCCTGAAAGAATTAATACAATATGCCTAAAAGAAAAAAAAATTGAATAATCCATTACGTAAATAAATATATATGTGCAATAAATGTTAAATATATGTAGTAACTGAAAAATTTAGTGCACAGTAATTTAAAAAATTAGTTCAAATTTTCCAAAATATATGGTGCTGTACTGTCTAAAACAGTAGGTTTGGTCAAATTAACTTCAAAAGTCAAAATGCGTTTGTGTGTGTGTGTGTGTTCTAATAGTTAAATAGAATAAAGAGTAAATACAACAACATCAAAAAATATCATAAATACAACATTTTCTAAATAAAGAATACACTTTAAAGAATTTTACCGGATGCAATATTTTGGCCTATCATTTTTTTTTCTTTATCTTTTGGTGAAACTTGTGAAAACTTTGGAAGTAGAATACAAAAATTCCTTGTTATTTAAATAAACTACATTTTTTTTAAAGTAATCAAATGACTAAAAACGCAAAAATTACAAGCTCACAAAATTTATGCTTACAGCAGTGGCGTGGCGTGAAAATTTTCGGTGGTCATCGCAATTATTTAAGTTTGTGGTGAAAAATTATTAACTCTAAAATTCAATGGTTGAATGTTCAAAAAAGAAACTTTAAATCTTACCTTCACTTATACATGAACTCCAAATGTTCTGCTAAAACTGGATTGTAGAGTTTTAAAAGCTTATTAAGAGTTTTAAAATATTGCTTGGTCATCGCCGCATCCAACGATGACCGGACGCCACGCCACTGGCTTACAAATAATCATGTTCATCGGATATACTACAGTAGGGTAACAGGCTTACGCGCTGAAAGGCGGCCACCATAGTCGGATTTTTTTAAAAGTTTGTATTGCCCCTCGAATTTAAATAACGTTATTTTCTAAAAGTTTATTTGCCTTATTTTTAAGGATTAAGCCTTTCAGGGGCAAAATACTTCTACCGCCATTTTTTTATCAGCCCAGAGGCTTAGGCTGCGTACGCACGCGTATTTTGCCTACTTCTCCAGTTTTCTTGGAAAAGCTTTTGAACTGGACCCATCTGCGGTTTATTCACAAAAGAATGAGGGGAATCAATAATGGGTCAGGAGATAAGGAGCTCGACTCTATTTGAAGGAAAGGTTCCTCTTTTGCAGGACATCATTCCCTTTCCTGCTAAAGTCGTTAAAAATCAAAGACACCGCGTCGCCACAAAAAACGAAGCCGACACTGCTAACAGTTAGAAGGATGGTGCGGTGCAGCTTTAGTCTCAGATCTCTGAGACTACGCCTATACGCTGATATAAAAATGACAGCTATCGCAAGGCTTCCGCTCGGTCTGTTTTTTGAACATCACTTTTATTTAAAGAAAAATCCTCTTTATAAATTTCCTAGAAACATACCAGAAAAAGCGTTTTTCTTTCAAATGTTGGAGAAACCTACCACGGATTTTTTTCTAAAAAATATTACTGGTTTTCAAAGAACGGCCCAGTGGGAGCCTTGCTATCTTAGGCAGATTTTTTAACTGTTTGCATAACCCTTAAATTTAAACACAATAATTTTCTTACTGTAGAGGGTGGTTCAAATTAACCCTCTCGCTGCGCGACCCGAGATTTCATCGGGCAACGTAAAAGTCGCAAAATTTGCGCAACCCGAGATTTTCTCGGACATGCATTTATTCCGACTAATTAACCCCTTAACCTACGATTTACGTCTCAACAGCGCCACAGTTTGGCAAATCCATAGCTACCACTAAAATTTAATAGAGATTTTCGCCTTGTTTAATCATGGAATTTCGACGATTAAATTAAACTATATTTACTGTGAAATTTTAGTGGTAAGAAGAATTTACATTTGGCTCGATCATCGTACGCGGGCTATGCCAGTCATTGTAGGTTAAGGGTTAACCCTCCTTGATTATTCCAACCAGTTATTTTTTTAATGTAAATTTTGCCTTATTTAATCGGAGCATCTTCCCGATTAAATTCAACAAAAATTTTTGTTTTGAAAAACCGGTGACAAAAGAATAAAAATTCTTAAAAAAACGCTCATCGCGAATCGTTAAATACGCAATTTTTTAAGCTATTTTGATAAAACAATTAAGCAGCAAGAGGGTTAAAGTATCCCTGTTTGGAACGCCCTAGCGAGAGAAGCAGTGGATGTAACGTCTTCATATTTGGAGGATATACATATCAGACCATGGGAAACTGATTGGTGAAAAAAAAATAGTTCAAACAAAGGCCACTAGGGGAAAATGAGGCGCTGCGATCGGTTTAAAAGGAGGAAAATGTAACATGACCAAGGGTGTAAACATCTAGATGCCAATGGGCCGATTCCCACCAATAAATTTTATTAGTATTATTCATTTAAATTTTATTAGTATATGCTCCAATTAATTTTATTAGTATCCCTATTGGGCGAAGAATACTGAAAATTTAGAGGTGGGAATTGGACCATTTTCGTCTAGATTTTAACACCCTTGAATATGACGCAAACAATAAAGAACAAAATACGAGCTGTCGGTAATTAACTTTATTATTACAGTTTTCTACACACAAACTGACGATCCTAAAAAACTGTTAGCGACAGCACAAACGAAAGACACGCGCGTGGTAACACAATGCACACAAAGTTTTCACAGTTCGGATTCAATATGTCCACCTTGCTTCAGCGCCAAAACGTGAAACCGTGTTACCGCATAATCCAAAGCGGCGTGTAACTGACCGAGACCGATGCTGCGCACTTGCAAGAGGATATGGTTCTTCAAATCCGCCAATTTCCTATGTTTCCTCGATAAACTTCATCTTAGATGTAACCCCAAAGCCAAAAATCACACGGGGTCAAGTAAGGTGAACGTGGAGACCATCTTGTAGGAAATGCACGGCTGATAAAGCGATCCTCCGTAAAATGGCATCGCAGCAACTTTTGAACTGCACGTCCAATGTGAGGGCCCACCATCTTGTTAGAATGTTGTTGTAGTGAGGCCCCACGCTGCTGGATTTCTAGAATAATCACACTTTGCAACATGTCCCGATAACGTACCGCTGTTACGGAACAGGTTTTTGGCCCCTGAGGCGTAATTTCCTCAAAGAAAGTTGCCCAATCAAAAAGGTCGCAGTGAAGCCGATCCAACACAGTAGCATGAGGAGAATTCGGGGCATTTCTTGGATATGGTGATGATTCTCAGTAGACCAAATCGGCAGTTTTGTGTGTTCACTGTTCTGCACCTGTAAAAGTGAGCCTCATCGGTCGATATGATGTTCCACGGCCAATTCTTATCCACCTCCATCCTTGCCAAGAACGTCAAAGCGAACGTTTCACGAAGATTGCTATCGCCAGGTTTTAATTCTTGGAAGCGTCGAATCTTATACAGATAGGCCTTGAGTGCTATACGCATGCACCTCCGTACGGTAGTGTATGGAAAATCCAATTACCTTGATACGGCTCGAACACTGGATGCTCCTGCTGTGTTTGTACTGGCCTACTCAACAACAGCTGTTTCGACATAATCTATCACCTGCAGTATATTTTTTTTTCGTCCTCGACCTGCTTGAACTGCAAAGCTACCAGTTTCCTCAAAGCGTTTGACCATTCGTCGCAGAGCACATGGTGTCACTGGACCCGAACGCAAAGATTTCTGCCGTCGGTACAAACGAAGCGCTTTAGCAACGTTATTGTCATTTTGGTAAAAAAGCTTTAGCAGCAAAGCACCTTTTTGGAAACAAGAGAACCATCGTGGCGGTCCCAGAATATTTCGAACCTATTCGCCTTCCTTTTTATCAGCTACGACGGTCCTTTAGCCCGCCTCTTATGCAAATTTTGTTCTCAGTTACTGAGCGCCCAAACAAATGAAAACAGAATACAAGATGTTCAGTAATTAACACTGTTTAAAAAGTTCACACCACTAAATTTTTAGTATTATTCGCCTAGTAAGAATACTAATAAAATCAATCGGAGCATATACTAATAAAATTTAAACAAATAATACTAATAAAATTTATTGGTGGGAATCGGCCCATTGGCACCTAGATGTTTACACCCTTGGTCATGTTTCATTCTCCTTACCTTAAACCGATCGCAGCGCCTCATTTTCCCCTAGCGGCCTTTGCTTGAACTATTTTTTTTGCACCGATATATTTCCCACGGTCTGATATGTATATCCTTCAAATATGAAGACGTTACATCCACTACTGCTCTCGCTAGGGCATTCCAAACAAGGATATTTTAATTTAAACCACCCTGTATGATTCAACTTTATTTAATCAACGATTAACAAATCTAATAATACTGTTATAAAATATTAATATTCGCATTTAAGGGACCATTCAAACGCTGAAAAAAATCCGCATACGACAGTCGCCATTTTTGTGTCAGCGTGTACTACTAGTATTAATTGGGCTGTGGCTTAGTATTAAGAAAGTTTTGAATCATTATTAATTTATAAAGACAGTTATACGTTATTTACATTTACATTTTTCTATACTAAAACTACAACATAAAGAGACAGGATTATCTTTCATAATAAACATTTTGAATGGACTTTTCTTATTATTTGCTCGGTTTCGTATTATTTCATATCCCTTTTATTCATGTTACTGCGAAAAATATGTCACATAAAATAACTTTTTATGTCAAATTAACTCAATGTTGGCAATTTGTTTCGTTACAGGTAGAGTTCATTGACGAAGACATATTTGTATTTCATAAACATAATAATAGCTGAATATCACATACAGATCTGTACTTGTAAAACTTCATGTCTTTATTGAACAAAGGTAGTTGTTTATCTAATATTAGTAATTATTATTAGTAAATTGCCCCCATTTATATGTACAAGGGGGGTCACAAGCAACATGGGGAAATTTTTTTTTTAATGTTTTCTTCGGGGGGACCCTCCTAAAAGTTGCCAATTAATTAGAAAATGAGATTGGCAAAGTTTCAGCTCAAATAAATAATATTAACCCGTGCCTCATCGAGGTTGAATTCTTGAAAATTTGCAATTTTTGGCAAAAAAATTTCGTTTTTCTATCCTTACGTGAAAAATATTTGTCTTAGAAACCTGATTCTTGTTTTATTTCATAGAAACTGTTGTTGCCTTGAACTTTTACTCTCATGAAAGCTTATATTTAATGAACATTTAGTATTTTTCAGGACATCTAGTAAACTATACCCTCAAACTCTGCATTTTTGAAACATAGGTAAAAAATGACAAATTAAAAATTTTATTACTTTTGATAATTTTTTTGTATTATTTTTATTAATAGGCAAAAATAAGTGAACAATTTTTGTAACTTTAAAAATATTTCACGAATTATAATTGATTATTAGTTATCTAGTTCTGTGTCTAGTAAGAAAGAGCTTATCGATTTGTGTTGCAGTTGAACCTCTGAATTTCTCTTTTTATTACAAGGCTGTTTTTGTTATCTGTTATGGTTATCTATTTTTAGAATTGACGAAACATTCCGTAAAACCCCTTCCCCCTCTTGATATGATGGCAGAAATGTAAGATTTTTTAAATTGGCTACATGTCTCATCAAATCATCGACAGTAAGCAGCCAAGTAATTGTCAAGTTTTATGTATTTTATTTTATAATATTCACAAAATGAACTGAACGCCAGAGAAGCTGCTAGACTTAGAATACTAGCCACTAGCTAACCACAGACATCGACTCTGCAAATAACTGTTTCGTAAACAAAAAACTGAGCTCATCAAAAACAGATTTTAAAATTTCCGTTTAGAGAGAACTGTTGTTCACTGGGGTGGAAAACTGCTTCACCATTTTTTGAATAAAGTAAATGTAGAGTGGATAAAAGTTTTAATTAGTTGTGGGGATGAAGAACAGTTACTACGAGTTCCTCAAATTGAAAATAGTATCGGAATAATTCAGGCGAAAGTTGTATTTTCAGCAGTTGAAGAGTGGGAGGAAGTTGGTAAAATCCAGGCAATATTTTTTGATACAACTGCAGTAAACACAGGTCGCCTCAGAGTTAACCTGCATTTTTCTATAGCAATTGTTAAAGGAAAAGTCTTCTGTACTTACCATGCCGCCAGCATAATTTAGAAATTTTCCTAAAAGCTGTTCTTGATTGTAAAATGGGCATAATCACTGCCCCTCAGCCAGATATTAAAAAAAAACACCAATTCTGATTGGGTGGTCTAAATTAAACCAGAGTAAGTATACAAATGTTATTGAAGATGAAATACTAGGTATAAATAGTTAATTCAGAAGTAATTTCAAATTTTCTTACAGGAACTCTTAAAAATTAACAGCTCAGGGATGATTATAAAGAGTTTATCCAACTTTGTTTAATTTTTATAGAACTCCTTCTGCAAAAGACATTTTTCAAAGCACCTGGTACTTTTAATCATGTCAGATGGATGGAGGCACAGGCCATTCATTCTCTCAAAATATATTGTTTCAGGGATCATCTTTCAATAACAAATTTAGAAAAAAGAAGGTATCAGAGATCTTTTCTTATTTTTAATCAATATTTATGCAAAAGCGTGCTTCAATACTTCCACTTTAGCCCCCAATTCAAAACCTGCAAATAATAAAATCACTTGTTCACTACAGAAAATTTTATAAATAGGTTACAGACAAAGCACTTGCTAAAATGACAAACCACCTTTGGTATCTCAACTCGGATCAAGTTGCCTTTTCATTTTTAGATAATACTTTGGTAAAAAAAGTCAACATAAGCCACCTTATCTAAACCATTACCACTTCAATCCTTTCCGGCGCAGTGTCCCAAGGCCGGGACCACCTAATTTTAATTCCAAACTTACAAACGGCACGAAGAATATTTTAATAAAATTTTGCTTTTACAATGAAAGGTTAAAGTAATGTGATTTTAATTTCTAAAAATGTTGTTTGTAAATTCCGGTGTAGACAATCATTTCATCCTTTTACGAACAGAATTTTTCTGTGCCGGAAAGGGATAACGTGACAGTTGTAAGGGAAAATAATTTATTTTCTTTATTATACCTCCTTTCTTGAAACACAACTTTAATAATAAATTTCAATTGAGCATTATTTGCTCTCATTTCTATACTTCCTTTGCCCTCCCTTTTTTTTTTTTTAAATTCTTTCAGTTTAAAATTCGATTTTTTTCCTTTTCTTTGGAATTTTTTTTAATCAAACACTTTATTGGACTTCACAAAACGAAAAAAGTAAAACAAAAGGTGGAAAGCAGATGAAATGGAATGTTACAAATTTTTTTTTCGCTTTTTCATAAAATGTCAATTTTTAGGATTCAGGTGAAGTCTGGTCCTGAAAAATGCGCATATTTTTAAATCTATACATTTTTAGAAAAAAATGGTGTGTGGTTCTTCAAAGCAAAACTTTTTTTTATAAAATGAGACCTGCATTATGTTTCTAGGTTCAATTGTATTCATTTCATGAAGGAAAAACAGCATTTTTTTGCGAAAAATCACGTTTTTTTCAAACTTAAACCTCAATGAGGCACGGGTTAATATTATCCAAATGAGCTGAAACTTAGCCAATCTCATTTTCTAGTCAATTGGCAACTTTTTTTGGGGGGGGGGGGTCCCCCCGAAAAAATTCGAAAATTGATTTCTTGTGACCACCCTAATGTACAGTCAGTATTTAAAAATGGTATACACTTGTATTTTTCTCAGACAGTTTATGGTAAAATCATACAAAAGGTATCATTACACTCGAACTATTATATTTTTTCGAAATATAAATGCAATGTTTGAAATAGGAGTATTCTACATATTAAAGTTTGCAACAGTTTTTTCTTACTTTTTAAGGTTACAATCACATTTGTCAACATGCTTGCGTTCTTTGGGTAATTGTGTTTTTAATATGTTTTAAATATGTTTGGTTTTATTTAATGTATCTCACTCAAAACTAAAATTTTACATCAGATCGTTTCTTGTAAAGACATAAATTAACTCTTGAATTATAGTTTTAGATATAAGGCAATTCCACAGAAAATCATCATTTTGGGGGGGGGGGGGGGGGGAATCAAATTTATAATATGCTTAATTTAACGGTATGATTAGAAAACTTGATATTTTCATATTCCATAGGAAAATCCTAATAAAAAGGGCATTGTAAATCACTGTTTAAAAATTAAGTTAGGTACCATTATTGTCTTTGTAAAGTCATAATCTTACGTCAGTTACACAATAAAAGTTACGTCAGTTACACGTGTAAATGCCATTTTTTTTTATTATTATTCGGAAAGTAATTAAACAAGTTACTGTTATAATTTGGAATTGCTTAGTGTTATTGAGAACATTAAATCACGTTTTTTAACTGGATAGTTTTGATAATTTTTACACTTCAATGAAGGCAGAAAAAATGTTTGTATATTTTATCAATGCAAAAACCCTTGACGGGTTAAAAGTTTCTGACGCAGCAATTTATCTTATGCTCTAAGAATTTTAAATATGGAACTTAAAAATACTGATATCAAATTTTGAGTGACGTTATGCTATTTCTTAAAAAATATATTTGTATTTATTTCATCATTTTATTTTTGTTTTATTTATAATCGCATGTGCAAAAGTTATGTTCAACATGAAAAGCTGCATAAAATTTTATTCGCTGTTGCTTTATCATTTACATCTCTCATAAATTCAAAATATGAGTTTTAAAAGATATGATATAAAATTTAAGTGACGCTTTGATGTGACTTTAAAAGGTTTGTTTTAAAATTCAATTTAAATTATTTTTGACTTGGTTAAAATATTTTTTTACATCTACACAATACTTTTAATTTTCCAATTCACTGTTAAATATATCACTTTCATTGAATCTATACTATGCATTGAAATGTATTTATTTCAATAAATTGATTTATCTTTTGTGTCACGCTATTCAAAATTGTGAGTAAGATTTATGTAAATGGTTTATTTGCGTCAAACTATACTTTTTCATACATTTCATGTAGTTTGGACACAATGACGCAAAGAAACCATTTACATAAATCTTACTCACAATTTTGAATAGCGTGACACAAAAGATAAATCAATTTATTGAAATAAATACATTTCAATGCATAGTATAGATTCAATGAAAGTGATATATTTAACAGTGAATTGGAAAATTAAAAGTATTGTGTAGATGTAAAAAAATATTTTAACCAAGTCAAAAATAATTTAAATTGAATTTTAAAACAAACCTTTTAAAGTCACATCAAGGCGTCACTTAAATTTTATATCATATCTTTTAAAACTCATATTTTGAATTTATGAGAGATGTAAAAGATAAAGCAACAGCGAATAAAATTTTATGCAGCTTTTCATGTTGAACATAACTTTTGCACATGCGATTATAAATAAAACAAAAATAAAATGATGAAATAAATACAAATATATTTTTTAAGAAATAGCATAACGTCACTCAAAATTTGATATCAGTATTTTTAAGTTCCATATTTAAAATTCTTAGAGCATAAGATAAATTGCTGCGTCAGAAACTTTTAACCCGTCAAGGGTTTTTGCATTGATATCATTACTTTTTTGAGGTTAGTGATAAAATGATTAAAAAAAGGATACTTATGGAATTTAATGCAGATTTAATTTTTACTATTTTATTACAATTTTCCTTATAGCAGTTTGTATATAAAAACAAGTGGGTAAGTATAATCGCTGATCGCACAGAGGGTTTCATTTGATATTCCTTTAAAAACACTTTGTCCTTAAATTAATAAATCCAAAATGTTAATTTATAATTATTAAATCCTTACATAGATGGTGCACCAATAGTTCCAATTTTCATGGGGCAGGGAACGCATTCTTTTAAACAAACCACCTTCCAACTGAAGTCACCAAAAACCAAGTTGAATAAGCCAGACCCCGTTGTGTTGTTTCACAAACAGCAGTCTCATGTCCCTTCCTTCCCCCCTTTTTCAAAATTTTTCAGACCAGTACCTAAGAATGGAACCGAAATAATTTTTTCTCTTCAGAAATTAGGATAAAAAAATAGTATGCAGTACTCATAAATTTACTTTAATGCATATAGGGTGATTATTAAGTTAATTATAACGTTTGGAATCTGTTGCATTGATGTCCGAAAGGTGGTTTCTGAGTTATGGAAGCTGGACCCATAAGGCGCCATAGAGGGGCGAAGCCCACTAGTGTCTATCATAATTATATCTGCCATGTGGACTAATTGCGATATTTAATCAAAATAGTCCCCCCTCCTCATCCCCGGAAATATAGCAAATACAAAATGTGTCTTTATAAACCTATCGTCAAATAGGTTTTTATTTCTTTTTCCCTAAAAAGAAAAACATGATTTTTATATCCGTAACGTAAATAGCGGACGAAGCCCGCTAGTTCCTATCATAATATATATATTTAATAATTTTATATAGTTTATAATAAAAATCAGACTTAAAATAGTCTAGTTCCATGAGTACTTGTAGTGTCAGTTACATGCTACGATTTTTGGATACCAGTATTTTAGAACGGGAAAATGTGACTTATTTTATCGGAGATATCTCATTAATTGAATAAGGTGAAGCAAACTTTTTGAAAAAAAGGTGGCCAACAAGCATGGCAGTTATCAGCTATGTGACTTTGTGCTAAAGTCCATTAATTTGATCTGCTTTAAAAAGATTACGGAAGATTGAATTATAGTAGAACCTGGATTAACCGAGCTTCGATTAATCGAGGTTTCTGTTAACCGAGCCGATAACAAAGTCTGATTTTTTTTTTTCCTTTTGAATGAGCCTTAAAAATAACCACACTCTTTAGCTCACTGTCCGTGCTATACAGGCCTTCTGCCCCCAAAAGCACTCAACTCCAAAGAAACACTGGACCCTGAGAAGTCAATAGCGAACAATGCTTTGTTTCCAGTGGCTGTGTGAACTTTCGTAAATTTTTCAATTTGCATTTTAAAATTTACTACTGGTAGTTGATTTTCTTTTTAAATTTGTTAAGCTGTGAAACAGAACTTTACATATATTTATTTTTATTATTTAAAAAACGTTCTATATATTTTTTTAAAAGAGATGTTAAATTCGCAAGCACGGCGAGTTTTTACACACAGTTTCTCTAAACCGAGATTTCCGATTCCGATTTAGTAACAGTCCCAATTAGCTCGGATAATCGAGGCTGCTCTGTATAATTAAAAAATCAATGGCGATCTTACTGTAAACGGGTTTCCCTTTTACTGAGGGATTTCAAGACCGAATCAGCTGATGTTAGTTGCTGTTTCCGTGCTTGATTAAATAAGATTAGTTAAACATTTGAAAATTACCAAATATAAAAGGAACTAAGTCAACAGAGTGTTTGCTTTATGGTATTTTTTAACAACGCTATAAGAAAATGATTTTAAATAAGAGATTTTAAATGTAACGTTTTAAATCTGACATAATTTTCACCAAACTTTCCTTTCTCTTTGTAACATTCAACTGAAAATATTTTTGTTATTAGAAAGATAATATTATTATTTGCGCTACCTTAAAATTGGCAACTATAGTTAAAAATATCATCTCGAAATTTGAAATAAATCTCTCATATAAATATATTTTTTAATTTAAACTGTTTTGCAATATTATTATTTGACCACTTTGGCCAATATGACGTAATTTCCTCCATTTACGACTTTTAACACATATCAATGAATTTATTATTTAAAAATTTTCTTTTTCTTTTAATATTCACGTGTAAATATAATTTTTATGACGTAATTTTCAATGTTTTCCTGCTTTTAATGCGTAATCATTTAATTCTAATTTGAAAATAATTGATTATTTTATAATTTTCTTTCATTTTAAGTAAGCATGTGTAAAAACAATTTTTATGACGTAATGTTTAATATTTTCCTGCTTTTAACACGTTATCATTTAATTCTAATTTAAAAGGATTTTTTTTCTGTTTATAATAGTCACGTGTGAATAAATTTTTAATTTAAAGGATATATTATTCTTTGCGCTGTTTTAACAATTGGCAACAATTTAAAATAACCTTTTCTAAAATATGTAAAAAATATCTCTGGAAATTCTGAAAATTTTAATTTAAAATTGAAATAAACCGTCAAAAAATTAGGCAAGTTAAAAATAATAAATGCACTCTGCAAACTTCGAGTTTCTATTGAATGATTAAATTGAATAAAAATGATTAAATTCCCATGTATATATTTTTTTCCTATGAGACTTTTTTAATGAGACAATTTAATCCAGATTTAACATTAAATATCTCTTAAAATAATTCTTCGATTTAAAAACTGTCTACTTCAACGTTTTTATCAAACATTTCTCTATAATACTACCCATTTTAATATTTTTGTATGCAGTAATTTTCTTAATATTTGCGAAATAGACCTCTAGTCACAAGAGATTCTTTCAAAGCGGTGAAAAGCGTTAGTTTTTTCTTTTTTTTCCGAATAAGAGACAAAATGTAGCAGGGTCGTACTGGCCCACCGGGCAACGAGGCAAATGCCCGGTGCGCCCCTCGTCACTTTTTTCTTTTTCTTTTTTTTTTTTTTATCTTTTTTTTAAGCACGCATTTTGAAAGGCATAAAATTTTCAAAGATTTTCATTTGGAAAATTAAAAAGTAATGCTTTTTATTTTTTAAAGTATAGCATAAGCAAACTATGTGCGATCAAAGACAATTAGATAAACCAATTTCGAGATAACATAAGTTATCGACAATCAGATATGCCGTTGTTACACATTGTATCCAGGACCAGACTTTGTTTCAAAGCCTGTACTAATGATAAATTCTAAGAAAAATAATATTAAGTACTCACTTATTTAGATGTACGCCTAAATAATTTCTGTTCTAGGAATGCTTCTAATAAGTGTCTAATGAGTCTGCGTCTAATACGTTTGCATATTTTCTGCGTCTAAGTATTTAGCGCCCCTGGTGTTGTGAGGTATTTTTGTATTTCTGCCTTTTGTGCAAGTATAATCGACGAAACACTGTATAAGAAACATATTCTCATTTTAAATGGATTCATTCACAGAGACTTTGATAGTCATGGCGCCCTGGTCCAGATTTTATTCAGTACCCCGAAGAATAGTAACTTCTACATAAATTAATATTGGTATTAATGATGTATTTAGTATATTTTCTGTCAAATATTCAGCGCCCTGGGTGGCTGCCCGGTAGTTTGGTATTTCTGTTTTTTGTGAAAGAACAAAAAAAAAAAAATGCCAATTTAAGACAGGGGCTGCCCGGTAGTTTGGTATTTCTGTTTTTTGTGAAAGAACAAAAAAAAAATGCCAATTTAAGACAGGGGATTTTCATTTTAATTTCATTTGGTCCCTTTGTCAGAGGCGGCTTTGGTCAATTTTTTTAGCGCCTCTGTAAAAATAAGTTTAAAAAAACTAATATCGTGTTTACGTAATAATGGCGCCCTTGGTCTTTTTCAGCGCCTCTGTAAAAATAAATTTCAAAAAACTAATATCGTGTTTTTGTAATCATGGCGTCCTTGGTCAAATATTTTTCAGCGCCTCTGTAAAAATGCCTTTCAAACAGCTATTATCGCGTTTTTGTACTCATGGCGCCCTTGGGCAGATTTTTTTTTCAGCGCCTCTCTGTAAAAATAACGTTCAAAAAACTAATATCGTGTTTTCGTAATCAATGTGCTCTTGGTGAGATTTTTTCAGCACCTCTGTAAAAATAATTTTGAAAAACTATTATCGTGTTTTTTTAATCATGGCGCCCTTAGAGAGATTTTTTTCAGCGCATCTGTAAAAATAAGTTTTAAAAAACTAATATCGTGTTTTTGTAATCATGGCGCCCTTGGTCAGATATTTTTCAGCGCCTCTGTAAAAATCCCTTTCAAAAAACTATCATCGTGTTTTTGTAATCATGGCGCCCTTGGACAGATTTTTTTAGCGCCTCTGTAAAAATAAGTTAAAAAAAAACTAATACCGTGTTTTTGTAATCATGGCGCCCTTGGTCACTTGGCCAGATTTTTTACAGCGCCTCTGCAAAAATAACTTGAAAAAAAGTAGTATCGTGTTTTTGTAATAGCAAACCCCCCTCCCCCCCCCACACACGCACACTCCCCACAAATACACACACAAATTGATGCCCTTAGTTCTACTAAAGTGGAGCATTCCATAATTTCTCAATGATAATATAAGTGTTAGACCGCCAAGGGCGCCAAGACTAATTCTTCACAAGATTTTGCAATGGAAACTTATGTAAATTTTGCTTTTGAAAGAAGAAAATGTTAATTTTTCATATCTATTTAAAAATTCGATAATATTTTTAGCATCCGAAAAAGCCAATATGTAAAAACGTTATTTATTTTTTTTTAAACCGGATCTGCTTAACCTCTTTAAACTTCAAACACCACCCGAATATATAAATTGAAAAATACATATGTAATTAAAATAAATAGATAAACCACTAAAATTGTAAAAGTCCTTTTACAAAAGAATGGATAAATATAAGTAAAGAGAAGTGCAGATGTATTTGGGTTCAGTTTTCAATGCTGTTAGTCATTAACGTGGGAATTCCTAAGAAGACAAATTACCATTTCGGCGGGATTTCAAATCGGTTCTATAGATACACAGTGGTTTCTGTAGTAATACCAGGTGTGACACTTTTTTTTTTAATTATTATACCGTATTCTGGAGCTCTCTATCTTTCTGGAGAAAATAGAAATCGGCGGATGTGGAGGTATTTTCCCATGAAATACTAATTAACACACGACACATGCGCGACACGACGTGCTGTTGGTGTTTTTTGCGTGTGAGTTGCGACGACCATTGTAGTTTAAAATTGGCTTATCTGAAATTAAAATAAACAGTAATTTTTAATTAAATATGACTTATTTTAGTGACTAGACGAGACAAAAGGTGGAAATTATGAAAAGCTCTCTCTCTCTCTCTTTTTTTTTCTTTAATGCTGATTATTTGAAGAGGGTACTCAACTTTTATCGTAGAAAAATGCTGATTTTTGATGATTGACAAAAAAAAAAAAAAATCCTTAATGCACTGCATAATTATATAAAAAACTAGGGGGCTCTGCCCCCTACGAGCTACGCTCGCCAACCCCCGTTCAGGCACACCAAAATCCAAAAAGCACGCTAATTTGATCGGCTTTAAAAATATTGAATTTAAAAAAAACAAAAGAAAAAAAACAGTAGTGATTTTTCTGTAAACGGGTTTGTATTCGTTAATTAAAAAATTAGTTAAACATTTGAAAATAAGCTAATGTAAAATGAATTAAGTAAACAGTGTCCTTGTCTCCCGGTATTTTTTAACAGCGATATAAGATAGTTCTTTTAAATAATTCATTTTAAATGTATCGTTTTAAATCTGACGTAATTTACACCAAAGTTTTAATTCTCTTATTAATATTCAGGTGAAAATACTTTAGTTGTTAGAAGGAAATATTTGCGCTGTCTTTGAATTCACGATAATAGTTGAAAAGATTATCTCAAAATATCTCGCGCAAATATATTTTTTAATTTAAATGTTTTTACCATATTTTTTGGCCATTTTAAATAATGTAATTTCTCCCCTTTACAAGTTTTAGCGCATAATTTTTTTTATTTAACATTTTGTTTCTCTTTTAAAATTCAAGTGTGAATATGGTTCTTAGGACGTAATTTTCCTGCTTTTAACATGTGATCATTTAATTCTAATTTTAAAGTTTTTATTTCTGTTTACAATAATCACGTGTAAATAAATTTTTAATTTGAAGTAAACATTATTGTTTCGCTGTTTATACAATTGGCAACAGTTTAAATTAATAACATTTTCTAAAATATATAAAAAATATCTCTCGAAAAGCTGAAAATTTGAATTTAAAATAGAAATAAAACCTCAAAAAATGAGTCAAATAAAAAAAAATAAATTCAATCTGCACACCGGGAACTTATAACGTATAAAATGATCTAAAAATGATTAAATTCTCATGTAGTTTTTGCTCCAATAAAAGTTTTTTAATGGAACGATTTTTTCCAACTTTGGCATTAAATATCTCTTAAAATAATTCTATGATTTGAAAACTGTCTGCATCAGCGTGTTTATCAAACATTTCTCTGTAATACCACTGATTTTCATATTTTTGTTTGCAACAGTTTTTTTTTATATTAACGAAGAAAGGCCATGCTTAAGCATTCAAATTGGATGCCGATCTACCGGGAATATCTACGCAGATTTTCATTGGTCCATTTCCAATTCGAAACTTTTTTTTATATATAGAAGGAAAAAGCTGGCAAAATTAGAAGTGAAAAACAATTCAGTATTATTAAAGTAATCGTGCCGTGGTCATCTATTAAAAAATGCAATTTTGAGAAAAAAAACTTGTTTCAATTTTATGTTATAATTATAATAGAATGCTTATTGTATTTTTTTATTTTTTTAATTACATAGAATTGTCTATTCCATATTCTGACCACATAAAGAAGTCTCAATTCCGTTGATAAAGCCGCTAAAATAAAAATCCGAAATTTATAAGTTATGATTATAAATGTATATGTAAATCCTTAAAGCGGTTCTCAAAAAAAATTTTTTTTTAACGTTCAATAATGCGAAAATTTCTGCTGATTTACAAACATAAAAATAGTGTTCGAAAGAAACTGAATTTCGGTTACATTCCTAGTATCGACTGAAAACGTAAGCGAAATTGTTTTAAAAATAAATTCAAAGTAAGTAACATAAACATACATATACGCATGTTATCTGAATAATGTTTTGCGTAGAAACGGCAGTACATAATTAACAAAATAATTTGATTGAAATAAAATTAATTAAATATAAGGTGCTATAAACATAAAAAATATATTAAAAAATAATTTAATTTAAAAATAACGAATTTAATCAATATTAGTAATACCTTCTAGATTTATCTCCTTGTATGTGAATATATAGTATGTACGGCTCTTTGGATGGGAGTGCCGTTTGGGGGAGGCTAGGGAGGGGCAGTTATAGTAATACCGAATATACGGCAGTATTTTCGCCGAAACTGGGATTTTGGGCTGAAAACGAAAATGAAACCGAATATTCGGCGAAACTCCACATAAAAGAATGAGACTTGCAGGCTTGGTTATTGAAGTGATTTGCAATACAATAGATTCTGTTCTTTAAATTAATTACATCTTGAGTTAAAATTGATTGTTGTCTCATGACAACAGTTTTCTTCTCTTCCTCCACTGTCGCGTCCGGAAATTCGGTTCAAAACGCCACATTCGGCAGCCTTTTCTGAAAGATCTTTTGTTTTTCTCAAAAAATATAAAAGACAGTTCGATTAAAAAGTTTCTGGTGGGCAATAAAAAATAATTGGTATTTTCAGCCAGCAGCCAGCAGTTACAATGAAATTTAATGAAAACCTTTAAAACAAAACTATCATGCAATAAAATTCAAGTAATACTACTTTTCAAAATAATTACATTCAGCGTAATACTTTTAAAGAATGTATTACTTTTCCAAAGATTTTCTGCCCCCCCCCCCCCTACCCTGCGTACACACATGAATCGCGGTAAAAAAGAACAAGATCTTTGAAAAACAGAAACAACTCCATTATTGGGCACAGCCTTTGTAAGTTTGCTGATTTGAAAGCAGGGCCGAAATTAAGGGGGGCAGAGGGGGCATGTGCCCCGGGCGCCAAATGAAGATTTTGTTTGTCGATTTTTCTCGCATCTGTGTTTTGCACGGTATTGTTAAAATCATTCTGTCTGGCGTATGACAAAACATAGAAGAATCTAAAGATGATATGGCATAAGGATCCTGTATAAAGCGGATTTTTTTTCGATTCCGTTTCCGAGATTTTAATCAATCAATATTCGACAAAGCCAAGGACGGATTCAGCTCATCATTTAGAGGGGGTCATGGATTTCCTTTTTTGGGGTGGGGGGCGATCACATCCTCGTTATGAAAATTTTTTATATTGAAAGCTATTCCCAAATCCAAACTAACTACTTTTCTGATACTTTCGCGAAGTCATTTTCATTCGTAAATACAAAAAATTTGCATTAATATTCGTAAAAATATAAAATTTGCCCATTTTGTTCAGATACCAGGAAATTAGTTTCCCATTTTCTTATAAAGGCAAAGATTCATTCAGAAAATGTTGTCAAAGATAGCACTTTTAGCCAAGTTTTACGAGTTGAAGCCAGAGGAATGTCGTCGCAAGGGAACAATCGGCTGTCACTTCCGGAATTTCAGTTTAAAAAGTCTAACAATTGTCAACGATTAAATATGGCAAAAATTTGTGTTAAATTTTAGAAGTAACTAAACCGTACACATTGGCAGCTATGGGATTCTATTAGTGTCATAAAAATTGCAGGTGTAGACTCTTCTTTCTGCTCAAAGTATTAAATAGTTTTTTTCAATCGAACTTATACCTTTGGAATGGATCATTTTCTTCTGAACTGATGGACTGGTGCCATCCATTATTTTGAAACAACCGTTATAAATGAAGTGTTAGGTGAAGATGAAAGAGCTGTCGTAAAAAGTTAGAACTCTGATTTTCTGGTCAGAAAAGGAAAAAAAAAAATGGTCATAATTTTTTTTTTTTTTTTTCTGGTCAGGATGAAAAAAAAATGGCCATAATTTTGTTTCTGATCAGAATGGAAAAAAAATGGCCATAATTTAAAAAAAAAAATCTATGATATCTTTTGAATGTTGAAAAAATAAAGAAATAAAACATATTTTAAAAATAATTCACGTAAAATAGACGTCACTCTTGAACTAAACAAAAATAACTTTCCTGATATTTTATACACCATAATTAGTATTTGTATTCTAGAGATTGTATTATATTAAATATTATTGAATTGTATTAAATAATGTTTTGCACTTTTGAGTTTTGACCCAACGAAATTGTTTTTGTTTGTTTTATTTTAATATTTTATTTTCCATTTGGAGATAATCGTATGGAGATTTTTATTCAAATATTCGGGGTAAAGTTTGAATTAACTCATTAGATAAGGTGAGCGAAATTCGAAAACAGAGATAGCTTTCTTAGAAAAGTGTGGAGGAAAAAAATACCTCTAAATTGGCAACACTGGTCTAACATCAGATTTTTTTTTTAACTGCAATGCCTTGCGGGGAACTATTTTTGTGCATATTACATTTCTATAGTGTAAAATACTAATTTGGGTGACATAATTATTTTAGGAATAAAGTTTTCGCTATAGCAATATACTCGTATATATTTTTAAAGTGATTTTTTATACATAATTTATATAGTATGTGTATGTATGTATATATAAGCATTTGCGCCCTTTTGTAAGGCAATCGGCGCCCTTTTTATCCATTTTGCCACCGCCCTCTCAGTTATGCCAGTACGACCCTGAAATGTGGTACGCAATTGCGTCAAAAGATGGCGACACCAGAATTCTGATATGCTTATTATGTAAAACTTCATTGTTATTTATAAATAAAACATTTCAACTAAATTATTTATTATAAAATAATTATTACATCACAATAGTTTTTATGCAAGGAAAATAATAATTATAATAATAATAATATTATGGATGTCAGTGATTATATATTGATTGACCGTCATAATAATAAAAAATGATATTATAAAAAGAAGAGCTGAAATGAATTATTTTTTTACGTTTCTGATCGTGTGATTTATATTCAAATAATAATTACAGTAAACTCTCTGTAAGGCGGACTCTGTGTAAGACGGAAATCTGTCTAACTCGGAAAGAATTTCAAGTCCCTACGAATCCATAGACATAGAGTAAAATTTGTCTAAGGCGGAATATTGTCTATTGCGGAAAATTTTCTTGGTCCCGATCGATTCCGCCTTACACAGAGTTTACTGTATTAATGTATATTTTTTGTAAAGTGATTGAAATTAAATATATTTATAAAATTTATGGTAATATTTTTATTGTTGAAAAATTGCCAAGAAATAATCATCATCAAATTGGCGTCATTATAATTGTAATTTTATTTAACTTAATAGCAATTAAAAAATTACAAAGGAACTGAGAATAATGGTCAACTAACAGACTTTAAAAAAAAAAAAAAAACTTCACACGCACCAGCGAGTATCGAACTGCCTATGTTAAGATCAGTAGACGATGGCCCTCAAACACTCAGCCGTGGGAAAACAAAATTTTTTTTCCCCAAAAGTGGTTAAAAAGAAAGCATGTGTATGAATACAGTGTCATGCATTTTCGGTGAAATTTCCATAGAATGGCGAAGAAATATAGTCCGATTTTTCATGCGCATTATAAAACGAAAAAGAGTCTTGCTGGAAACAAGTAAATTGTTATTTGGTTCATCTGAAACATATTTATTTGATTTTTAAAAAATCGCTCGTGTCATTTTCGAGAGAAAAAAAATCGAATTATTTAACGAACGAAAGTTTTCCCAGAAAAAAGAAAAGTGTTATTCACCTCGCCTTAATCACATTTATATTATGTATCAATTTAAAAATAATCGTTAGAACCGTTTTCGAGATTTTCAAATTAGGAACTTCCTCGATATTATACCAACGTTTTCACTTTAAAAATGACTATTTAGATCTCAAAATATACTGCACGTAGAAATGTAAAAATTTCAGTATACGATTAGACTGCAGATATAAGACTGTTCTAGAAAATTCAGAACAATAAGACGTATATCTGCTGAGTTATTAAAAGGCGGCTTTTCGCATTTTCTTTGATGTCGAGTTAGCTGTATATATGAGTTCCGCCATCCACGAATTCTATGATACGATACGTTACGATTTTAACGATACGATACGATACGATACGATACGATTTTAACGATACGATACGATACGATTTTAGGCTTAAGGCTGCGTCACTCGAAATACTACCGTCTTCCATGATGTTACGTCAGTTACAGATTTTAAATTGAAATTTTTGGGACTCAAAGAGAGATTGAAATAATCTGCAGGTAGTTGGGTATTAAGACAATATTTTAAAGAAATTTGTAAGAAATATTTTAAATTGTAAAAATTTGTTCGAGCTTTATTAGTAAATTTTCTACATAGATTTGAAAACCAAATTCGATGATAAAATGTTACGTCAGTTACGATGGAATTGCTATATATGTGTCCCAGTGCACCATTTTTTGAGAAAAAATCTCTGCTGTACACTTACACTAGGGTATTTTTAAAATAAATCTATCACAAAGAAATTTTTTTGTAATTTATCATACCATTGAAAAGAAAAAATCCTCAGTCCTGGCCATTAAACAAAAGGTTAAATTTAGTCATCCTCAATTTTTGACTTTTTCAAACTCCATGAAGTTCTAACAAGAAAAAACTGTACATATATTTCCGGGATGATTCAATACATCACACAATATCATTTAAAATATCGGAGTTGGAACAAATTTTAATATGTAAACGACCCGTAATTCAAAAATTGCATTCATATTAAAAAATGAGAGGGTATTCGGTGTCTAATAATACTTTTAGTATACATAGGAACTTCCGATTTTTTATAAATTAAGTAACATACAATGAACCAAAAAGTTTCTTCAATAAAGATTTTAACCCCTTGAAGGGCAATGGGATATACAGGGTGCATAGGAAAGTCCCTTTAACCTGAAAATACTTGCGAACGGAGAGGGCTACAGCTATACAAATGAGGTAACGGTATAGTAAAGCGACTACTCCCGATTTAATGCAAATGACAGCAGCATTCCTAGGGACGTAATTTGAAATATAGCCATTGCAAACCGAAAACGAAAAGAGATAGAGCAAAATTTCCAATAAGAAAGCTTTAGAGCATCTATTAATTAGTACGAAACGACATTTGGTTTACATGGACAAGATAAATCTTCGCCTGTATATCCAAAAATGTCCGAAATCGATGCACTCCATTTTGTGTAAACTTTTGAATGGAATAGTCAGAAGTATGAAGAAATACGCATAATTTATTGTATAAATACGTACTTAACTCAATACATTTTGATCAAAAAAACAGAAAAGACAAACTGTCTCACAGTGATAAAAAGGTAATATTCAGTATCTTCGAAAAATTCACCATTGCTCACGATACACGTTTGAATTCGTAAGAGTAATTCTGCATGCATATTTCTCAGCATAGAACGTCTATTGCAAGCCTCTTCAATACGATGACATAGATTTAACCCTTTCAAGGACGGTGGCTAGGCGGTTTAGCCACCTAATTTTAATTCCAAAACTGACAAATGGCACCAAGAATATTTTAATAAAATTCTGCTTTTGTGATGAAAGTGCAAATTAGCGGGTTTTTATTTTCTAAGAAATTCGTTTGAATATTCTGGTGTCAGTCAATCATTTCATCATTTTACGAACAGAAATTTTCTGTCCCTGAAAGGGTCAAACTAAAGTTCTAAATGCATTGGAAATTAAATTTTTACAGACATTACAGTACAGTACAACGTCACAATCTGAAATTGCGCACTGCTACATTTCCGAACAGTGAATATGCAATGTAGAATCGCCGCTCATCAATTTCGGACAGTTTTGGGTATACGGGCGACGATTTATCTTATCCATGTGAACCAAATGTCGTTTCGTATTAATTAATTGATGCTCTAAAACTTTCTAATTGGAAATTTTGCTCTATCCCTTTTCGTTTATGAATTTAAATAGCTATCTTCCAAATTTCGCCACTAGGGGGCGCTGCTGTCATTTGCATTAGGTCAGTCGTAGTCGCTTTACTATACCTTTGCCTCACTTTCATAGCTCTATCTCTCTCCATTCGAAAGTATTTTCAGATTAAAGGAACTTTCCTATGCACCCTGTATATTACATCCTACCTAATTTCAATTAAGACTTGCACCAGAAACTTTAATTAAATTTTACTTTTATAACTTTGGTGTAAAAATATTGAAAAGTTGCTTTTCCTTATTTTGTAACAAAATTTTTTAAAAATTCTTGTAGAAATTCAACGTTATAGAAGCACAATTACTTGCCCCTGAGATGGTTAAGAACGTTCCAAATGACTACCACGTAAAAGAAAAAACACATTTAATTAAATAAATTTCTAGTTCAAAGTATTTTTTTAATACCGGATGTTAGTAAATATGCTGTGGTTTGATTCTATCTAGTTAAGTGGTCGGTCTGCTAATAAAAACTTGTGTATCGTTTTCTTTTTTAACCCCTTAATTCTCACTCCCGTCATATTCAGGGGCTGTGTCTTTTACTCAGATTGTTCGATTCCCACCAGTTTTATAAATTAGTGTAATTGGCTTTATTTTAGTATCGTTTTACCTATCATTAAATAAGGTGAATATTTCTTTTTCAAAAAAGTGGTGCCAATAAGCAATTTGAATTTTTAAACCGCAATTTAATTCGAGCGTTAAGGGGTTAATACTGGCTGTAAAGTAATTGTAAAATTAGCATACCCATCATTATAAAAAAGAACGTTGCATGGAAAGATTTTGTTCCTATAAAAAATATAAATATAACTTGACTTCACAATTGCTATTTAAGCAAACTAATTAAAAGAAAAATAAGCACTCGTGTATAATCACTAAAATATATACTAATATTTCTGCAAATTCTGCGTAAATTAGGCATATCTGCCAAACTTCTGTTTTGTAAACAAATAAACATTAATTAAACAACAAATAATATTTAGTTTAACTCTTCTTGGTTCAGCGTGGCCACTTTATTAACTTTCTTTATTTAATATAATGTCTTGTTTTATTTTATTTACAAAAATCGTTTAGCAGCTATGAAGAGGGATTATAAAAATAGAGATGAAAAACAGTTTTAAAGAAAAGAGATTAAAACCTTCAAGGGCGGTGGCTCATTTTTGGACCACTTGAATTTATTTCCTAAATACCACATTGGCACCAGAAAATTTGAATGGAAATTTTCCTTTTATCAAGTACGGAAACAACGCATTTTTTTTTTTAATAAAATTGTTTGTTAATCCTTGTGTAACTCACTCATTTCAGTATTTTACGAATAGAAGTACCTTGCCCCTGAAAGGGTTAATGGGTCTCATACTTCTCAACTTCCGACTTAACTTCCGTAAAATGAGATTTAATTTAAACTAGGTTAAACAGGTTTCTAACCGGTATATATTTTAGATGTATCATTAGCTAATTAATTTTCTGTTCCTGCATGGAACTTGCTTGATATCATTTCTTAAATTTTTTTTTTAATTTTTTTTTTTTTTAGTGTTATGTTAAGTGTTGTACTTTATTACCATTAATTAACCCTTTCAGGGGCAAGCAGTTGTGTTCTTGTAATGTTGAATTCACACCGGAATTTAAAAAAAATATCTTCAAATATGGAAAAGCAATTTTACAACTTTTTTCCACCAAAGTTATTAAATTAAAAAAAAATAAAGGTTTATGGTGCGAATCTTGATTAAAATTAGGTGCCGCCCCTCAAGGGGTTAAACTAAAATGATATATTTAGCAGAGGTGCCAAGCTCCCACTAATCTTCCGTAATGCGTTGATTAATTTGACTCAGTTTAACAACGATTTGAACAAGAAAATTTATTTCATGAATCTTTATTTATTTAATTCTAGTTTTCTATGTGGAACTTATTTAATTTCATCTCTGAAAAAAAATTCTGGTGCAAAATGTATTAAACCAGGGTTAAATTAACCCATATATTACAGAGGATTAGTGCCAACATGGCACCTCTGTATTTAGTTATAGTTTTGTTATATCGTCGGTACCATGTCAAACTATCCAATGGAAACAGTGGGCTACTTCTTTTAAATTCAGATTTCTTGATTGGCACCACTTTTTTGAAATAGTAAAATTCACCTTATTTAACCTTATTTAACCCCTTAACAGTGACATTTGTTTTCTTACAAAAAAATTAAAAATGGGGCTGGACACCACTTTTTCCATACTAAAATATTTACCTTATTTAATCGAAAAATATCTGACATTCAATAAAGATAAATTTACAGTTACAAATTATTGGTATCAAAATGCTTTTAATAACGAAGCAAGCAAAGTGTTCTTGCCCGAATCCAGTTCGGGCCACACTTTTAAGGGGCTCATGACATATTAATTAAGGCGAAAACAACAGGAATTTTACCATTTCAGAAAGTGGTGCCAGTCAAGAAACTTGAATTTTAAAAAAGTAGCCCACTGTTTTCACATTAGATAGTTTGATATGGTACCGATGATATGTACCACTGAAGCCGAGTGTTATTCATTTTTATTATCAATAATTTAAGAATAACAATTATTTAATACATAAATTTTGCGATTAAATATGACAACGACTACCATTTGGAAATAGTAGTATTCAAAATCTGTAATCCATGGCACCTATGTATGTCAGTTATAGGTTTTGAGAGTATAATATGTAAATAATCCAATTTATAACAATTTTATAATATTATATATAATACTCCTTCCATAACTGAATACTATAAGAGACTCATCTGTAATTTTGTTTTACACGACTATAGGTTTAAAGTTTTAAGGACATTGAATATCAATATTCTATACAGAACGGCAATATTCATCGTATTTAATCGCAGATTTATGTGATTAAATAAGGAAACGATTATTATTATAAAAACTGATATTCAATGTCCGCAAACTGTTAAACGTCTTTTAAAAAAAAGTATTATGTGTATTGCTCTCACCGAAATTACACTAAAATAATAACCTTGAATAGTATTAGACAGCCATTGTTTTGAATTAAGCATAGTTTAAATCTGGAATGTGTTTTACTTAAAAAAAACTGGAGTGGTGTTATTTATAAACTTTTTTATAGCGATATATACA
The DNA here is from genome assembly GCA_963932465.1 of Maratus speciosus. Taxonomy (NCBI): domain Eukaryota; kingdom Metazoa; phylum Arthropoda; class Arachnida; order Araneae; family Salticidae; genus Maratus; species Maratus speciosus. The sequence continues at coordinate 554,590,510 of OZ010787.1, read as the reverse complement.
AGGGGGCCATTTTTAAACTGACAGTACTCAGAGTGTTGTGCAGCGCGATCTAATTGAGAGAATGACGCCAAATTTTGTAAGTAGATTAAACAAGTCGGGGACGAAGGATTCCGTGAAAAAATAATTAGTTCCAAAAGTCGCCGCTAGGGAATGTGGCGCTGTGTAACAGAAAAGAGGGTTTTAAAAAATGCAGAATCAATACTAAAATTGTTAAATGTGTTAAATTAAAGGTAATTTTAATTCAGTATTGATTCTGCATTTTTTAAATCTCTCTTTTCTGTTACACAGCGCCACATATTCCCCTAGCGGTGACTTTTAGAACTAAATTTTTTTTCGCGGAATTCTTCGTCCCCGTCTTGTTTAATCGTCTGACAAAATTTGGCGTCATTCTCTCAATTAGATCGCGCTACAGAGCACTCTGAGTACTGTCAGTTTAATTATGGCCATCTTGTATTTCAAAATTAGGAGACTTAAAGTTCTAATGTAACAATTAAGTGAAGTCTGCAAAATTATGTGAAGAAGAAACTGATACCATTGAAACGAAAATATTGACAGTAAACTACGCACTGATATCATATATATATATATATATATGTGTGTGTGTGTGTGTGTGTGTGTGTGTATGTATGTATGTATGTATGTATGTATAAATCAAAAATGGATTTTTTGCGGAAAATTGTTTATAATTGGGCTTGTGAAACAAAATAAATAGGATGATTTTTATATTGTTGATATCGCTATCGTTCCAGCATTCTACACAAATCATTGAATGAATAAATCAGTAGGGGAGACCGGGGCACATTTTCCATAGGGGCAAGTTTTCCAATTCGCTTTAGTTTTTAAATGAGCCGCTAGGTGATGCTAGCGAGTGAACTGGCTGAAGTGGCAACATCCTACACACCATCTACAAAAGTTATATTTTCGTAGCTGCTGTCACTTCGTCAGGAGAGCTGTTTTTTTTCATTTTTTCAACACTCTAAATTAAAATGTCTGAAATTCAGACACTTAAGTGTCACACGGTGTGTTCAATTTTCAGACATTTTAAAATGTCTGAATTTTTTCAGACATTTTTTGTGTCTGAATTTCAGACACTTCAAACGTCTTAATAGCATCCATTTTTTTTCAAGCATCATACGTAGCCATGTTAGACCACTTTGAATCCTGGAAAAATATTTGGCTGGGGTCCTGCCCCCTCCCCCCCCCCTACAGCCTGATTTTTTTGGTGCTCTCAATTTTGGTATGCAATTTTTGTTAAGCTGATAATTTAAATCTTTTACGACATTTTACTGATTATAATCAATATTTTGAACTCAGGAGTAGAACAAGATTAAAACAAAAAATATTTATCTAAATATTAGATTTTTTAAATTTGTTTTATTTTTAATCTTATTTTACTTTAAAAGTTCAAAATATTGATTATAATCAGTACAATTTCGAAACAGATTTAAAACATAAGCTTTACAAATATTGCACATCAAATTTGTGGGCACTAAAATCGTAGGGGGGCGGGAGGGGCACGGCCCAGTATGCTCATTCTTTAATTAAGAAGTTCTTTTGAAAAAAATGCAACCCTGCATTATTGTTATCGAAATTGAGATGTCCGGTACTCGGGAGTATCCGTTGTGGAGTTTAATGGACATTCCCGAATAGCTGAAGCATCTATTTAGCGAATACTTTTTTAATCCGCATGGCATACATATTTGCATATTTTTACCTCACAAAAGCAGACATCTCCGATTATCGGACAAATTAAACGGCAAGGGCTATTGATGACTTTTAAAGTACATGGATAAATATATATATTTCTTATAATCTTGTCCTACTCTACTTCATATAATTTAAAAATAGATTTTTTTAAAATTTATATTGCCACATAGGCAATTTTACATATATATCAGATGATAATCACAACTATGAATAAATAAATAAATATTCTACTTTATCCCTTTGCACTCGAGGGCTCCGGAGCGGAGCCATTTAAAATTTGTCTTCAAACTCGAGGGCTCCTCTACGGAGACGATACAAATAATTTTGTGATACCTGTCTAGAAAAGCCAAGATTACATGGTATCACAAAATTATTTGCATTGTCTCCGTAGCGGAGACCTCGAGTTTGAAGACAAATTTTAAATGGCTCCGCTCCGGAGCCCTCGAGTGCAAAGGGTTAATATTGAGAAAAAAATTACTTCGGTATTTTGTTTATTTATATTTTGTGTTTTTAATCTGGTCCTACTCTAAAAGTTCAAAACTTTAATTATAATCAGTGCAAGATTTAAGGTATCAGCTTTACGAAAATTTCATACAAAATCCCCCCCCCCCTCCCCGAAAAAAAAATGAAAATCCTTATCATTTAAAAATTAGATTTTTTAAAAATTTATATTGACACATTGGCTTATTGTTATCTTTCCTATTAAACACTTTTCATTAGATATCTTTAAAGCAATATAAAGCCGCAAAAAAAGAAGTTACCACATAATCACTATGATACACACTTGCGATGCTTATCAGTAAAGTCTAATTGGAAAATGACCTTCGAAGTGAAATATATTTTCTACACGCAGCAAAATTAAAATAAACAAATGATTTCCTTTTTCCTGACTATGTTACCTCTCTGATCATCTATGGGTTACATCTATGTTTCCAAGTCAAAAGCTTTGCACATTTAATCTACTCGGTAAAAGATTTAATAGCTTTAGAAACATATCTAAGAAATATTTGAGATAAATATTCTTTTTCAATTATATATAAATTTCATAAAAATCAATTGATTTTTTTTTCCAAAAGCGAAAGTCTATAAATATATTTTTTAGTTTCAGCTAAATATTGTTCAATTGAAAAAAAAAAAAAAAAAAAAAAAGCAATCCCGAAAATCGGGATTAAAATTGAAGCGGGATCCCGGGATATCAATCCGGGATCGTAATCCCTAGCTAGGAAGTAAGAAAGCTTTAGGAGGTCTTTCAAATTTTTTTTTCTATTTCCTTGTGGTCGTTTAGTATGAGATAAGCATTAGTCATTGAAAATAAGAACTGCCATATTGAAAACAAAACAAAACAAGGGAATGAACTTAACTTTTAAATATGTCTGTTTTTTAGTGATGTTATTACTTTAAATTTGAGAAAAAAGATGAGAATAAATAATACATAATTTGTAATAAAAGACAACGTCATAAAGTAAAAAATATATACTTCTAGAATTATTATTATTTTTTTTTTTTTGCAAAAAGATTCAAAACTAATTAAATTTCATGTAAGATTTTGTTTAGTACAATAAATAAAATCATAAAAGACACTAATTTTAGTACTATAAAGAAATTATAACACTTACTTAAATCACTGTTTGCAAGAGGTAAGAAAAATTCCTCGATTTGAAATTTTAAAAACTACCACAACCACAGTGAGGGAGAAAGACTTGCACCAGTTTAAAAGGTAATCCCATAATACATCCGACTAGCCATATTTAAAGAATGAGATGTTTCATCCTCAAAATAGGACCTGCCAGACAAAAGTTTCTTTTTTTTTTTTTTTTTTTTTTGCCAGCTTCGACAGGACGAAGATGAATAACACAATATTATTGATATAAATTAATACGAGTTAACACTAAGCCCATTGCACACGCTTTGTAGAATTTCCGGGTGTAATCTTCAACCGTCGTCTACTTCTGTTCTGTGTCTATCCCGCCCTTATATCGACGACAGCTTCTAAGAGACATTTGATGTCGAGCACACACGTCAGATGTATGTATTCAATAAATAAATAATCCAAGTTAATACGAACACAGTAAATCACAGTACTTCATATTTTGCAAAAAACGAATTAAAATACACGCTTACATAAAAACAAACTTCGTTTGAATTACAACGTATACCACTTCGGAGGAAGACATCTAAAGCGCATGCGCAACTGGGAGTGTGAGTGCCCCCTGGTGGTTATTGCGTCGGAAGAATCAAAACGTCTTAAATTAAGACACGTTTAAAGCAATGAAGTGTCTTAAAATAAGACGTTTGCGGATATTTTAGACATTATTCTCAGTTCATTTGCACCATGGTCATAGTAAGACACTTATGTATCTTAAATTAAGACATCTATAATGTCTGAATTTTCAGATTAAGACACTTAAGTGTCTAAAATTCTTTTTCAGTCACATATGTGTCTAAATTTAAGACGCTTCTATTTGCAGTGAACGGCGAATAAAATTTCAGGTCTTTATTAAAACGTAAAATAAACGTGCTAGCGTTAAAACTTACTGTTTTGGCATTGCATGCACTAAAAAAGGGTTCCTTTCTTCAAGTAACTATGCGTTTGTTTCGCAAATAACTTACACCGCTATTCTTCCAGGTAGTGTAGAAGTTCAAATATGGTGACGGAGCAGGTTTTCCAACAACATACGGGGGATGTTTTCCAACATGTTTCTCGATGGAAAACGTCCCCTCTCCTAATATTGTGTAGTATAATCGGTCAAATAACCACATATACTACGAACCTGTTTGATCATTTAGTCATTTCAGTAAAACTATCAATATAAAAAACAAGGTAAATTAAAAAATATAATAAAATGCCATTTTTTTTCTAAAATGGGTTCATTTAATGAATCCATTTTATGTTAATTATGCCTTTATAGTCATAAGCTACAACACTGAGATCGCAGTGTGTGTGTACCCCTCAAAAAGCAAATTAACCGTGCTTAGAGCTGATCCACTGGCGTTAATTCACAGTCACTATTATGGCGGGTTTTAAACGTCCGAGAATTTCCCCACTGAATTTTGAAATATTTACAGACTCTGCTTTTATGTCATCCTACTTTTCTGACAGGCCAGCTCCTGCCGTACAAAATCTTGAAAGCACCAACAATCCTGAAAAAAATTTAAAACTTTCCTCAATAATCGATTCCCCCCCCCCCCCAAAAAAAAGCAGACTCTGAAAGCATCAAATCCTTCTACACCAACGCAGGCTAGCACTTCCAAAGAAGCTGTTCCTTAAGTTCTACTCAAAATTTCCCTAATGCTTGGGAAAAAGGCATTCCTTCTACATCCAAACAAACTTTGCCTACACCAGAAGAAGTTAGGGCTTTTGCGAAGTCTGATCTAAGGAAACAAACACGGGGTGGAAAGAAAAATAGGAAGTATTGTACTGACTGATTCTCCTGTTAAAAATCAACTGAAAATGGAAAAAAGATTCATCTAAAAAAAAGGGAAACAGCAAAAGGAATCAGATAAAAGGGGCGAGAAAAAACAAAATTCAATCCCGGCCAGGGAGCTGTTTGGACCTTCGCCTTAAATATGAAATGGATTAAAACTGTTTTTTTATGTTACTGTGCATTAAGTCCACAATACAAAATACTTATTAATTAACAATCAAGATTTATTATCTGTGTTTTACCGTTTAAAGTATAGTCGGAAAACTTGCCCCTAACCATTTTTAGTAGGCTGGAAAACTTGCCCCGCATACGGGGCACATTTTCCAACGTAACATCATTAGATTTAACCATTTTTGTGAAAAAGTATATTTAGTTTTTTTAATAATAATTGTGCCAGTTTGTACAGAAAGGTTTAGGGAATACAGTGATATCCTGTAGGTATCAAAATAGACAAAAATAGAAAAATACAAAAATAAAATTATAAAAAGTTGGAAAACTTGCCTCGGTCTCCCCTATATGTTACGGTAATCATTTCAGGGGCAAAGTATTTCTATTTGGAAAATTCTGAAATTATTGAATAACACCATAATTTACAAACAAATCTATTTTTATGTAAAAGCTTTTCTTCACACGTATTTGAAAAAAGGAAAATTTTCATTTCAAAATTCTGGTGCAAATTTGGTATTTAGTGATTAAAACTAAGTAGTCAAAAAATGAACCACTACCTTTGAAGAAGTTTTTAAAAAGCTGCTTTTATTAAAATAATACCGTAATTTCCCGCGTATCCGCCGCGGCTTAGTTAAGTCTTTTTCAAACCGGAAATTTTATTGAAAAATGAAACCAAATTAGTGCTAAGAAGAAGTAAGCCACATTTTATTTAAAATGAATTCTGGTAGGAAATCGAGTTATCTGAGGTACGGCGGATAAATGCGAAATTACGGTACTTAACCCTTTGAAATCGGCAGTACCTGCTGTGAGGTGTCTACTAAATACATGATTCTATTTTTATATTCTATTCACACCACTATATTTTAAAAGTACATTTTTTAGTAAGTTTCTCTTTCTCACGTTGTCAAAGCGCAAATAAAAATGTTTCTTACGAAAAAAGTGGTGTCAACCGATAAATTCTGTCCGGGGGGCATTTTGGTCAACTGGGCTCCACGTTCAAAGGGTTAAAGGGAATTTATTTTTATAACGATTAAATATGTCTAATATTTATCGCAAAACCATTCAAAGCTACTCTTGCAGATGTATTCATTGATACATCATATTCATACTTGTAAAATATATATTCATTTCTGAATCAATTTTGTTCATTGTTTCTTTGTAGCTTGTATCTATCAAACAATTATTGCATTCACTTTATTAATAAGCATGATATGTATTCAAACTTCAATAGTTTGATAGGAGTACATATAACAATACGGAAATGTAGATGAACATATATCAATAACTTACCTTTAATTAATTTTAAATAAATAATTCACTGCTTTGTAGTTTGACTTTGTCCTTAATCAAAGTTGCTCTAACGGAATCATATTTATCAATTGAAACAGGAAAACTGACAAATGTCATAGTCAGTTGTTATGATTAATGAAATAGTTTTCAAAACTCAACTGTTGAACAATAAAGTGACTGAAACTATTCAAAGATATTTGTTGTCAAACAACAAAATATATTTATCGATCGCGTTTTCATTGGCAGAATAAGCAATTCGTTTAAGAAAAATCGTTCCAGGGAATAAATAATATAAAATGTTGGTAGCGAATCCGTAAAAATGCATGTGACACATTAATGTTTAGCAGAAATATTATTTATAATAAATTAGTATCGATATTAAAATTATTTAGGATGTTGAATGAATGTTGATGTCAGTGTGCCTTTTCCAAAAGTATTTGCATTTTAGAAGTCGCATTACAAAAAAGAATGCTCCAAAAGTATCTTAATATTTGTACAAAATGAGAAAACTTTTTCTAAGTTCATTTTGAAATTAAAAATATTATTAATTAATTTGGTCATAATTTTGTAAGATTTGATTATACAATGTTTCTGTATTTTATTATTTTTAAACTAATTTGAATTTTAAAACTCTGACACAAATAAGAAGCTAAACGATATATTATTTCTAAACTTTTACGATTTATGTATGGTAACCAGTTTGGGCGAAGCTCGTACGTAGCATTCAGACCTGGTACATTTTAATCCGTTCAGGACCACCATCTTTTACACGAATTTTATTCGTTTGGGACCAATTTTTGTTAATTAATTGACTTTATAAATCACGAAAATGCTGTAATTAAATGAAATCAATTTTACTTTTCTTTTAAACTGGTATCAAACTGAAGCGCTGTAAGGTCTTTTTGAGGATGCATATATGCACCCATGTTCCCGAATGGGTTAAAGACCTATAGATCAAAGACAGAAAACCGATAAAATGAATTTCTTGAGTCTCTTAAAACAATATTAGAAACTGAATTAAAAAAAAGTATTTTACAATCAATATTTTCATACGATATTGAGGACATGTCTGAAATAATATGAATAATTTTATTCATTTTTCTTAAATCTATGATGCGAAAAATTTGAATATTTAATATATTATTGGAAGAATTTCGTAAATTGAATACTGAGGAAAATGAAATAAAGAACTAACTACTTCTGAAAAACACTTCAAATGTAATTAAAACTCAAAAGATATGCGTGTTGCCTAGAATGATTGTCATAGGAGGATTTATTTTGAAAGAATTAGAAGCACAATTAAATTTCGATAAACGGCTAAGTCCTGAATTGGAATTTTCTACAATGAATCGGAAAATTCTCGATTATTAAATATTTTCGACTAGGAATATTTTAAATGGAATTCCAATTAATTTATCTGTTTTTGCTACTTCTAATCTGAAGAAAAGTCGTTAGTAATGAAGTTTTATTTCTAAAAAAAAGGTTCCCGAAATTACGTCAAATTCATAAGTAATTAATTAAATTATAGAAATAACAAATTTTAAGCTTTTCAATGTTTCAAACAATCACGTTGCACTTTTTCTGGATTATATTAACTCGGGATTGCTCGTGCAGGGTATGACATACCCAGGGTGTCCACTGTTATTACATTTCTCACCACTATTTTTCGAGGAGTAATCTTCAAATTATTTTATCGTGAAATTTGTGACTAATGTCAACCTTTAAATGACATGACAATTTTAATTTGAATTTATTGGGGGCAAAGTATAAATCGCACATATCCTAGGTATGCGCGAGCATTCGCGGGTTAACACTATATATGGCGCTTGACGCATTTATGCGTCATTTATAATACAGTATTGCCGAATCTGGCGCGTTTTTTTATTTTGAAATTCTGAAATCACAGCAGAAAATTTTGAAGTATTTTTTTTTATTTTATTTATGGAATACCTGTTCTTGTATAAAGCAGGGTTGCCAGAGGTGAACGTACCTTGGTATAATTTAACCCCTTGCCTGTGGAGTATATTTGAGAAAAACGTGCCAAAAATGGAGAAGAAAAATTTTTCTTTAATTTTGTTCGTTATTATCATCAAAATGTTAGAAATAGATTATTTAAAAAAAATTAAACGAAATAACTACTATATTCAATATTTCCACATATATGGGAAATCTTAATAGATTACAGTAATTTCTGCTCACATTATAGCAAAATAAATCAAATGACATAATTTTCAATATAAATATACATTTAAAAATCGCCCATAGTCTATAATATATTTCCGACGCTCAAACAGGCCCCACCAGTGGCGGAGAGGTTCTGCTCTCGAAGCTGGTAGACGGGAGGTGCTGGGTTCGAACCCAATCGCGCCCGTCGGCCTAACCGTTTCTGAGTTTTCGTGGTTTTCTTCGAAACCGTCGATCCCCATGCGTAAATACGGGTTAGGTTCCCTTAGAAAGACCCCCACGAAGGGCACTCCCCCCACAGGGCCTATATCCCACGTGTTGATAATCGGCCGTCATAAACACAAACCAAACCAAACCGACGCTCAAACAAAGTCTGAACCCAAACTATTCAATGAATGCCATCAAACACTTTTGCGTGCCCCTATCGTTGACGTTGAGTGCCACCATACAGATTTGCCAGTTTGGTCTCCATTTTCATCCAGAAATTTAGTGTTCATAACAGAAATAAAGAATAGTATCTTACATTTCATTTAATAAAAGTCATTTAGTGATAACGTAAAGTAAAATATCTACTTTCGAAATTTCCGGTATCAGTTTAAAATTTCTGATCGCTTTCGCTGCCGATTCGAAGCGTGATGTCATCACACGCTGGCGAGTGATTGGCAGCGAATGTGTTAACTAACTATAAGAGTTACATATGTCATTAATGAACTCATTCAAGATACTTGCAAGATCAATATACCCAAACTGATCTGGCAAATTACATATTATATATTGGACGAACCTTCACGGAATTGAAACGCCGATTTTTCTCTTGCCTGAACTCAGGTCGGCCATTCCAAAAGTGGCGCATTTGCGTCGTCCGAACTGAGTTCGGGCATCATAGGCAAGAGGTTAAAGGTGTTTTTTTTTCAAGTTTAGAGTACAGAAACTTCTGTAGCAGTTAAAATAATAAATGCAAATTATTCCACTTATATTTGTTATTTTTCTCTGTTTTGCAGTTCTTTCGAATTTTACTTATTAAAAACTTAACGATTACAGCTAGTTTGCTAAAGCATACCTGAAATAGTGATGGGCACAGGGCTCGTACACTGTAAATAAACAGACTAAAATACGAAAATTGTACTGGCAATCGAGACGCCAGTACTATTTCCGTAATTTAACGGAAATTTTGCCCCGTAAATTCCAGAAATCGGAATATTTTCTGTAATTTAGGGGGGGGAAATTTCCGTTAAAATACGGATATAGTACTGACGTCTCGATTACCAGTAGAATTTCCGTATTTTAGTCCGTTTTTTTACAGTGTACGCTTCAGAGAATTTATCAGAGAATATATCAGTATTTTTTTTATAAAAAAATATATCTAGGTTAAACTTCGTAAAATTTCGCCTTAATTAACAAGAGATTTTCTATAAGAAAATACTGGTACCGAAGATTTTCCTGATCTTAAAATTTCCGGACAAGTAAGTAAGTAAGCACCCACCCTGGGAACCCGCTTTTGGCTTATGGTTGGGTGTAACCCCCAAGCCCAGGGTAGGGAAAAGTTTTACTACCTGCGGAACCCTTTGGAAACAAATAAATTTTAAGATTAATTATAACTATTCTAAATATTGTTATGTACAAACGAGGGTTTATAGATTACCCACAACTTTTTAAAGTTAAGTGTTCATATAAGTTCATGTATAAGTTCATACACCTTGTAGTTATAACTAGTCCCATCAAAACCAGCCACCACCACCAAGGCCACTAGTGCCTAGACTGGAAATGTCATTCCTGTATTTAATCTGATTCATAAAGGTGGGGCATTGTGTTGAGTTCGCTGTGTGTTTATAATAATTTGGTAAGTTTATACAATTTGCACAGTTTCTGAGATCCTGTTTGTTTATATTCGTGCAACTAGTGGTCTGATGACCCATCGCACAGAATGCGCATATTGAATTTCTCCTGCAGTTACTTTCGGAGTGTCCGTACAATTGACAGTTCGCACACCTGATGATTGGCCTGTAAGGATGAATCCTGCAGTTTCGTAATCGCACATTTATAAGTTCCATGCTCAAAAGTGTGTCTGAAGTTGTCTTGTCTACCTCGAGGAGCAGTTGATAATATCTTGACGAAGTTTTTTGTATTACTTTTTGAATCTGGATGTATGAACTTTTCTTTATGTTTGGATGTTGCTTTATTTGATTTATAAGATATTCTCCCTGTGTATCTTTTGGAATACCTATAATGATAATTCTTTTAGTGTTATGTTTTCTGTATTGTATTTCCGTGATACTTTTTATATCTTCTATTTTATGTTGATATATTTCTAGTAACTGCTATTCTTGTTGGGTTTTTATAATTATAGCTTTTCTGTTTTTAGATGTTCTGCTATAGAATAATGGCAAATGTTCTACTTGCAATAATTTTGCAGTAATTATTTCTTGGATTTCTGATATTTTTGATCCTTCAAGACCCTTTATGAGAATTGCTGCTTCTGTATAATTGTCCTGTTCCCTTATGGAATTATCTGTTGTTATTTCTTCTCTATAGCTATTGGTTATTTTTAATGATGTTTCTTCTAACAGTTTTTCCAATCTATAAAGCTTTTCTTCAATCCGTGTAAGTTCTGTTTCTTTTGTTAGGCTTATACTATGCTGCTCCTCCTGGGAGTAATATTCACTTTTTGTATCCTGTATTTCCCCGAGTTCCGAGGTTACATCATTATTGTCTTCTCGCAGATGTGAATAAAAAGGAACTGACATATCCTTAAAATAGTGAAGCTTCAACTGTAACCGCTTTTGCATGACTTGATTACCGCCAGATGAAACTTCCGCCAGTAAATTTAAATAGAAATTTTCTGTTGTGACAACCAATTTTGTTGTGACAACCTAGATAACTTCCTGTTAGTTTCAGTGAAAAAGATTATAATATCGGGGCAAACTGAAACCAGCAAAAACAAACAGAAAATTTTACTATATTTGTAAGTAAATATTTCTAAGAATAAGGCACTTAAATAAGACGAACTTTTCTATTTACTGGTGGGAAGTTAACACCCGTGGTAATCAGAAACTGTTCATACGATTTAAAAAAAACAGCTGCCATCTTATGACAACCTCCTCAGTTACTTCACTCGCCACTGGTAGACAGTACATTATATGTCTCCTGCTATTTATTCAAAACTGCATTGTAAGACCCCTGGATGGTCAGAATAAAGGATTTTACTATTCTAATGAATCATTTGGGCATGCGCAAAAGCATAGTTGCCAGTCTTTTTTATTATTATTCAATTTCTACCAGAAATTTTGCATCGAAAATTTTTTTGTTATTTTCATTAATTAATTTGAGATGTCTACAAAAAATTACTAATGTTGGCAATCATGATTTTGTTTATTTTTATATTTGTTTACTAAATTTGTGGTGGTATTTCATTAAAATACATCTACAAATGCTGGAAACTACATTTTTGCTTATACCCGAATGATTCATTCGATGGTAAAATCATTCATACTGCCCATCACTACCCTCAAATAGGAAAATCTGCATTGGCCGACAAAAACATACTCTAATTAACCCTTTATCTACTGACGGTACTTATAAGTACCGTTAAAAAAACTTGTTATAAATTACATTTAATACATCGAGTAGTAGTAATACACTTTAGAATGAGTTGTAGATGCATTACTTTATCTTGCTCCAAAAGCATTATTGGTTACACAAAAAAAAAAAAATATTTTGAAAAGGTTGATTTCTTTTTTTGCCTTTGCATCTTTTCAGTTTTGTTGGCGTTGGGAAGGGCGGGGGGGGGGATTTTTTAATTCGGAAATGTTTTTATATTTCTATTGTAAGAACATTATATTTGTACATTTCCTAATTCTACAAAATACTAAGAAAAATATTTAAAATAAAAGATATGAGTGGGGTTACAAATATTGGACAAAATCCCTATAAATTCAAATTTAATTAATCCTTCTTAATCCTTCTATCTTCTAACATCCTTCTAAAATTTATTAAATAATTATGTAAATCTTCTAATGTAGTTTTCAAAATTCACGAAAAATTCTTTAGGAGATAAAATTTTCATGAATTCATTCGATTCAGTACATAAAGGGTTAAGACAAGTCAGCAGGGTTCGTACACCTCCTGGAATTTTGCAAACCAGATAATTCTTCGGCACCAGTATTTTCTTATAAAAAATCTCTCCTTAAAAGAAGGCGACCTTTCGCGCGTTCAACCTAGATTTATTTTTTTATTTAAAAAAAAATACTGGTAGTTCTCTTGGAAGCATTCCCTATCCTGTACGAACCCTGAGTCAGTCTCATTATGCTACACTGGTATTGATAACAAATGAAACCCATTCTGAAATAAAGAATTAAAATACAATTACGAAGAGTGAAACTTGATGTTTTTGTAAGTTTCTCAATGTCTTAAACCATTTGCATCCGATGTATGCAGTTCAGCAATTTACTTTTTATATGGAATTTTAAGGTTCATACCAGAATATCTGATTAGTAATTTTTGATTTATTTAAAGGCAGACGTTTTGTGAATACATAAAATAAAGACACTTCTATCGGAATTTCTGAATAAAAAAGAAATCCCTGAAATGGGCATGCAAATGAGTTAATAATCCAGTCAAAGTAACCCTTTCAAAACGAGCGTCATTTAACGACATTTTAATTTTTAATAGCACATTTACCAACTTCAGACTTAACTTCCGTAAAATGTGAATTAATTTAACCCGCGTTAAACAGATTTCTAACCCGAAAATATTTTAGATGTATCATTAGTTATGTAATTTCCCGTTTCCCCATGGAACTTGTTTGATAGAATTTCTTTTAATAAAAAATTGGTTCGAAACATGTTTAACCTTGTTTAAACTAACTCCCATTGTACAGAAGTTAAGTTGGAAGTTGCAAAGGATGAAATAGCAGTAATTCAGTATACTTTTTTTTTGGTTTATTTAACCCCTTAATTCTCACTCCCGTCAATATGACGGGCTGAGGTGTCGTTCGTTATTTCTCGTGCCCGTCATATTTCCGGACTGGAGATTTAATTGCTGGAAAAACTTCTGAAACCAGAAAAATTTAACTGGCATTTCCGTGTGAAGTCTTTGAAAATTACAGTTTGGGTTTGGTTTTTCCCGCTGATTGTAATGTTGGACTTTGTACTGCATCTTTCGAAATATGTCACACTCAAAAATGTTATTAATAATCAAAATTTAATGTACATATGTATTATTTCAAATATTATTTGTAAAAATTTGTGTGATGATGATAAATAAAGATCTAAGATATGAAAAAGGAAGGTCTTATTCGCATTATTTGTATGGTGTAAAACAAATATTAAGACACAGAATTCTCACATGATGGATTTTCTACAAATGTGAATTTGTTCTATAACATCTTTATTTTTCGCCTTAAAAAAAACTAATTGGATATTTTAGTTAGAAACCTTATAAGCATTCAATTTACTGTAATAAAAAATAGGTACATTTTTATGTTTTTTCCAAATATTAAGCGATTCTTAAGGGGTTAATTAAAGAAGATTATAAGAGGAAAAGATTACGACTAAAATGTTCTGGTTATACAAGATAAAAACCATACGCACACTGTATGGAATTACACATGACAATCGTCCTGGGGGATTTAATATATGCATATTTGCAAACTGCCCCGTTTTTGAACGTACATTCTCATTCAAATAAACACATTTGAATCAGAAGTTTTATTTATTGAATGAAATCAAGTATATTTTCAATGACTATCACATAGCAGCATAACACATCTAATTAAATAAGTTTTCTGATTCAAAGTAGGATGCTATTTTGTTATAGAAATCCCAGAAAGTTTGAAAGTATACAACAGGGCCCCCCACTGGTCCGTTTTTTGAAAACCAATATTTTCTAAGAAAGAAGATTTTTATTTAAAAAGAAAGTGTTGTTCAAAAAACGGACTGAGTTTGAGCTCTGAAATATAGTAATACTGTATGGACGATTTTACATTTTTTCAGTTTAATCTAATTCTCATAAATGCTCATTATTTGTTCGGAAATATTTCAACAGGTAAACCCAAAGCGATATAAGTAAGCGTCCTATCTTAAATGGGGAGGTACCCGGAAGATTAACCCTTTCATTCCCATGGTAGAATACGTACTAGAAATTACGTAGTTCAGAGAATCCGAATTTACACCAAAAAATTTGTATGTTAAATTTCGCTTTATTTAAATACGGAATGGTCTGTTATTAAATAGACCAAATATTGCTATTTTAATTTTCTGGTATGAACTTGGAACATCCGAATTAAAAAATCCACTAACATCATGATGCCGTTTGGACTCACTGGGAGTGAAAGGGTTAAAGGCGAGGTCACGTCAATCAAGGTCGCACGCCACGTAGCGGACGGGGTTAAACTACAAGAAGATGCTTTACTGTTTTCTTACTTCACACCACTAAAATTGTAAAGATTTTTTCACCTTGATTAATTGCTGAAGTGTACCTGGTAAGACGAAGAAAACTTCGTGGTGTCAGTTATATATGAGCGCCCTTCTCGCTACTCTATTATTGTGCAATAAATCTGGTAAACTAAATTCACTTCCATGAGTGACTAAAGATTCAGAAAATATGCGCGGATGGTAGATATCCTGTCATATATGACGTCACACTAAAAGCCCGCGTATGTGGATTATCACCCCGTCCACAAGATGGCGCAACTGTGTTAATTTACGTCCGATACCAGTATTAAGTTTGTATGCTTACTTATATCGTTTTGAGGTAAACCCATTTTCATCGTTAGTGGATACATGCATCCAATTTACGAATTTCTTTTTTATTCAGAAATTCCGACTTCATAACGGAATGTCCGAAAGAGGAAATTTACCATCTGTAAGGGCGGATCGTCTCTCATTAAATAAAGCAAAATATACTTTTCAGGATTTCTGGTATGAATGCAGAATTTTTGAATAAAATATAAATTCCCGAAATGCTCGTTAAGAGCTTAAATGGATTCATATTAACCCATTAACCGCCAAAACTATTACGATAGAAATTTTCAAATTTCTTGTTGAAAGTAGTTTCCCACCACAAATTCAGTAAGGTAAATTTCGCTTTACTAAAATAGCAAAATTCCTGCCAATAAATAAGACATTTTTTTAAATTCTAAAATAGTGGTGCCAATGTAATTAATTCATTGCATGAGCAATTATTTTGACTGTTGCGTGAACGCAACGTCAGCGGTTAATGGGTTAATGAATACTTTCAACAATTACGCTTTTTCCTGTTTTAAAATGTCACTAATACTAACTAATTAAGTTTCAACTTAGCTTATTTACACTTTAAAATTCTTTACTGGTGAAAAACATACATTTCTAAATTTTAAATAATAGACAAAATGAAAGTTTCATTATGCTTTCCAAAACAAATTTTACGCTTCTTTCAGTTTTATTTGAAAATAAGAAGCGCTCGCAAAAAAAGGAAACGTCTAAAACTACTTAAACAAATCGATGTAAAAAGAGTTTATTAACCCTTTCCGACGCGGAGAAATTCTGTTTGTAAAAGGATGAAATGGTAGACTGGCACCGGAATTTAAAAACGAATTTATTACAAAATAAAAAGTTGCTTATTCTACCGTACTTTGTAAAAGGAAAATTTTAATTAAATATTCCTGGTGGCAGCACTCTTAAAATTAGGCGCCCTTATTGGGAAAACCGCCCGCTAAAGGGTTAAAATGAAACGTTTCGCATGAGATAGATACCACATTTCCAGTGTTGCCAGTTGGCTACTTTTTTTTAAATTCAGATTTCTTGATTGACACCACTTTATTGGAATGGTAAAATTCCCCTTGTTTTCGCCTTAATTAATGTCATTAAATGAGACGAATTTTACCATTTCAAATAAGTGGTGCCAATCAAGAAATCTGAATCTTAAAAAAGTAGCCCACTGGCAACACTGCATATTTGTTCAAGGGCATACAACGTATTGTAAAATAAAATTCATTTTCGCTTTTATTGATTTATTGGAATACAATCGACATAAACTAGATATTTCAATATTCAATTGCAATACTAACGATAGAATTAATACTACATCAGTTGAAAGTTCTCCCTTTAATGTTTTTCCTTTAAAAAATGCATTCAGACTACTGTACGTAATTTTAAGTACATAAATGCATTTAAAATATTTTCCGGAGGAATTCATGGAAATTTAGATTAAAAACAAATACAAAAATGAAGCGTAAATTGAACAAGAGTTTAAATTATGTTATTAAAAATATCTAAATTATATTTTTTTCTTCGTCGTTCTTGAATATTCACAGCTACCAACAGTTATGCATTTTGTTGCCGCTATTTATGAATTGTACTCTAAGCCATATTTGACATCAGAATTTATACGATTAAGTAAAGTGAACTGCAAAGTTCCCACCCTAGGTTGACGAGGTAATACTGTAACTGAATTTGGAATTTCAGTATATTAGTTCCCTAATATCCACGTTATTTAGTTACAGAAATTCTGCGATTAAATAGAGATGAATAATACTTTACAAAATTAGAAGTATTCAAGGATATGTCTAGTGGTTACCTTTCTGGCTACTAGGAAAAAGATGCTGGTTTTGAATCCCATATTAGGCATAGATGTTTGAAGTAGGTCGAATTCCACTTCACACAGCGTTCCCGGTCTGTTTAGCCGCCGTGTGAAAGAGATAACTTTTGTGACACAAAAATAAAAAATAAACAGTCTTTGATATTATTCCCTGGCAAAAAATGCTCCACGTGTCCTTGAATCCTGGAATATAAGTAAAATTTTTAATGAATACTAAAATTTGACTTATTTAACCCTCTCGCTCCGTAATTTTTGTTGAAAATCAAAATAGGTTTAAAAATTGCGCATTTATTTCTTTACATATTTCAAATCTACATACATTTTAGAGTTAAAATATGCAAAATTATTTTGTAAAAGTGTTCTTATGAATAATGAATTAGATCATAAAAAAAAGGTCGCGGAAATTGTGGGTTGCGAAAATTTTGTAACTTTTACGTTGCCCCTGGTAATCGCGGGATGCGCAGCAAGAGGGTCAATTCGGCGACTTAATAAGGCAAACATTATTATTCAAAGACATTTGTTCTAATCCATAGACCGGTGGGAACCACGAACTATTAACCCCTCGAGTGGCGATGGGCTATATTATACCCCACCTATTTTAATGTAGATTCGCACCAGAAACTTTTAATAAAACTTTACTTTTTAAACTTCGGTGGAAAAAAGTTAAAAAATTGCTTTCCCTTCTTTTCAGGTAATTTTTTTCAAAAATTCTGGTGTGAGTTCAACATTACAGGAACACAATGGCTTGCCCCTGAAAGGGTTAAAAATACATTTTCAAATTCAGAAAGTGTTATAAAATTAAAATTCGTTATAAAATAGACAGGGCTCCCAAATGGTCAGCCACCAGAATACCAATGTTTTCATAGAAAAGTTTTCTTTTTAGATTATTCTTGCATATTGGGCAGAAATCACCTTTGGAAGTTAATTCTACACTGTAAAAAACGGCCTAAAATACGAATGATAGGTTTCTACAACATTTGCGCTACACTGTAAAAAAAATAACGATCTAAAATACGGAAACTGTAATGCAATCGAGACGCCAGTACTATTTCCGTATTTTAACGCAAATTTTCCTCGTAAATTGCAGAAAAACGGAAATTTTTCTGGAATTTCCGTTAAAATACGGAAATAGCACTTGGCGCCTCGAATGCCAAAACAATTTCCGTATTTTAGTTCGTTATTTTTTTTACAGTGTAGCGCAAATGTTGTAGAAACCTATCATGAAATTTTCTGTGAAAAATTATTGGTATTCAATAGGCGGACCACTTGGGAGCCCTGAATATAGTATTTAATAAAATTTCGTGAGTAAAATTTTATTACTAAATTTAACTCACAAAATTTTTATTTACTAAAATATTCCTAAAATGGAAGTCGTAATTGGGTAAACATTTGTGTTGTAATCAGCTCTATATCCCAAATTATTTGACATTTTATCGAAACGCACGCACACTATTTAAAAGCATCCAATAACACGTTATCACAAATTTCAGACAGAAATACGATTGATAAATGATTTACCGATATCACCAAGTGCAAATTAGTTCATGTGGCGACTGTTGTAACTGCGAATAATTTTCAAATTTTCTTAGAATCATGTTAATCATTAAATATTTTGCGTTTGTTCTCTTTCGAGGTATAAAAGCGTATCTTTATTTGGGCGATTCTCAAAAGGTGGGCACAGGACACAAGTCGTAACTTTAAGCCTTTCAAACATAACTTTAATTATCATTGACTTTATTATTTTTTTTTTTACACGGAGTTTTTAATTCTATTCAGAGACAGAAAATGACATAATTTATTGTAAAAGCTTTGTATAAATATCTTAAAATTTTATTATTTTACGCTAAAGAGGCCAATTTCGGGCATTCATAACGTTAACTGCTCCAATGTACCACCAAGAAAAAGAGTTTTAACCTTTTTCTTGGTGGTTCTAATGATAAACAACGAATGCATAAAGGAAACGGATGATTTTTTGATAATTTCGTTAAGAGATGACAGTCTGATTTATTGCTTTTTTGGAGATAGAAGGACTTTTCTATAAAGAATTTTTCTGTATTTTGTTATGTTCGAAAGTAACGTACGTAACAAAGTATTTGATTTTATTATTATTATTACTGGATAACAAAAAGTTAATTATACATATATATACCGGGTGTCCCAAAAAGGACTGACTGATTTTAAAATTCAATAACTTGTAAACGGTGACAGATATTTAAAAAATTCTTGCAGGAGGGTTATGCATAAGGTCAAAAGTTTTTTTACAGTGATTTTCAATTTTAGTTCGAATTACAAACAATAGATGTCGCTGTAAGCAATAGTCGCTAAATACAGGCTCGATTTTTGGTCCTTTATCTTGTTCTATGTGGAAAAAGGAGATGGAAATGTATTATCCGGGCCACGAAGTACCAAAAACCGAGTCTGAATTTAGCGTCTATCGATCGCAGCGCCATCTATTGTTTGTAATTCGAACTAAAATTGAAAATCACTGTAAAAAAACTTTTGACCTTATACATAACCCTCCTGCAAGAATTTTTTAAATATCTGTCACCGTTTACAAGTTATTGAATTTTAAAATCAGTCAGTCCTTTTTGGGACACCCGGTATGTATACAGACACATTTACTACATTCTTAGTCTTAAGAATTTTTTAAATACTAAGAGTAACGTCCAAAATCTGTAACGTACGTGCGAAAGAGTATCCAAAATTTGTAACGTACGTAACTGCTAATTAAATGCTTTAATCATTAATTTTCCAGAATAGTTGCTGTTTGTGTATAATTTTGTAGACATACTATTATACAATATTTATATATTATATTTATAGACAAAATACTATACTATTAAAAAAATTGGCCTTAAATTTGAAAATTTTAAAAATTACATATAGTTAACGTTTAATGATCCCACCTTTTGAGAATCTCTCATTTATTATTCAGCTACATTTGTTTTGTGAAATAATGTCCAAACTATCATTTTTAAAACGGAAATTGTCAACCTAAAATGTCAAAATATTATCACATCAATTATTCCTCTTTACTTTTAATAAGAATCTTTTATGAAATATGTATATTAGTTAAAAAGTTGTTTTTCTTTTCAGATCTTAGAGGCATTTTAACATCACAAATTATAAATAATTTACATAAATTTCTCGTATTTCATATTATTTGTTCCGGAAATTCGGTTAAGTTTAATAAAAGTATCACGCTTTACAAAAATAAAACGAAAGCAAATAAGTCTGAAATTGTATGTCAAACGTGGAAAATGAGGTGCGTTCGTCCTATAACTA
Source organism: Maratus speciosus (assembly GCA_963932465.1). Classification (NCBI taxonomy): domain Eukaryota; kingdom Metazoa; phylum Arthropoda; class Arachnida; order Araneae; family Salticidae; genus Maratus; species Maratus speciosus. Next base: position 554,569,877 of record OZ010787.1, on the reverse strand, counting down.
TTTTTATAAATATTTGCACTTTCAGACTTTGGTGTAATAGCTGTTGCACTCTTATGCAAAAATGATTGAGAACAAAATTTATTACGATTATATATATTAAATTCAGTAATACGGAAATAATATGCCCCATCTTAAATATGACGTAATCACCATGACAACCTAGAATCATTACCTATCATGGGATATCATTGAATTGATTACGTAGGATGGGATTTAATAAAATCAAGACTACTTTTATTAATATTTTTTTAGGTTTTGATTCGGTTTTCACAAAATTTTAAAAGACTCGACATAATTCTGCAACGATAATATATATTAAATTTCAGACCATTCGGTTAGGTCTCTTAACACTAGAACCGCCATTAGGGGTCATTTTGACCCCTGCCAAATTCATAATAGCCGATTCGAACCAGAAATTTCTCCGTAAGATATGTTAAATGTAAACAGCACAAAAATAGGCATTACTATTAATATTCATTAACTATAAAGTCATGACTGAACTAGTTCTACTCATTGTTAATTTGTCAATATACAGGGTGTCCATAATTAAACGACCCTACTTTAAAGTTGTCTACAGACAAAATTATTGTTCATAAAATTGTGAAATTTTGTGAAAGACATAATAAAGGGATGGGAATTTGTTTAAGCTAAAAAATATATAAATAAAAGTAGTTAAAAATTTCTCCACCAGAGGGCAATTTTTAATAAATTACACATTTAGCATTACGATAGTTTAGAAATTGTATTTATTAACTTAACCTTATTCTAAAGACAGCGTTTCACGACATGTTTCTAGCATTTCCCAGAACACTCTGCGGTCAACTGTGGAAAATGCTATCTTACGATTCTAGATGGTATCTGAAAATGATGAATGTCATGCAGAACGTGTTTTGTTATAACAAAATTTGTTAAACTATCGTAAATGTATGCTAAATGTGTAATTCTTTAAAAAACAGACTCCTAATTATTTTTTTCGCTCGAACAAATTTGTATACTTTTATTATGCCCTCTAAGAAATTTCAAATTATTCTGAACAATTGTTGAGACAGTAAACAACTTTAAAATAGGGTCGATTAATTATGAACATCTTGTAAATAAAATTTCTAAACTATAGTAATGCTATATGTGTAATTTATTTAAAATCGCCCTCTGGTGGTGAAATTTTGAACTATTTTTATTTACATTTGTTTAGCTTAAACAAATTCCCATCCCTTTATTATGTCTTTCACAAAATTTCACAACTTTATGAACAATAGTTTTGTCTGTAGACAATTTTAAAGTAGGGTCGTTTAATTATCGACACCCTGTACTTATAGAACAATTATTTCATTTACTCCAATAACAGTTTTGTTATGTATTCAAACATCAATATTTACATGGGACTACGTAAGGCAACACAGAAGAACGAACAATGAAGTGTTAATAATTATTTTCCAATTAACTTTGAAATTTGTGAAAGTATTGTTTTGGAATTCCACTTTGTTCTTAATCACAGTGGTGGTAACGCCAGGTAATTGACCTGTTAGGAACAGGAAGCTGACAATTGTTATGCTTGGTAATGCATTTATTTCCAAACTTTAGCTCATTATCATTAACACTAGAACTACCGTGATCCGTCATTTTGGCAGCTACCATATGAATATGTTTCAGTTCAAGCCAGAAATTTTATTATGAAATACATTTAAAAGGCACGAAGAAGAAAAACGTTAAATAATAAAGTTAAACTGTTTTAAATCTAAATTCTGGTGTGAAATATTTTTATAAAACTTGACTCAAATTTCCGGTAGTTCTAGTGTTTATATTCAAAATATTCATAACTGTTTGTTGTTGTCTTAACCCTTTATCTACTTACGGTACTTATAAGTACCACTCACTTTAAACTTTTCTCCCATAGTAAATATTATTGATATTCTAATGGTACTTTGCAAAAACACTCTTTTAACTCCACTTTATCCGGATATATAGCAGCAGTATTTCTAGGTTTGTTATTTTCGCGAGGAAGGAAGATATCTTTAACACAGTCGATGAGTTTTTTGCCAACATTTTGTAAAGATTGTCATGCTCGTCTTTTTATTATTGCAAACACAGTAAAGGATATAAGATAAGTGTTGTATTTTTTTATGTGTTCATTATGATCGTAGAATACAGTCTGACTAGCTATTTTAGGTGAACGGTGTATATATTTGATTTAACAGTTGAATTACTCGGTGGTACTTATAAGTACCGTCAGTACACTGGGTGTTGGAGAGAAACTTCTTGTTTACTTTTCGTCTGTGTAGTTATCCATCGTTTTCATCGGCTATAAAATGTAATTACTAAAATGTAGTGTAGTAATGATTTCCCTGGTATTTCTTTTCTGTTTCATTGTTATTTTTTATAGGAAATCCAAAAAGTTGTGGCACAGGCTCGTTTTTGCTATGCTAGAAATGGCATTTGTAAATTCATATATTGCATATGTGGAGATACGAGAGAACATGTTGTCCCTGGAATATTGACGTCGCATAATTAAAGGACTACTAACAAGATCGAAACCTAAAAAAAAAAATAGTTTTTTTAATCCTTTCAGGAGCAAAGCATTTTCAATTCTAAAGTGTTGAAATAAACGATTGGCACCGGAATTTGCCAAACGATGTATTTGTAAATAAGGAAAAGCCTATATTTCATATAGTTATTAAATCGAAAATATTTTCTGGTGCCAGTTGAAATACCTTGTGGGTTTTCTATTGCGATATTTTAGTCGTAGTGTACTGACGGTACTTTAAAGTATTACTTTAATTAATTACCTCTAAATAATTAAATTTCTCACGGGTGAGTATTTTTTAATGTTTATCCTTTAATTTTCATTGTACTAACTGAAAAAAAATATTACATGAAAAAAATTGCAGTAGATCATAATGCCGTAGATAAAGGGTTAATGAATGTTAGAAAAATTGGTTGACCTTCAATCTATTTTAAAGATGAGTAACAAGGATATGGGTCCTGAGACTCTGGTTGCCGCTATTTTAAAGAAGTATTTTCGCCTTTCCTAATCTCCCTCTTTCCTTTTCAACAATTAACCCTCTCGCTGCGCAAGTAATTCTTCGCGATTCTTCTTTTACAGAATTTTTAATCGTTTATCACCGGGTCTTTAAAGCAGAAATTTTTGACTATCGTAATCGGGGAAAATGTCCTGATTAAATCAGACAAAGTTTCCGCTAAAAAATAACTGGTGGGAACAACCAAATAGTATTAATTTGACGAGAAAATGCATGCCCGAGCATAGCTCGTGCTGCGCAGCGGGCTGGTTAAAGGCAAAAATAACTTTACGAAATAAGGAGTACCTAGAGAATCTGGAGAATTGTTGCCCGTTTTTCTTTTATTTTTACTTAGAAACTCCGAATTCATAAGAAATTGAAAATGATAAATTTTGCTGACATTTCGAAATTACCTAAAGAAAAAAAAATATTATTTCTGAACTTCAGGTATGAACTCGGAATTTCTGAATAAAAAAAGGAGTCTAAACTGACAACCTCCATGCCCCCCCCCCTCCATCCTGTTTATAGATAGAATGAGCAACTTCTATTTTAATATTCACCTAATTGATAACACCTGATATTAATCGCTGGAGGTGATAAAATCAAAATTTATATGCAGAATAAATATTTTGATATATTAATACACAGATATAAACTTACTTATCTTTTAAAAACAATAGAGGCAGTAACTATTTTTTATGCTGAGAATAAACTTTTATTTCCCAATCACCATTCATGACAAAAAGTATTTTATGTTATGATTTATTTTTTTATTAAAAAACAATTAGATTTGCCCTTTTTAATTAAAATATCCAAATATATTTTTCGTTTTTTTTAATGTTTGGGGATTAAGGTGACAGTTTTTTCTGTTTTATTTGAAGTGAAAATCAAAAGTTGTTGTGTAAATTAAATGTTTCCTTTAAATGGGTTTCATTAAAAAGGGTAATTTTTAAATCCTGATATTTAATTAAAAAAAAAACATTTTTCCTTCTATTTCCTTTCAATGCTTATTTAAATCCTTTATTCTTAAAATTAAACTCAGAGTCCCACAAAAAGTAATTTTCTTTAACTAATTTTATTCTAAATAACAATATATTCCATACTTCACTTAACCCTTTCAGGGGAAAATAATTGCGTTTCTGTAATGTTGAATTCACACCGGGATATTCGAAAAATTTCGTTTCAAAAAAGTGATTTTTCAACTTTTTCGGAGCATAGTTATAAAAATAAAATTTAATTAAATGTTTCTGGTGGAAATCTTGATTAAAATTACGTGAGATATAATATATCCCACTGCCCCTCAAGGGGTTAAAAAATTAGCCGCCATCTTGTGAAAACATTCTAATTTGCTTCACTATTGGTCTTAATGTGCTTATATGCACCAATCCTACCGATGGAATTAAAGTACAGAGCTAATTTATTTATAAGATATATGACACGCCTTTGTGGATTTGGCGTTATGTATTTTGCTCAATCCATGAGGGCGCTTCGGACACTTTTCCACCTACATTAACCCTTTCAGGGGCAAGGTGCTTGTATTCGTAAAATGTTCAAATAATTTACTGACACCAGTATTAACAAGAGATTTTATTTGTAAACAAGTAAAAGTAAATTTTCGCGTACTTAATTAAAATGACATTTTCTTCATAAAATTCCGGTGCCAATGTGGCAATTTGGGATTAAAATTATGTGATACCGTGACGGCATCACCGCCCTTCAAGGGGTTAACCATAGCTGCCAACATCTTACGCTTTTTCAGACCACAAAAATTTTATGGAAAATTTTACCTTTTTAAATCGCCGTAATCTGCCGATTAAATAAGGCAAAAATTTCTGTTAAATTTTTGTGGTCTGAAAATGCGGAAGAGTTGGCAGCTATGGGTTAACCCATTGAGGGGCAAGTAACTGCGTTTCTGTAATGTCGAATTCACACCGGAATCTTCAAAAAAGTTTACTCCAAAGAAAGGAAAAGCAATTTTACTCCTTTTTCCCCCCAGATAAATCTTAAGATATAGACACCAGAAAGATAAATTTTAATTAAAAGTTTCTGGTGCAAATTTTGATTAAAATTAGGTGGGATAAAATATATCCCACCACCCCTCAAGAGGTTAAAAATATTAACAGAAAATAGTTATTCCTAAGATATATTTAGCTTATTTATTTTGGAATTTTTCATTAAATATGCAAAATGAAACGTGAATATTTTTTTCATCATCAGAATGAATCTGTGCATTTTTTCCAATTCTATTTTAAAAAATGGTATTATATCGTGATGTCAAAATTTTTGAGACTCTGAATGCCCTTCAAACTTTTAATTAAATATTTTGCAAAGTAATTTATGAGTGAATTATCATCACTTTTGTTTAATATATTTTTCGTTAATTGGACACGGCAATCAAAAGTTGTCTTTTAAACACTATTTTTTTAGGGGTGTCTTTGATGAAATTAGCCATTAAATAGTTATCATCATTTTTTTAGATAAGTTACAGAAATAAAAAGAAAACAAGAACAATAAAAAAAATGGGAGTTAATTTATAGTCTATAAAGAATTAGAATGCTGTGTCACTTGGCATTATAAGTGAATTTGAAATATTATTGGTTAAAAGTTATTAAAAGTTATCTTGAAAAATTCTTATCAAAATAAAAAATATACAGGATGCATAGGAAAGTCCCTTTAACCTGAAAATACTTGCGAACGGAGAGAGCTACAGCTATGCAAGTGAGGTAACGGTATAGTAAAGGACTACGCCCGATTTAATGCAAATGACAGCAGCGCCCCTAGTGGTGAAATCTGGAAGATAGCCATTGCTAATTGAAAACGATAAGGGATAGAGTAAAATTTCCAGTAAGAAAGTTTTAGAGCATCAATTAATTAGTATGAAACGACATTTGGTTTACATGGATAAGATAAATCTTTTTTTGTATACCCAAAAATGTCCAAAATTGAAGCACTCCATTTTGTGTAAACGTTTCAATGGAATAGCCAGACATATGAAGAAATACGCACAATTCATTGCCTAAATACGTACTTACCTCAATACATTTTGATAACATCACACAAAAAAACAAAAAAGACAAACTGTCTCACAGTGATAAAATGTTAATATTCAGTATGTTCGAAAAGTTCGCCATTGCTCACGATGCACGTTTGTATTCGTGAAAGTAATTCTACATGCACATTTCTCAGCATGGAACGTCTATTGCAAGCCTCTTCAAGACGACGACATAGATTTAACCCTTTCAAGAGCGGTGGCTAGACGTCCTAGGCCTAGCCACCTAATTTTAATTCCAAATTTGACAAATGGCACCAAGAATATTTTAATAAAATTTTGCTTTTGTAATGAAAGTGCAAATTAGCAGGTTTTTATTTTCTAAGAAATTCGTTTGAATATTCTGGTGTTTGCCAATTATTTCATCATTTTACGAACAGAATTCTTCTGCCCCTGAAAGGGTTAAACTAAATTTTTAAATGCATTGGAAATTACATTTTTACAGACATTAGAGTACAGTACAACGTCACAATCTGCAACTGCGCACTGCTACATTTCCGAAATGTGAATATGCAAAGTAGAATCGTCGCTCATCGATTTCGAATATTTTTGGGTATACAGGCGACGATTTATCGTATCTGTGGGAACCAAATGTCGTTTCGTATTAATCAATTGATGCTCTAAAATTTTCTAATTGGATATTTTGCTGTATCTCTTTACGTTTTCAATTTGTAACGGCTATCTTCCAAATTTCGCAACTCGGGAGCGCTGCTGTCGTTTGCAGTAGGTTGGGAGTAGTCGCTTCACTATATCGTTACCTCACTTGCATAGTTGTGACTCTCTCCGCTCGCAAGTATTTTCAGGTCAAAGGGACTTTCCTATGCACACTGTAAATATGTTTGCTAACTCAAGTGTGGAAAACAGATTTAATAAAAAAGAACATTCTCAAAATATTAAATATTGAATAAAATTTTAGACAAGAATTATCTAAAATTCATGAAAATAATCAAAATTCAGGCTCACGTGCACCCAGTATTTATTTCAGTTATTTGTGATAGATTTGAGTAAGACAGGACTGGGTGCAATCCTATGGGAAATATGCGACTTTACGACCCGTTTCCTCGGAAACTATCCGACCGATTTTGATGAAATTTGGAATCCGTATTCACTGGATTATGCTCAAGATTTATGGCAGACAGTTTGTTTCTGCGACTAAAACTTTTTATTTTACAGCAGTGTCAAATTTTCAGAAATTTTCCATTTTTCAGAAAAAAAAAATCCTGAAACTAATTAATTTCTTTTAAACTGTCTGCCATATATGATCTTCTATTTATGCTCTACCACCAAAAAAAATATCAAAATTGCTCGAGCACTTTATGAGGTAATGGGACTTTTACCTGAAAAGTACGATTTTTCATGAGAGATAAAAAACTTTGACGCTTCTAAATTGTGTGAAGTTCTTGAACAATTTTATCAAACACATGAATTAAATTATATATAAACCCTTGGATAAAATTTAGTCTCATATAATAAATGAGGTAATGTTTTAATCCTTATCGATACTATGTCACTTCCCACATGACTACCGGACCGGCATCTATTACACGAATTTTATTCGGCAGCACCACTTTTTTTTACAAAAAACATTTTACTTGTGCTTTGACAACATGCGCAAACTACAAAATATTTTAAAAATATAGTGGTGCAAGTAGAATATAAAAATAGCATCAAGTATAAAATGTTAGCGTAAAATTAATGCGAATGGGCGTGGCGTCCTAGTTTTGTCTTCCCTTGAATTTTTACAATTATTGCTAACGGTCAGAAAAATAAACTTGTCATACCAATAGATTCAGAATAGTTCAAAGGATTTTTTTAAGAGAATTAAAAAAAATCAATTTTTTTCAAAAAAATTCGCTCATGTCTCCCCTTAACCTTCCGTCTACCAGACGGGTCCATTGGACCCGACATGTACATTCATAATATTTATTCAAACCAGAAATTTCTTCAAAACAAACTAAATGTATAAATCAGACAATAATAAGTTAAATAAACAAATTAAATAGTTTTAAGTAAAAATTCTGGTGTAGAATGTTTTTATAAAACTTGAGTAAAATTTCCGGTAGTTCTAGGGTTAAGTAGAGATGCTTTCTCTTTTTTTTTACAGAACTGATTATTTACCCCTTCGCGACGAGAGCCCTTTGCTTAATTTTTAATCTTCCATCACCGGTTTTTCAAAACAGAAAATTTTCTCTAATTGAATGTGCGAAAATGGGAATAATGAAGGATTCTGAGTGCCTTAACCCTTTGAGCTCTGATGAGAGAAGTTCTTCCCACTAAATTTTAATTTCCAAATGTTACATTGACACCAGAATATTCAACTAAATTTATTTGAAGATAGGTTAATGCTTTTTTTCGTGTATCTTATAAGCCAAATCTTTTGCTTACAAAATACTGTGCCAATGTGATATTTGGGCATTTTTGAGAAATTCACCCCCAGAGCTCATAGGGTTAAGTGACACGTATAGCGGTCGCTGGTCGTCAGGGGGTTAAAAAAACAAGACAATCTAAACGAGACTTATGGGTTGCAGAACATACCGTTCAGTGCAATCAAGTACGTATTTAAAATTTTATGCAAAAATAGTCTCTTTATCATTACAGACTTTGATAATGTCACTGTTATTTTATGTGTACGAAACTAAACTTTGTTAAGCTTTCATACTTAGTGTAAACACTTTTAGAATATGTTTTTTATATTAATTTACCCTCCTCAAAATGCGTTGTTCTACTGTTTCGGTTGACATGAAATTAAAGGTGCGTATATTACAAATGATGCAGTTGTCATATTAAAGCAAAGTACAAAATAATTCCGAAAGGTTGTTCTAGTGCAATGTTGCCAGTGGGCTACTTTTTTTAAATTCAGATTTCTTGATTGACACCACTTTTTTGAAATAGTAAAATTCGCCTTATTTAATTAAACATTAATTAAGGCAAAAACAAGGGGAATTTTACCATTTCAGAAAAGTGGTGCCAATCAAGAAATCTGAATTTTTAAAAAGTAGCCTACTGGCAACACTGTGCTAGTGAGTAGTTCTAGAAAAGCAGTACTCTAACAGTCAAGTAAATATGCAGTTGGTTTTTGTCATCTAAATATCGAATGAGTCTTTATCTAAATGTTTATTCTCCTAAAATACATACTCAAGTTAATATTTCGTTTTCAGTAACCTACTGTAATCGTGCAACTGTATGTCGTTTCGTTATGTATGACAGCTCAGAAACTAACATTCGTTACTACACTGCTGGCCATTAAAATTGCAACACCAGGTAGGAATGATCTGACGAACGTCAAAATCACATGAAAGGAAGAAGAGGTCTGAATATGCAAATGATTAGTATTTCAGCGCATTTAGACGAGGCAGGTGGGAGAAACGACATCTGAAACACTGCGTAAAAGAAAAGTTGCGTAGTGGATTTCTCATTGGGAAAGCACTTTGTAAGGTCGGCGTTTGCTCAGAATATCGTTTTATGCCTCGAATAATAAGAAGAAATGCTTACCACCAAGTGTCGAGATTTGATAGACGCAGGATCGTTGCCTAGCCAGAGTGTGGATTATCGTTCTGTGATGTCGCCGGTGTCACTGGTCGAAATCCAACCACTGTCATGCAAATATGGAATCAATGGATTGCTGTGGGTCATACTGAACGGCATGCAGGAGCTCGACGCCCTCCCATGACTAACGCCCGAGAGGGCAGACATATTGTGATGTCGGGCCTGCAAAACCAAATAACCACTTTACGGACTAATAGTCAGGAAATGGGCATGTTTGCAGTGCGCCCAGTATCCGCTCGTACGGTGTGACGACGTTTGCAGCAGCGTGGACTGTCAGCACGGCCACCAGTACTGCGGCTTCTTTTGACAATGCATCATAGAGAGAGTCGGCAACTCTGGTGCGCCGAACGACAAAGCTGGATACTGGACTGGCACAATGTTGTCTTTTCAGACAAGTCCCGGTTCTGTGTGCAGTATTCTGATGGCCGTATACGTGTCTGGAGGGTCCGAGGAGACCGCCTGTCGCCTGCTTGCATTCGATATCGTCATAGGCGCCCTGCAACTGGTGTGATGGTTTGGGCAACCATTGGGTACATGACATGCACATCTCAAGTTTGGATCGAGGGCATTTTGAACGCAGATCGATACATTTTTTAAATCTTACGTCCAGTGGTTGCGCCCTGCCTTCGAGGCCTTCCAAAAGCCATCATCCAGCAAGATAACGCAAGACCACATGTTACACGTCGTGTTCTGACCTTCCTCAATATACAGGGTATTCGATTGCTGCCCTGGCCTGCACGGTCTCCTAATCTGTCACCCTTTGAAAACATCTGGGAACAAATTGCTTAGAGACTGGCCCGCCACCTTTCTCGAGCTAATACGGTTGATGAAGTGTGGCATAGACTTGAAGCAGCATGGAATGAGATGCCCGTTTCTGTACTCCAAGTCCAGTTCGACTCCATGCCTATGCGGTTAAGGACCGTTTTAGCTGCCAAGGGGAGCAGCTGTTTCTACTAATTCCGCACCCTTGTTAACCCCCAAACTGTTTACAAATTTAATCATTTTGTTTTCATGCCATACTGTTTACGTACAATAAATATCTTTTTTGTATTTCCAACCTTTCATGTTGTTGCAATTTTAATGGCCAGCAGTGTATATAAGGGCTCCCACTGGTTCGCCTTTTGAAAACCAGTGATTTTTTAGAAATAAATGCGAGGTTGGTTTCTGCAACAATTTCAAGGAAAACGCTTTACCTGGCATATTTCTACGAAACTTATAAAGAAGATTTTTCTTTAGATAAAAGTGGTGTTCAAATAACGGACCGAGTGGAAGCCCTGGATATTCGACTAGATGTGTACTGCACTCAGTAATCGAAAACATAGTTTTAAAATTATTGCACACCACAATAACGAGGAAGAAAAGCATATTCGGCATTTGTTGTAGCATATTTAACCCATTAACCGCAAAAACTATAAAGAAGGAATCTTCAACATTTTTGCTGAAAAACATTTACCACCGTATATTTTGAAGGATAATCTTTGCATTATTTAATGTATAAGTTTATGTCATTAATGAACAAAAATGTTTAGTTCAATAATAGTGGTAGCTTGATAGAAAATTTAAGCATGCACGTTTATTTTTACTGTTGCGTAACGCAACACCAACGGCTACTGGGTTAACTTATACTTCAAAGCATAGAGAACATTAAAATTTATAATTTTATTATAAGGCATTTATTCGAGTACTCCAGCGTCATCTTTTGGAATTCGTTTAATGAAATTTTTATTTTATAAATGACTACAACATCTTTTTAATTATTTGTTGTTTCAACACCCTCAATAGTCATGGGCTTACTCCATATATACAAGAGAGGGAGTTTGATCCATTTCCAAAAGCTTTTAAATAACACTGTTTTTAAAAAATATATTTCCTTCACATGATGAAACAAATTTTTGAATTGAATAAGGCATATATTATTTTTCGGAAAAGGTTTTTATAAACATGTCTTAGTCTTTTTTCATTAAAAAACGTATATCACATTTTTTACAACTCAAACCCATCATTAGAACATCTTCTACAGCTTTTTGAATCTGCTAATGCATGCATTACTAACCACGTATTTCAGGCATATTTTACAAGGCCCTACGCATACAGCGACATTTAATTATTTAATAAAAAATTCAGTTATTTCATTATCCGTTTTAAAAGTGTTTCTGTTTTTTAATTTTACAAAATAATAATAAAAAAAATCCTTTCATATAACATTCATTTTTAAAATGTTTGTATAAGTACGAGATACATTGAGAAAATCCTGTTTTGGTAATATAAATTCACTTGTCAGTTTTATTGTTAAATCTCCACATCTCTATAAAACTTAGAAGTACTCTCTGCTCTGACATAATGCTGGAGTCTCAGACTTGGAGTTCGTCGGTTAGCGACATCTTAAAAAGTTTGCGTTTAAATAAGATGAATATCACCATTTGTAAAAATTGGGAACCCGCGGGTGCCAACTTGAAGCCAATGTATCGCACCCTTGCTTCAAAAGTGTCACAACTCAAAAATTGAGTTTTTTTAGTTATTGCTATCATTAAGCATGGGTTTCACTCCTCTACCAATCACCTAAAGTACCAGATAGTACACTGAAAATCCACCGCAGGGTAGAAGTTGTGTTTGCAAGATGGCCATTATCCCTTTCACAGGCCGGAAACAGTTTTCGCATTTCTTGAAAAAAAGAGTTTTTTGAATTATACACTTTTGAAACAAGGTTGCAATATGATAGTTACTAACTAATAAAATTTGAGATTTATAAACATTGTTTCATTTTCAAAATGAAGGTTTTTTACGAATTACCAGGAAATTTACAATTTTACCAAAAGTTATATAAATATACATAATATTGTAAATGCGATTTTGGATTTTTACAAATTCCGGCCTATAATCCGCAAATCAAACAATTATGTTTGGACCCAGAAATCTTGTTTCACAGACTGTAGCTTATTAAATCGCGGTAAATATTTAAATTCATTTATTAAATAAAGTTTCTGGGTCGAGACATGATTGTTTGATCCGCGGGAATTACGGTACTTTAGTTCTAAGGCATTCTTTAGTTCTAAGGCACATAAATTCACTGAAGGTTTTTCACCTTTTTTAAATTCCATAAACAAACTTTTAAAAACTAACCTTTTCTCTTGTTATTAAACGTCACTTTTACAGGGTCGGTCCGTTTCTTAAACATACCTTTTTTTTAAAGAAAAAATCCTTTTTAACTTTGTTGAATATTACGTCTAAAAGCTTTTTTGTTGCTATTGTGGCAAAAACCTACCAAGAATTTTAAAACATACTGGTTTTTAGAAAACAGACGAGTCGCAACCCTGGTTTTAAAATAATTCAATTTACTATTTTAAAAATTTTTACTCTATAGCTTTTCTCATTTCCAAAGAATATCCTTGCTTTCTGCCAGATTTACTGAGAAAAAGGAGAAACGAATTCTTAGATCATGACACCTCAATAACATTTATAAGTACTACCATAATACATTTCCTAAATATGACAATTTAAATTTGCAAAAATTCTTTCATCTTAAAGGTCAAGATTCCAAAGGAATTTCGATATATCTGCACTTTAACTTAAGGTATTCTAATGAATATAACATTGTAGATGCCATTCCGGATGTTTACTTTTTATAATTCAATTGTAATATTTTTTCATAATTTCTTGGTGAAGTTATTTCACCTGGCCCTATATCGGGTAATGATAGTACTTCTCACTTAATTGTCATTGAAAACTGATCGATTCTCAAAGGAAGTTTTAGTAAAATATTTTGTTTTTATAATGCACGTGATGAAAAGGTCGCTTTTTATTTCCAAATTAATTTGTTTGTAGATTCTGGTGGCAGTGAATCTTTTCAACATTTCAGTCACAGAATCGACTTGCCCGATGAAGCGTTAAAATCAATAAAAGTACTTTTAACCCTTTGAGCTCTGGTGGTGAATTTCTTCAAAATACCCAAATGTCATTTTTTCACCAGTATTTTGCAAACAAAAAATTCGCTTACACGAAAAAAATGCACAAATTTATTTTCAAATAAATTTGGTCGAATATTCCGGTGCCATTGTGACATTTGGAGATTACAATTAAGTGGGAAGAAATTCGTCCACCAGAGCTCAAAAGGTTACAGAATTAGTTTTTCTTTTTGTTAAAAATTCGCTAAACATTTCCTCAAAAAATTCATTCCGTAAACATATTAAAGATTTAGACTAAAGATGATTATTTTGTATTTTTTAAAGAATCAACAAAATAAGAAGTATCTTTTTAAACAATGTATTTTTTTTTCATTCAGCTTTATTAAAAAAGATAAATGTATTCATTTAAAAACAATCGATTTTTTATGATTTATTTATTCAATCGTGAATTTATTGAATTTTTTCAATGTAGTGAATTTATTGATTTATTCAATCTATATTCACTGTATTGAATGCATTGAAATAAAAGGATCTTATTAAAATGAAATGGATGACGAAACTCACTAAAGTTAGACAGCATTAACGCTCAGTGGATTTGTGAAGCAATAATAAGAGATATATAGTGTAATGTCTACCGGTTACAAGTGATGTAACGGTAGATGTAGTCACAAGATAGCAGCTGATGCTTGCTTACATCGGATAAACAGGGGTGTCCATTATCGCCGGGGCAAAATTCAACCTGAAGATTTATGCAAAAATGTTTGCCTTATTTAAATGCCTTATACATGCAATTTTTCTGTCATAAATAAAACAAAAAATTCTAATTTTATTGGCGAAAACTTCCCCGACAATATTATAATTTATTTCACTGATATTGATAGGAGAATTTTTACGTTTTCATAATATGACAGAACCAGCTTGACGACCATAAGGACAAACTGCGACCAGTATAAAAAAAGAAATTTCTGCATTTATTATGACAGAAATTCTAGATGAAAAAGGAAAAGAATTCTATTCAAATTTACTCAAGGAAGTTTGCCCCTGTGGTATCGGTTATATTTAAAGTTTCGCAATTTCGAGAATATGTCAATTCCTCCCATGTATTGCTCAAAAGTATATATGGAATCGTAAAATACAGATATTTGGATCGTTAGTTGATTTATAGATTTATAAGAATACACTTCAGGGCTCCCAAATGGACCGCCAACTGAATACCAATATTTTTTCACAGAAAATTTCTTGGTAGGTTTCTGCAATATTTACACAAGGATTAACCTTGAAAGGTGGTTTTTGCGCAATTTTCAAGAAAAATGTAAAAAGAAAATTTTTCAAAGACAATATTGGTATTCAGTTGGCAGACCATTTGGGAGCCCTAATACACTTTCATTCACATAAAAAAGTATTTTACTACTGTGTCCAATATCCAATAAGAAAAAAAAAAACTGCATCAGTTATGATAACGCAGGTGCGAAATCTTCTGCTTTTTTGTACCAGAAAAACTTAACCCTTTGAGGGGAAAGCAATAATGTCTCTGTGATATTGAATTCTCACCGGAATAATCGGAAATTTTTATTTCAAAATAAGGAAAAGCCACTTTTCAACATTTCGTCCCCAACATTAAAAATATAAGATTTAGTTAAAGGTTTCTGGTGCGAATCTTGTTTAAATTAGATGGGATATAATATATACCACCGCCCCTCAAGGGGTTAATAGAAATTTTTGCCTTATTTATTCGGTAGATTATGGCGATTTAAAATGGTAAAATTTACTATAAAGATTTTGTGGTACAAAAAAGCTCAAGATAAAACAAAAAATTCTAATTTTATTGGCGAAAACTTTCTCGAAAATATTATAATTTATTTCACTGATATTGATAGGAGAATTTTTACGTTTTCATAATATGACAGAATCAGCTTAACGACCATAAGGGTAAACTGCGACCAGTATAAAAAAAGATATTTCTGCATTTATTATGACAGAAATTCTAGATGAAAAAGGAAAAGAATTCTATTCAAATTTACTCAAGGAATTTTGCCCCTGTGGTATCGGTTATATTTAAAGTTTCACAATTTCGAGAATATGTCAATTCCTCCCATGTATTGCTCAAAAGTACATATGGTATCGTAAAATACAGCTATTTGGAACGTTAGTTGATTTATAGATTTATAAGATAAGAATACACTTCAGGGCTCCCAAATGGTCCGCCAGCTGAATACCAATATTTTTTCACAGAAAATTTCTTGGTAGGTTTCTGGAACATTTACACTACGATTAACCTTGAAAGGTGGTTTCTGCGCAATTTTCAAGAAAAATGTAAAAAGAAAATATTGGTATTCAGTTGGCAGACCATTTGGGAGCCCTAATACACTTTCATTCACATAAAAAAGTATTTTACTACTGTGTCCAATATCCAATATGGAAAAAAAAATTGCATCAGCTATGATAACGTAGGTGCGAACTCTTCCGCTTTTTTGTACGAGAAAAATTTAACCCTTTGAGGGGAAAGCAATAATGTCTCTGTGATATTGAATTCTCACCGGAATAATCGAAAAAAATTATTTTAAAATAAGGAAAAGCCAATTTTTAACATTTCGTACCAACATTAAAAATATAAGATTTAGTTAAAAGTTTCTGGTGCGAATCTTGTTTAAATTAGGTGGGATATAATTTATGCCACCACCCCTCAAGGGGTTAATAGAAATTTTTGCCTTATTTATTCGGCAGATTACGGCGATTTAAAATGGCTAAATTTACTATAAAATATTTGTGGTGGAAAAAAACTCAAGATGTGTTCAGTGGTTATCCAGGCCTTCGGAGGATTTTTTTTTTAGTTAATAAACCAAATCTTTTACCGCCACTA
Organism: Maratus speciosus; assembly: GCA_963932465.1. Lineage (NCBI taxonomy): Eukaryota > Metazoa > Arthropoda > Arachnida > Araneae > Salticidae > Maratus > Maratus speciosus. Next base: position 554,553,506 of record OZ010787.1, on the reverse strand, counting down.
TTTCCTTACGAAAACTTTCGCTTTAGATTTATCAGGGAAATGTCGCAGGAACCCAGTGTTGCCAGATTGGGGACTTTTTGTTCCCAGATTGTTGATTGTCAACGCTTTTTTGAAACAGAAATACTCAGCCTATTTAAAAATAGATTAAAAATTCTGAAAATAAGGTGAATTATACTATTTAAAAAAAGTGGTGGCAGTCAAATAATCTGAATTTAAAAAGTGCCCAATCTGGCAACACTGCAGGAACCCACTTCGTGGCTAGCTTTTTATTGAAATTTTCCTTGTAATCTGCCATAATTTTTTTTTTTCTATTTAGTGGCCGCTAAAATCGTGACAGCTTTGAGGCACGGTTATGCATGTAATTTTTAGCAATTTTTTAGTGAAAAATAGCTTTAAAATAACGCTGTAGCTGCAAATAATTAGTGCCTTCAGTATATGAGAATACATAATTCATTAAAAGAATAAAAAATATGCATAACAAAACAGTGCAATAATAATTTATAGCTATAATAATTTACTAATGATAAATAACAGAAAAAATAATTTTTAAATTAAGCGAAAAACTATTATTAACCCTTAAATGCATGATCTTTTTTCTTCGAAAAAATTATATATAAATCTCAGAACTTGTTCACGGGCGCAGATCGGAGCGCCCGGGCGCAGGGAGATATCCCTCATGGAGTAGGTCTTAAAAAAGTAAGGAATTTCGAAATAATTTAATTGTTTCGTAACTTTATAGTTCAAAACAGGTGAAACCAATGACTAAATCTTCTTATCTTTCAAAACAATGTCTCCCATAATAGGATTACATGTCTATATGCACTCAGACAAAATCCAAAACATTCATGAAAAGTACCACGTGATCTGATATAAATCCGATCAGCAGCAAATTTTACGCTCGATCTTCGCTCACTTGACCCACAAAAAGTCTGCAGTCGTTATCATCACGTGCTTCGGCTTTTTTTGTTTACGTTTTCACTTGTTTTGGCAGGTTGATTGATTTGCTTGAAAAGCTCGACAAAAAAAAAAAAAAAATACACCGTAAAAAAACAGTGGTAGGATTCAAATAAATTAACACGCAGTTCTCTCCCTAATGACTTTTTCTCAAGTGTAAACAAGTTTCAAGGAAAATAAGGTGTCACACATAGATTTAAAAAAATAATTTCCAACGTTATAAAATAATGGTTAGAATATTTTATCTTTAAGTACAGTGAGAAAGAAAAATATGTGCTTTAACATGCAGTTTACTGCTAAAAGGACCTAATTTATTTAGCAAATATTCAACAATTACAAAGTATTCATCAACATTTCTATCAGAAAATGCATCAAAATGAAAGTTATAATTACAAAATAAAACACTATTTTTTAAGCGAAGGAAGAGACTAGGCTATCACCAAGCTCTGTAATAAGCTACCATAGATTGGACAAAAACTTTGGAACTGAACATTCGTTATGTGCATATGTCGCTATTCTCTTTTAAAAACACTTTGCGGAACACCGCTTTATTTATCTAATAAAAGTGTTGGGTAATACCACAGACTTCTCGTATAATCTCGTATTATGTTTACTCTGATTGTAATACAAAGCTGCTGAGTATTTAACTCCCAAGTTCACTGTAACTGTATGTTTAAAATAACACTCACTCCATATGCTTCAGTCTCCTTCGCGATCGGGTAACGTGGTCGTTGTCTCTGAACAAGTTCTATGAAAGGTTTATTACACAGGAAAAATAATGAAAAAAAAAAAACAGAGATACATTTTTCGTATAATATGTCAATCTTTTCTTATGTTACACATATGCAATACAAGCAAAAACTAAAGTATTGCAAATTAGTAAATATTGTAATAAGTATGAATCTAAATGCTTTTTTATATATATATATATTTTTTATTTTGTAAAACTTAACTCTTAAATACATTAATTGTTTTTTTAGAATTATGTTTTTTTACTCTTATATTAAAGATTAGACACCTGAAATTTTAAAACAGATTTTTAACTTTATATTTTTGTACTTTCACAGGATTAATATTTCTATATAAATATACTTGTTGCTAAAAATTAAATAAAAAGGGATGTAGATATGCATCACTATGCATTTAAGGTTTAAAAAAAGAACTAGTCCTTTTTCTTCTTATTAACAGGGATGGGAGCGCTCCGACCCAATTGTTGATTTTCACCACTATATTTTAGTAGTATTCTTTGCTTTATTAAATCTCAGAAATTCTGTCATTAAATAAGGCAAGAAATACTATTAAGATTTAGTGGTAGCAATCGGCCATTTGGGTCGGAGCGCTCTCATCCCTGTACAGTGGGTGGTCGGTTAATTAACTTAATCCATTCCAAAACAGTGTTCGCTAACCAAATTGTTCGTTAAGGCTGTTCTTAACTGCTCTGCTCAACAAGCGCAAAACGTTTTGACACATTTACAAATTCATTTTTTCACAGAAAGGTATAAAATTGGAAAGCCTGGCCATGGAGGCGATTTGGAATTGAACTGTTTTTTCCATTTTTTGATCAGTCAGTTACCTATTGAGTTATAAGGAATTTTGATCACGGGACAAACACGTTTTTCGCCCGCTCTTGAGTCTCTTTTTTCCTTCGAGCGGAAATTCGGTTCAAAACGCCCACTTCGACGTTATTTTCTGAAAGATCTATTGCGTTTGCAAAAAATGGAAAGCAGCTCAATTACATAGTTTCTGAACAACAACACCAGCTAGTTTCATGCATTTTCGAACAAAAATAAATTAAAACTTATGTCAGAAATTTGCCCTTTTGGATTTGAGAACACCCTTAACCGATCACAGATTTTGTATTGATTTGTACGAGAATTTGAGAATACAATTAATTCGTTCTCAAAAGCTAAATTATGTATAAAAATAATATAAATCTTCCCTTTATATTAGGGTTGATATCCGTCCTTATTTAATATGGACAGATCGTATTTTGGCGGCTTTGTTCGTGTCGTGGCGTATAATAAAAAAAATAAATGATATGCCCTTCGTAAAAACTTTTAGGATTTCATTCATTGACTACGGCATTAAATCCTATCGATTTGTCACATTGACCTTTCAGAAACTCCTTAGTTCTCTAAAAGTCCATGTTTACTGCAGGACCCGATAAAGCTCAAGTTGAGCCTGTAGCCTGTTAATAATTTGTGAACTAAATTTCAATTAAAATAATTAATTTATATTTAAAAATATTTCTTTAAAAAGTGATACAATATATAAAATTTAATATTTCATATCTGTTCATTCTAAATTGGGGGCCCTAAAATTTAGGACCCGAATCACCGGTAGCCCATGAATTAATTAGTCCATACGTATACAACTGTTAAAATGTTCTCTAAGTTGACAATAGATGCAATTAAATACTGATCGGCAAATCTGAAACACATCATTGCTTCTTCTTGACTTTGTTTTGTGAGGTGTTCGTTAACCCCTTGAAGGACACCGGTATATCATATATACCACTCAATTTTAATTTCCAAATGCTACACTGGCACCAGCATTTTAAAACTAAATTTTGATTTACACAATATACTCGAAGAAACGCTTTTACTTACTTTCATATAATTTTTCTATTAAATTCTGGTGCCAATCAATCATTTTACTATTTTAGCAACAGAAGTGCTTTGCCCCTCAAAGGGTTAACCAAACATGTGTTCGTTATCCGATAATAAAAATCTCTTTCGAAAGTGTTTGTTAACCGATCTGTTTGTAAACCGAACAGTTCGTTAACCGATCACCAACTGTATTGAATACTACGTTCAAAAATTATTCAGTGAATCATTTTCAAGATTTAGACTCAATTTTTTTTCAGGGAAGAAAAAGTCTATTTTAAAATTTTGTATGAAGTAACAGAATGATAAGTATATACTCATGTCCATATGTTATCTTTTTCTTCGTTTAGGTTTATCTAAAAAGATGGAGCACATCTTTTAAAAAAGTATACTTTATTACTTGAATATGTTCGTCTAAAATAATTTTATTAAAGTGAAAGGTATAAACGTTTTACTATAGAGATATAACAGATTTGATCATATATACAATCGTAAAATAAGATACTTTAGCACGCCACTTGATGTAGAAGAATAAAACTTATATTTTCTGAAAACAGGATTTCCGTATTGTCTCAAATATTTTATGCTAAAAATTTAATATTATCAGTTATGTATACAATCTTTATTTTTTTAATTAAAAAATAGTTTTGAATTCACGCAATAATTTATAAATACGAATGTATCTAATATATAGGGATAATTATTTCATTAAAATGGCCAAGCTTGTGCAATAAAACAGTACAGTAATTATTAATTGCCTCAATATTTTTTTTTTTATTATAAATAATAATAACAATAATAATTGATAAATAAGGAGAAAAATACATCTAAAGAAGATAGAAATATTTGGGAAAGAGAACAGGAATCCTTAAGTATTATTTTGAATAATTTATTTTTGTGGATTACTTGTAATTTTACTGAAGATTTTTCTCAAGTTTAAAATTAATAAAAATACTTTTTAAGAATTAACTTTGCCATCTTATTAAATATCTCATTTGAGAAATTATTTAATGAAGTCTTTCAAGATTTATACTCGAACACTTTTCAGCGATTCTTTTTTAAATTTTAATGAATTAACAAAATGAGGTTGTACGTGTCTTTACAAAGAATATCTTTTTCTTCTTATAAATTAATTGAAAAAGAAAGAATAACAGACACTTTTGAAAAAATTATAGAAAACCACTTGAGTATATAGACGTAAAAGAATTTTATTTAAATGAAATGGATAAAAAATGTTACTATAGATAGATAAAGGAACTCTGCTGACGGCACTATTAGCAATCGTAATATAAATTTTTTTGGCTCGTTATTTAATTTATAGAATTACATTTTAGATTCACTAAAAAGGCATACCAATATTCTTTTATACATTACAAAAATAGATATTTCGCTTATTGAATTAAAGTTTTAATATTTTGCCACAGAAAAATGTCTGTAAATTAAAGCAATTAACTTTAATTAAAAAATCTCTTCGTTATATCAAATATAGATATTTAATTAAAATAATACAGCGTAATTCAATTAAAGCATTACAATTATAGTAACATGCAATGATAATTGTAATAATTTATAATTAAATGGTAAATATATATTTAAAGAACACGGAAATTGAGGTGTGCTTTTAAAAAATCCAATTTTTTTATTAAATAAATTATTCCTCTGTGTATGTCGAGAAGATCTTTTAATTAATTGAGGCGTTTCTTGCAAGAGAAGTGTAAGTCACTTACTCTAAAATATTGAGTTGTTAAGTTCATGGAAAGTATATAGACATAACAATCTATAAATTGGAATTACGATAGAAATAAAAGTTCCACGAAAACTTCCTGTAAGTAGCGCCAGAGGATTTGCTTTCATAAAAAAAAAATGCTTTTCTATTTTTCAAAGAATAATAAAATGATAAGTTTATGCTACTTTACAAGCAATATTTTTTTTTTCTCCAAACTTTATTGAAAAATAAGAACGCATTCTTTTAAAAAATCATACGAAACATGCTTCAGCATATTTGTGAAACATGATTTTATTAAAATGATACGGATGAAAACATTTACTATTTATAGCAAACAGATACGCTCAACGCAATATATGCAATCGTTAAATAAGATTTTTCGGTAAGTTATTTGATTTTTAAGACACATTTATACATGACAAAAAGAAAAAATGACTTTACTACACTTTCAATTATTCGATACTGACAAAAAATATTCAATAAGTTTTAATGAAAAAATTATTAACGAAAATACGAAAGTAATTTCTAATAACAAATATACAGTTACAAATCTTTCCTATTTTTGAGAGCCACTTTTCGTAATAGAAATATTCCTTTTATTTAGTTACAGAAGTTTCAATTAACCCCTTCAAGGGCGGTGGTTTATTTTTGGATCACCTAATTTTGATACCTAAATGACACATTGCCACCAAATTTATAGAATCAAAATTTTCCTTTTATTAAGTACATGAAGAAAAGCTTCTACTTATTTTCCAATAAATTCGGTTTCTAATTCTGGTGTCAGTCAATCATTTCAGCATTTTACGATTGGAAGTACTTTGCCCCTGAAAGGTTTAAATAATGACATAAATATTCGGGAATAGTGCTTCTCAAAAATTGGTTTGGTAGCCATGCTAATATATTCACTATATTAAGGATAAATATTAATAATTTAAAAAATATATGCAGATAATGTATTAAATTAAAAAAATCAAAAAACCCGACTGCGTAAAAAGCGAACTAATTAATTATTTCTCATAAATATGAAACTATTTTTTATATTACTTACCCTTTTTTTTATTTACTTGTATTGATGACTTTAAAGTTGTGTTTAATTATTAGTTCCTATCTACAAACACTCTTTTGATGAGGCCTATAGATGTCTATTATGAAGGTTAGAGTTACAAAAGGTAGCGATCCAAATAAAGGTACCGATCCAAAGTACACAACTTCCAGGTTGTGTAATATTTAAACGGAGCTTCTGACTACAAAATGGTCAATGAAACATCGTCTTCATTTTGAAAGACCTGTCCAATGATATGCCACTCAATAGGGTGCGTAAATTTTTTTTCGTCTCTATCGCCATTTTGAATTTATAAAAACAAAACCTATCCTATAACCATCGGAAGATTAAGACGAATCGATAGCGATCTCATTCATAAAAATCAATCCAGCCGTTGGGATGTTTCGAGGCTATAAAGAAATCCACATACACAGATACGCGTGAAACACATAACCCTTCTTTTTAGTCGTGTAATAATAAAATCTAATCGTTTTATAGATTCTTTTATTCGCTAGATATCAAATCTATCTTCAAATATTACATCCACTTCAATCGAGGTATCGTAGCCGAGCGGTCTAAGGCGCTGGTTTAAGACACCAGTCTCTTCGGAGGCGTGGGTTCGAATCCCACCGCCGCCCAGGTAACGGAATTTTTTACACCTGCTCAAGGTAACTTTGATTTGCTTTCTAATTAAAGATTCAACACTTGGGATACCTAAAGAAACTGTTTAATAGTTAGAATTGCATATTTCAACCATTTTAATTCTTTCATAGCTAACTAGACGAAGATTATATTTCTCCTGTAACATGCAGGTACATCGGTAGCATGGCCAAGTGGTCTAAGGCGCTAGTTTTAGGCACCAGTCTCTATGAGGCGTGGGTTCGAATCCCACCGCGGCCAGAACGAAGATTTTGCTAATAATGTTCTTTTTTTCCCGAAAAAGCCAAAAAATTAAGCAGTTTCCATTTAAAGATTTCTTTTCGAGATATGCAAAATATTTTGGCGATAATTAAAATTCATTTCAGAAGAATATTTTTTATTCCGCGTTCAAAGTGGCTGAATGAGGAAATTTAATTTTTAAATTATCATTTATTAAAATATTCAGAATCATGGGTTATTTTCAAACCCATGTTACAATAACAGAAGATTCTAATGGACATTTTTAAGGTAAAACAAAATCACGTGTTCTCAAATTGTGCATGCATTAGCATAATCACGGGCTGAACAAGTCCTGTGTTGCAGTTCCGCGGCAAAAATTATAAAAATACAGATAAGCCAGATAATTGTATAAGTAAATGAGTTTTTTTTGTAAATGTTTAATTCTAATTTCTTGTAAACTATTTTTTATATTACTTACCTTTTTTTTATTTACTTGTATTGATGACTTTTAAGTTGTGTTTAATTTATTAGTTCCTATCTACAAACACTCTTTTGATGAGGCCTATAGATGTCTTTTATGAAGGTTAGAGTTACAGTAAAGGTAGCGATCCAAAGGACACAACTTCCAGGTTGTGTAATATTTAAACGGAGCTTTAGACTTCAAAATGGTCAATGAAACATCGTCTTCATTTTGAAAGACCTATCCAATGATATGCCACTCAATAGGGTGCGTAAATTTTTTTTTCGTCTCTACCGCCATTTTTTATTTTACGGCCGCCATTTTGAATTTATAAAAACTAAACCTATCCTATAACCATCGGAAGATTAAGACGAATCGATAGCGACTTCATTCATAAAAATCCATCCAGCCGTTGGGATGTGTCGAGGGTATAAAGAAATCCACATACACAGATACGCGTGAAACACATAACCCTTATTTTCAGTCGGGTAAAAAAAGCACAGTATTAAATTATAGTATAGCCAGTGAAATTATAGGATAGTCTTATCAAAACATGCCAGTATTTCCGGAACGAAAAATTTGCTTCATAGTAAACCATTTTTTTTTTCTATGCGGAAATACTGTTATATTCCTTGAGAAATTCCGTAACCTCAGGTCGCCCTGATTTATAAAAATTATCATTTATTGCAAATATATAATAATAATATTATTTTATAAATAACTAAAAAACTATATTGAATATAATTTTTGTAAATGCATATAGTATCGTTGATGATATTCCGAATTTTTTTCATTTTATTTTATTTCTGAGAGGTGTTAATATTTTTACTGAAATTATGTTACCTAGGGTTGCAAGTGCTGCGCCACAAATGGGGGATTACTACCACTAAATTTTAATGGTAAATTCTTCGCCTAAATTCTACACTAAATTCTTCGCCTTATTTAAGGACATAATTTCTGAGATTTAATAAACTAAAGAAAACTATCAAAATTTAGTGGTGAAAATCAGCGATTTGTGACGCAGCGCTTGCATCCCTGGTTACCTGATTAAATTTCCGAAACGTATTTTTTAAATACTACCCTTTTTTCTTCTACTTTGAAACATATCCGAAAAACAATTTCAAGATTTAACCTCGAACACTTTTCAGGGAAGAAAGCAATTTATTTTAACTATTAATAAATTAACAAAAGGAGAAATACATAATCGTTTGGAAAAATATATTTTCCTTAATTCATTTTTATTGCAAAATGTGGAGAAATGGATTCTTAAAATACATATAAGGGCAATTCCATGTGACTCACGTTACCATTTGGCACATTTTTCCAAAAGTAAATTCTATATACATCGAAGAAATATCACATTTGCTTTTTAAAAAGTTCTTCATAGATATCTGAGGCACGATAAGAAACTAAGAATAACAATGTAATAAATTTTTTAATTAACAGGTGGTATGCAGACCCTAATTTGGTACTGTGACTCACATTACAAAAAAAAGGAAATCAAGTTTTATGGGTTAATGAATACCTAGAATTTCTTATCACAACACAGTAAAAAAGAAGTATTTCATAGAGTACAACACACTTTCAACTTATGATATACACAAAAATAATATTGTTTTAATAGTAATTAATTATATCAATCAATATTTTGAGTGTGACTCACATTACATTTCCCTCTTTAGCCATTAATTCTTTCAGGCGCAAGCAATTGCATTTCTGTAATGTTGAACTCATTCGAAAAATTTTGTTTCAAAATATGGAAAAGCAATTTTTTTATTTTTATCCACCAAAGTTAAAAAGATAAATTTTAATTAAATGTTTCTGGTGCAAATCTTGATTAAAATTAGGTGGGATAAATTATATTACCCCGCCCCTCAAGGGTCTACACTATAGTTCCCATGTTATGTGGAATTGCCCATAAGACATTAGTTTAATTCATTGCTGCATTACAATTTTATAAAAACTAACCATGAAACATTAGACTCTAGATTAATAACTGATTTTCTCAGAGCAATTTAAAAAACTTGAAATAAGTATTATTTGGCAGACATTTGCTGCCTCTTGTCTGACCCTGGGTGCGCTACTGCATCAAATAACAGCCATTTTTTACTGGTAGTTATAGATGAAACATTTAAAATATTTAATATATGTACGAAAAATAATTAAATTTCGAGTATATAGCTGTATTAGAAGAATTTTCTTAATGTTTAACTTACTATAGAAGTTTATTTAAAAATTTTAGATTGTATACAAATGAGTCATATAAAAGGTGTGGGAATTAAATATTTTAAGTTCCAAACTTCAATTCGATTTTTCTATCAAAAAAGGAAATTACAAAAGAAATATGTAATCGCCAGGGCATTAACAGAAAAGAAAACGCTCTATTTGTCTCTTAATTAAATATAAGGATTTAAAAATTAATTACAAAAATTATTCTAAAGAGATTGCATAAGAGGGAAATCTCAAGAGATATTTCTTTAAGACATAAAATGCGATGGTTGTATTTTAATCAGAGTATATCGTCGCTACCATGTCAAACTATCCAATGTGAAAAAATGCATTTTTCAAATTTTGTGCCATTTTATTGTACTGTGTGTGATACGTACTAAGCAAAATCGTCAAGTCTCTAGCTTGCTTAGAAACTTAGATAATGACTGTTTCAAAGTATCCAATATGCACTTTTTTCTAAAATTTACAATGTCAAACTGTCCAATGTGGCATATTCGATCCTTTGCCGCAAATGTTTGAATATTTTTCTTTTTCTAAAAAATCCGTACCATGTCAAACTATCCAATATGAAAATAGTCTTTTTATCAGAAAGACAAAAACTGTTTTATTTATGTATTGAAATTTCACGTAATTGACATATGTTTTTGACCTTTACTATAGCATATGTTTTCTATTGTTAATGGAATGTGAGAATTTTTAGTTCATTTATTGGGTCACTCAAAAGAATACCATTACATTACATTCAATAGGGGAAAAGAACGATGTCTTTAAATGGTGTTACGATATTTAAAACATAATGAAATTAATATGGATTTATCAAGTATATTAAAACATGTTTTATGCAGAATATGGTGTGCAAGTCATTTTTTATTATTATTTACAGGTTCATACAAAAGAATTTTGTTGTATAATGGTTTATAGTTAAAAAAAAATATTTGAAGCATATGTTTGTAATGTTAAAATATTCCAAACCAAGTGAAATTGACACCCGTAATTGATTTACATTACATGTTGCTTACTGTAGAATATGATATGTGCGATAGTTATCGTTAAGTTACAGGGACACACAAAAAAATTCTGCTACACTGCTGTCTATTAGCGATATTTGTTTGAAGTACGTTTTTAACCCTCCGTCTACCAGACGGGTCCATTGGACCCGACAGGTACATACAAAATATTCATTCAAACCAGAAATTTCTTTAAAATAAACTAAGTATATAAACCAGACAAAAATAAGGTAAATAAATAAGTTAAATAGTTTTAAATAAAAATTCTGGTATAGAACGTTTTATTAAAACTTGAATAAAATTCCCGGTAGATCTAGGGTTAATTACAGTATGAGTTTTTAACTATTTGAATATTACGTGGTCCGTATAAATTGTATAGATCATATGTAGGACTATACAAAAGAATTTGTAAGCATTACTTTGTATGGGCGTGAATTTCTTAAAGGAGATTTTTAATTGAGTTCTGCAATTTTAGTCTTTTATTTCTTTTTACTGTACTAAAATATGTTAGTAGAAATTCCCAATATGCAGGGCTACGCAAAGAACTGAAAACATTGCCGGCTATGACTGGTAAATTCTGGAAGTGTGTTTTAAAAATTTTTTTCCTGAATTAAATTTCACCATATTACGTAACATGTATAAAAATCTGTAGATAATATACAGGGCCATACAAGAAGGTTGGGTATATTTCCGTTTATTGGCGGAAATTGCTAAAGCTGGAAAGTGTAAAATGCGTTACGCGTTTCCTAATTAAACTAAATTATCTCATATTATCTAGATTATATAAAAATCTATAGATCATTCGCAGAGCTTCACTAACTGATTCGAGTACTTTTTCTGTCTAATGACGGTAATTGTTTTTTAGTGAATTCTTTTGTGCAGCCCTGTATACGAGATATAGAATTTTTATACAACATGCAAAAAAAACAGTTATACTTAAAAGCGCATACCAAAATTCAAAAACACACTTCCAGCAATTATTGCTCAAAGGCAGTACTTTAACCCATTTCTTTTGTGTATCCTTGTAAATGAACGGCAAATGCTACGAATGAATGCCCTATTCTGTCGTAATCTTCTTGTAATGAAATTCAGTGATTTATATCAGTTTTAATACATTTGAAATAGCGTAATGTCATTAAAATACTCCCAAACAATTTGCCCCCAATATACCATAATGTAATGGAAATCTTTTGAGTGCCCCTGTAAATGAACTATTAATATTACACACTTCATATGCAATACTGAACATGCCATTGTAAGCACCATTAACATTTTTTAATTGCATGCAAATCCGAGTATATTTACGTGAGTTAGAACGTGGACGGACAAAACGAATTCATAAACACGTTTCAACCTTGTTGGAATGTGTTAAAAAGTGTAATAGGTTGAAAATTCACATTCAGTAATTTCTACCAATAGACGAGCATAACTGAATGTACAACCCTGTATATTACCTACAGATTTTTATACATGCCGCATAATAAACTAAAAATTTAATGCAAGCTAAAAGACGCTTAAAACTACAAAAATGATACTTCCAGAAATTATCATCCATAATTGTCCGTATTTCTAGTTTTTTTTTTTTTATCCTGTATATGATTTTGGCCCTGTATATGATTTAACTTATGTTCCACAAACATCTCATATACTAATAATAGTTCAGCTTTGAAATGCATAACACAATTAAAAACTACGTTTAAGCAGTTCAGAATCATACTAATTAATGCTAACTAATTATTTTAGGTAGTCCTGTATACAATCTACAGAATTTATACATACCACGTAGTATGCACATAGTGTTAAAATGCATACCATAATGTAAAACGCATTTCTAGCAATTATTGATAATAGATTGCACTTTAACAGAAATATTTTGTGTGTCGCTGTAAATGAACGATAACTGTTGTACACGTCATATTATAACAAAGGCATGTTGTTGTGCACCTCAAAAATATATATAAATTTCATTATGTTTGAAATAGTGTAACATAATTAAACTAAACCACAAGGGTTAATGGGAGATTAAATAAATCAAAGATTTCTATTCGAAAATAGTGGTAGAAAGCGGCCCACCAGTTTCTTAGAATTAATAGCGCAAAGATCGGATTTTATAATTACTGGTAAGAAGTGCGTATTGTTGCCCAACCCATTATTTGAGATATTTTTGTTATCTTATGTTTTATAAAATTAACAGAATGTTTAAAAATCAGCTTTTATCTTTATTAATTTACTGTATATTCGTTTTAAAGAAGATTTCGTTAAAAATTATTAAAGAAAAATCTTAAGAGAATGAATCCTAAGAATATTGAATATGTAAATGCCAAAATTTTTACAAATTAACACATTTGCTACTACGAAACGGCGAATCTGGGAAAAGCACAAAATTTTTACAAGTCAAACTATCCAATATGGCATATTCGCTACTATGGAATGGCGAACCTGGGAAAAGCACATGATTTTTACAAGTCAAACTATCCAATGTGGCATATTGGATAGTTTGATGCTGAAAAAGTTCAACGAAGCTGAAAAAGTACAAATAAGCATACCATATCAAACTATCCAATGTGATTTTTTGGCGAGTAAAATTATTCAAATGATTTATCTTAATAGCATGCTTAAATAGGATATAAAACAACACCCGAAAAATATAATAATTGTTTACTGCTGCTTGGCGCTGATTTTGAATCCACAATTAAAACAGTTTTTTCGCCCTCTTGAAAAGTGACTATTTTCACATTGGATAGTTTGACATGGTACCGACGATATGTATTAACAAATATTCTTTCACTATCAATAATATTTATTTTTATATTTAAAAAAGTGAATAGGAACTTAATACATATGAAAAATTCATTGAAGTTTCGATATAATCCTTATAATATTATAAATGTCAATGTGTGTCCGAATGTTTGAATGAAGTCAGCATCTAAGCGAATGAATTAATGCTTTTATATTTTTGGATATAGATGGATTACAACCCGGAAATGAACATAGGGTATGTTTAATTTGTTTTATTCAAATATTTTGCTTAATAATCCAAAATTTCATTATTTTTCATACACAATGAATTGACATTTTTCCGATAAAATTTAACCATCTTCCTTTTTTCGTTGCCAAAAAATAAAAACTTAGAATAATAATTTAATTTCTAATTGAAAGATTAAGACGGAAATTTTCAAGTATTTTTAATTATACAAGGTGCATGAATTTTGAGTAAGTGCGGAAAGAAGGCAAATGTGACGTCATATATGGAAAATATAAAACGGATATGCTTTGATGTTGAAATAAAATGAGATTGCGTTATGGTATTAATTCTTATTATTTAAAGAAAATTGTTATCAAGGATTACGGTTTATCGTCTGCGCACGGTTAACACAAAAATTTAAATTTTAATTTAAAATAATAAAAAAAACTTTTGAAGAGCAAATGGATAGCAAATGTCAATAATATGCACAGTAAAATTAGCAAATTCGAAAATGACGCAATGATTAGCATGAAATATGTTTTTTCATTCTTAAAAAGCAAAAAATTAACTAGATAGAAAGGTTATGATCTGTAATCGGGTTCGTAATCAATTTGCTTTTTTAGAGAAAGAAATTAGGTGCAAAAGTAAATACATTGTTGTAAACAGGTTTGTTTTTTGTGTGGTAAAGACTTAATAATATTCCAGATGACCAATTCTTCGCCCATCTTTGATAACAAGTATGATAATAAAACATATAAAACAGAATCATCCGATAATTTTCTTGGCACAGATGCCATATACGCACTTGGTTTGGCGCGATCTCTTTTTGATACCAATTTGGAGAAAACATCGTTTTCGAATACCAGTTGCATGTATATTTTTAAATTATGGTCTATTACTTAAAAAAGAAAATAACAATAAATAAAAAAAGTTTCATTAAGAACTATAGAACAAAGCAATTTATATAATTTTAAAAGAAAATTAAAGTAAATAAACTATTTATTAATAAATAAACAACAATAGCTGGGTTACCATGTCAAGCAAAATAATCTATGTTGGTGACAATTAGGTTCCCAGTGCGTATAATGACATCTTTGCCATTTTCTTATTACTTCATGATATAAACAGAGATCCTGGCTCAGCGTATAAACCTAAGTTATGTCAATGATCTTATAATAAAGAAATACCTTAAATTACTCATACTAGCCGCCCTTGGCGACCAGTTTGGTCTCCCTTAAAATTTATGTTTGGGAAAGCATGCTAAGCCTTGTATCCTGTTACTTTTATTCATAATTTAATTTACTTGGACTCCCTTAATCCTCTCGTTGCGCAACCCGAGATTTCCTCGTGCAACGTAAAAGTAGCAAAATTTGCGCAATCCGAGATTTCCTGGGGGATTCATTTTTTCCACTGGCGACTATTTTTTATTTCAACTCGGACCACTTTTTAAATACAAAAAAAAGTCATATAGACTTTAACAACATCTACAAGAGAAGTATACTACAAAATTGATATTCTTACAATAGTGGTGCGAGACTATAAAAATAGTCTCCATTGGCAGTCTTGATTTCGCCTAATTTCTAATATCATATCCCTTTTAAGATCTTGAACTCTTTTACAAAAAATGTTTACATATTTAAACTCTAAGCTATATATAGATTTGAAATATGTAATAAAAAAATGCGTAATTTTTTAACCTATTTTGATTTAAAAAAAAAAAAAATACGCAGCGAGAGGGTTAAATATAATTAATATAATCCTTTAAGCTAATATTAGTTTTTGTTGCATTAAAATATCTCAATTTGTTGATTTTCTGTAAACAAGTAAACCATATTGGTTTACAATGGAAGTCTATGGGAATTTGGCGAATTATTAGAGATATCGCCAAGTTCGCGTCACTTTTGGTGGCAAAATACGGTCCCCTACGGATACCCCCTTATAGGAATGGACCTTATGCATGCGACCTGAGGTCGAGGCTAAAATTCGTCTGCTGGCGGTATTTACTGGCGGTGTTTAGCATAGGAGTCTATGGAGTGTGAGTTATTAATGCTTGATTGTTAAAAATACCACAAAAAAATTCTTTGATGCAGCAGCATATACTTAATATATTGTAATCGAAATTCAAAATGTTGTTCTGTATGCGAGAAAATTCCCTAAGTTTGCAAATTTTCAGTTAAAATGTATGCATTCAACCTGGGTCAAGGCTAAAGTCGTCTGCTAGCGGTGTTTGCGCCTGCGCATACTGATATTCTGCCGGTGCAGTAACTAGAATAACAGATCATCATACCGCCAGCTCTGGCGTCTGACATCACCTGAATAGGGTCCATAGCGATGCATTAAATGCTCTTCAATAACCAATGAGATGCGTTTCATTTGGGCGTTGCCATTCAACAATTAACGAATAATTGCGATTTATGTGCCACGTACGATAGCGTAATATATATTTATATATATATATATAGATTGTCTCTTATAAAATGTGATAAACAATTGGTTTATTATATATTTTTATTATTATCGGAAGGGAAATGCTTTGCTTAATTCATTTCTTCTTTTTATATTACGTGAATGACGTCACGGGTAACAGCTAGTATACCATATAACCTATATATCTATGACCTTCAAAAGCAGTTTTAGGTAGATTTCGTATGAAATACTACCTATTGGGATCGTTCCTATGTTGGAATTTCTGAAAAATTTTTGCAGATCTACACCGATCATGACTCCTAGAACCCAAAACCACCCTCAGTAAAAAACTTTATCTATCTATCTATCTATCTATCTATCTATCTATATATATATATATATATATATATATATATCACTTTCTTCTGGACACGATAACTTTCGTAATTCTGCACCAATCTCTTCCAAACTGATACATAAAATCAAAAGGCATAAAATCTCGGTCAAGTTCGTTAATGGGCAAAATCGGACCAAGGGGATGGAAATAGGGAGGGGTTTTGTGAAAACCGAAAACCCCCCATAACTTCTTCATTTTTGTACATATCAAATCAGTTTAAAGTTTTTATTACTTCTAAAAATAGGGCCAAAATTTTATGTATCACAGATTTTTGATAAAGTTAAAAATGGGCTCAAGGGGCGCAAAAAATAGGGTTTTTGGGAGAAAAAAATTCATAACATCGTCAATTCTCAAGATATCAATTCCAATTAATTTTATTATAAATCTCCTTAATATTATCTACAACTTTTATATTCACAAGTTTTTGATAGGACCAATTCGTACCGCAAAAAAAATTAAAAACTAAAACAAAAAGGGGGTTTGAAGAAGTAAAAAATCCAAAACTCCGTCAATTCAAAAGATATAAAATCCCCATGAATTTATCATATATCTTCTTAATATTGTCTACAACATCTATATAGACAAGTTTTGGATAGGACCAATTCTTACAGCAAAAACAAATTAAAAATACATAGCGGTTGAAGAAAAAAATCATCTAAGTAAGGGTGTATTCAAATCCAAACTGCGTATTTTCTGACTCATTTTACAATTCATTTTTGCTCTCAAAGGCTTCCAATTGGTACGTTTTCTTACTCAGAAACTATATAATGTACCGTAATGGTCGATTTTTTGATAGAGGCAGAATATATTTTTTAAAATGCTGTTAAAGTGCGCATTTTGAACCGAATTTCCCGAAGCGGATTGTGTTGGAAAAATCATTGCATTAAGGATGCACTCAAATCCAAACTGCTTATTTTCTTACTCATTTTTAAATTCATTTTTGTTCTCAAACGCATTTAATTGGTAGATTCGCTTATTCAGAAACTATATAATGTACCGCAATTATCGATTTTTTGATAGAGGCAGAATATATTTCAAAAAATTATGTCAAAGTGGGCATTTTCAACGGAATTTCCCGAAGCAATTGTGTTATCACTTTCTTCTGGACACTATAACTTTCGCAATTTTGCACAAATCTCTTCCAAACTGATACATAAAATCAAGGGATATAAAATCTCAGTCAAGTTCGTTAATGGGCAAAAGTGGACAAAGGGGATGGAAATAGGGAGGGGTTTTGTGAAAACCAAAAAAACCCCATACCTTCTTAATTTTGTACATATCAAATCAGTTTAAAGTTTTTATTACTTCTAAAATTAGCGCCAAAAATTCATGCATCACAGATTTTTGATAAAATTTAAAATAGGCTCAAGGGGCGCAAAAATAGGGTTTTTGGGAGAAAAAAAATTCCTTACTTCATCAATTCTCAAGATATCAAATCCAATAATTTTATTATACATCTATTCACAAGTTTTTGATAGGACCAATTCGTACCAAAAAAAAAAAAAGCGAAAACAAAAAAGGGGGGTTGAAGAAGAAAAATTTTCATAACTCCGTCAATTCACAAGATATAAAATCTCCATGAATTTATCATATATCTTCTTAATATTGTCTTCAACATTTATATAAACAAGTTTTTGATAGGGCCAATTCTTAAAGCAAAAACAAATTAAAAATACATAGCGGTTGAAGAAAAAAATCATCTTATTAAGGGTGCATTCAAATCCAAACTGTTTATTTTCTTACTCATTTTTAAATTCATTTTTGCTCTCAAATGCATCCAATTGCTAGATTCTCTTATTCAGAAACTATATAATGTACAATAATGATCGATTTTTTGATAGAGGCAGAATATATTTCAAAAAATGATGTCAAAGTGCGCATTTTGAACAGAATTTCCCAAAGCGATTGTGTTAGAAACGAAAAATATTGCCCTACTGAGAAAATAATTGTTTATTAATCAAGTTTTAATTAATCGAAAGAAAAATAAAAACACAGGTCGCTTATAAATCTTTTCAAAAATCACGTCAGCATGTTTCATATATTTTTTTTTTATTATTATTAAAAATTAATCTGAAAATGTGCCAGAAAATTTCGAGTTGTTGAGTATGGAAAAATATTTTTTTTAATATCGCCTTAACAAGATTCTGATAAAACCAGCTATTTTATAAAAGGAAATAAAAACTCGTCAAAAGCAGACAGATAAAACTGTTAAAGTGGATTTATATCTAATAATTATTTAGTTTTTGTTGGTGAAATTAGTATACTTAACTTCGAAATCTACCTCTGCCTGTAGGCCGGGCCGGCAGGGATTTTTTTTTTTTTTTTTTTTAAGATTAAGTTAAATTGTTAACTGTGATATATACCTTTCTTAAATCCGAATTTTCCCAATTTTTTATTATAGAGAAACTGTAATCATGAACATTTTTCTTCTCCAAGTCTGTATTTATACCTAATTAAATTATTATGCCAAGAAATCCCCCAGCTGCATATTTATATTTGTGCTCTTGGAATTTTATCTATATCGGAAATGTATTTTCATCTTTCAACGGTTAAAATATAATTTACATCTTATAGATTAACTATGATTTTTAAAAATAATTTTTATTTTAAACTTTTCCAGGGATATGGGTGAAATTGTTTTGGAACTTATTCATGTTTAATTTTTGCCAATAATTTCCACCCTAAGTAAGTTTGTTTCATTTTTAAAAATCCCACTTGTAAAACACATACTGCTTTCATCTAAAATCGCGTAAAAATTTTTAAATACGGGGTGTTTATAAAGTCCCGGACCCATTTTGATGTTTAATAACTCATAAAATAATAAAGATAGATTAAAATTAATAACATAAATGGTTAGATAGACTCAAAAAGTTTCATGACCCTTGTCAATGAACTTCCACGTGTACCCCTTCGTCGCACGGAAAATATCAAGTCGATAGTCAATTTCACGCCAGGTAGCGGTAAGCATGTCGGCATCCACAGAGGCTATTGCGGTTGTAATTCTGGCTTTTAAGTCATCAATGTTCGACACAATGTTGGAAAACTTCGTATTTCCACAACTAGAAGAGCTTCAGCCACATGTCATTTTGCAACAAGATGGTGCACCACCTCATTGGGGTACCATCGTTCGTACTTCTTTGAATGACCATTTTCCAGGAAGATGGATTGGGCGAGGAGGTCCAATTCCTTGCCCACCCAGATCACCTGATATAACGCCGCTGGACTTTTTCCTTTGGGGATTTGTAAAGGACAATGTTTACAGGAGGAGAGTGTCGAACATTGATGACTTAAAAGCCAGAATTACAACCGCAATAGCCTCTGTGGATGCTGACATGCTTGACGCTACCTGGCGTGAAATTGACTATCGACTTGATATTCTCCGTGCGACGAAGGGGGCACATGTGGAAGTTCATTGACAAGGGTCATGAAACTTTTTGAGCCTATCTAATCATTTATGTTATTAATTTTAATCTATCTTTATTATTTTATGAGTTATTAAACATCAAAATGGGTCCGGGACTTTATAAACACCCTGTATATTCTTTAGAGTAAAACACATATACAAAATCGCACTGTGAATATTAATTTGTAAAATATGATTTTTCTATTTTCAGTTCACATTAACATAAATATACAAAGTTATCAAGTGTTAATTTATTTTATTGAAAATTAGAAATTTGCTGAGGTTGCAATTCTTACAAATAAATTAATCCTTTAGTGCGCAGCTTTGCGTATATGTCAGGGATGCAAGCGCGGCTGATTCTCACCACTAAATTTTAATAATATTCCTCGCCTTATTAAATCTCAGAAAGTCTGTCATTAAATAAGTCAAGAAATACTATTCAAATTTAGTAGTAGCAATCGGCCATTTCTGGCGCAGCACTTTGATCCTTGATATATGCAAACAACAGTGTTTTGAATTTAATAGATTTTTTTATTAGTATATACCTAATTAAACCCATAAAATTAAAATAGCAATATTTGCTTTAATTAATGACAGACATTCCGTATTTAAATAAAGCGAAATTAACCATGGAAACTTTCTGGTGTAAAGTCAGATTCTGTGAACTACGTAATTTCTAGAACGTATTCTATCATGGGAATTAAAGGGTTAAAGATTAAGTTTTATAAAATAAATAATTATATAAAATAAGATATTTGGAGACATACTTATTAAAATATTTACTAATTTACAATATTTTAGCATGAAACAGCCACACGACAGTAGCTTTTACTTGTATTGCAGATGTGCAACAGAAGAAAAGATTGACGTATTATATGACAAATCTATCTCTGATTTTTTTTCATTATTTTTCCTGTGTAACCAACCTTTCAGAGAATCATATATAATTTTTTCGAAACAAAATAAAAAATCGCGCATTTAAGGGTTAACAAATATGTGATTGTTACACAGGGTGCATAGAATTTTACCACAAATTTATAATATAATTTTTTGCTTCACTTTATTACAGAAAAGCATTAACAAATTTGTTATCTGACAAGATGATTGCGAATTCTGTGACTTAAATATCAAATAGAAAATTTCTAATCAAGATAGGTGATAACCGACTAGTTTTGCCAGGTGTCTCCCGTAAATCAGGTCTCCAAATGCTCTGGACACCTGAATTTTAAAGTAATTTTCTGCGACTTATCTAATGACACAATTATCTGCGATTAAAAATGGAGAAAAAGGCTGTTAAAAATTAGTGATGTCCAATGCAGTTGAAGCCCTGATTTATGCGGGACACATAGCTACACTATACCCGACTCCTTGGAAATTGCAAGGAGAAATCTAGTCACCTTGAGTATAAATCCTATCAAATGGCTAATGCAGTTACTCTCTCAGATTTACCATATTATATTTTTCACATCGCAATATCTGTAACATTTTACTCATTTCTCTTTCCACCCAATCTCGCCCGTCGGCCTAATCGTTCGGAGTTTTCGTGGTTTTCTTCGAACCTTGGATTTCCAAGCGTTAATACGGGTTAGGTTCCCTTAGAAAGACCCCCACGAAGGGCACCCCCCCCTTAGGGCCCATATCCCTCGTGTTGATAATTGGCCGTCATAAACACAAACAAACAAACAAACAAACATTTTTCTTTCCTCTAGGAAAAAGAAATAGGTAATATATAGTGTGAAGGCGCCTACCTTCACATATTAATATTAAGACCTTTCCTCCTCCCCCCCTTTAAAATTACATTTTTTTAAATTCTTAAATTTAATTATCTGTCTGCATTCGGATTCAATCTGTTTTTAGCGCTCTTTTCCCTTCATAAATTAAGCATTCAATTCTCAGTCTCTTTAATATTTTAACCGCAGCGCACTTCAGTTAAAAGAAAAGAAATCATTTCCTTTTCTCGCCTAATAACTGGATTCTAATTTTCATCCTTCTGCCTTAGTTTGATGATATGCAGAAATTAGTCAGACATATTACTTCTACATTTTTAGCCGTTGGTCCAGATGTTAGATAGATGTGTCATTTTAGTTATTAACCCTGTCTTTATTTTGTTTTTGTGTTTTAACGTGCTCTTTCGGCCACTTCAATCCCATGAGAACTTTAGCAACCCCTATAGAATGCGGTTTATGAGCTAGAATTCCTACACAGCCATTGGCGTTAAATATTTCTTATTAATCTTTTACATTCCCCATTCAATTTCAATTATTGTACTTTGACCACATGTCTCTCTCTCTCTTTAATCTCGCCATATAGTATAGGTATTTGGCGAAATTGTGTATGTACGCTTGCCAACACTCGAGTTTTCGAGAAAGTGTATTTTGAGTCAGACTAGCTTCTGAACTCACATGATGTGAATAAAAGGAAATGTAACTCTTCGCTCCCTTCTCCAACATTGGCCGTGTAATTCTCGGCGGTGGTGGAAACGATCCCGGTGCACAATAAAGACCTTCAGAAAATTTCTGCCTTTTATTATCTCAGCATTTCCCTGCCTTCTTCTTAAAATAATTAACAACTGATTCTTTTACCTTAGAGTCGGTATTGAAGCTTAGCAAAATGAACCACCTGTGCAACAACAAACACCAACTTTACAAATACTTGGTGCTTAAGGGCGCTGGTCACTGGCGGAAAATATCGCGTTCAGCTCATATAGTAGACTGTTCCTACCCCCCCCCCCCCCCCTACGAGCTGTCAGAGAGGCGTGTACTTTTAACAGCCGTGAAGTCCAAGAGATATTATCGGCTATCTGTTGACAAAATTTACGAGCCAGTAGGAACGGAAAGTTCTCCCATAGCAGCTATTTTTGTTAGTAGGGAAATACTACAATTTCTTTTGCACTTTTTAAAATACACGAGATCACATTGAACAATTTTACTGTTATTATTATTATTATTACAGCAACGCAACCGGGAATTCCATCAAGGAATAAGTTTCAATTGAATAATTTCGACTTTTATAAATGCCTAAATTTTAGAAAAGGTTTGACAAAAATTTAAATATGACAAAAATTGATTCAATGTAATTCTCCTGTCTAAAATGATTTTGATGTTTCACCTTACTTTATATTATGTTTATTATATGTTCATGTTTACCTTCAAATTTAACCATCCTAAATTTTAAACAAATAATTATTAAATCAACTTGTCTATAACTCGTTTTCATAATTTAATTACGTAATATTCAGTGTTTGTGATTTTTTCCTTTGTTTATGTAAAGCAACATTAATTTACTACTGAAAAATCAAAGCACAATTGATTATAATTAATTACTGTAATATGTATTTTTTTTAAATGTTTGTTTATAGATAAAAATATTATTATAAATCATCAGGTAAAGAAAATATGGACAGAGTGAAGATTTTAGTCTGAGTTACACATTCATTCTTCAATGTGATATATTTAAAAATATTTCACAAATTTATTGAACACTTTAAAATTCGATGTTTCGTTGAGATTTTGGACCTATTTTTATAAACGATAATAGATACAGCCATAGGTATTTCTCACTGGATAAGACAAAGAAGCTGAATTCTCAATGTAGTAACCCCCCTCCCTCTCCACCTAAAAGCGAAAAAAAATAAAAGGTTGTAAGAGAATTTTATCAAAATATCTCCGATTACTGAAGTTATTCAATATATTGGCACGTATTTAAGTATTTATATAATGAAATTAAACTACAGTGCAAAATGAACATAAATTATACAAAAAATACTCCAAGTAGTGTTTTTTAATACAGCTTTATTTGACAAAAGCATAATATAAGATTTCCAATAACTCAAATTAACGGCCATAAATTCGAATTTTGAAAGTTATTTCATTTAATTTTGATCATCTTTTAATAAAATTAACATTATTAAAGAATATTGAAAATTGCGAATTTCAATACATGTAACGATATCTTCCTTAATTCTCTATTCAATCAAAGGATACAATATTAAATATAGATACAACATACATCAATGTATATACGATTCACAAAGATAAAATATCAAAGTATAATATTAATATGTATAGATATGAGGGAAAAAAATCACTAAATGAATATTAGTATTGAGCATGCTAAGTAGCCCCCCCCCCCCCCCTCCTAATCAACCTTGCTCCCACCAAAAATATCTAACAATATTAACTGAAAGGAAAGTAAAAACATGATATGTTTGCTCTGCATAATTAAATTTTCAAATAATATTAGTTTTTTTTAAATTATGTGATTGTAAATTTTAATTAAAGATGTGGAATGCTTCCTCAAAAAATTATTATTTTTATATTTTCCCCCAAAACTTTGTTAACCTTGCCTTGAGTTTATAAGAATTTTGTTATATTAAACAAAGAAACTAACTATATTTTCTGTATTTATATAGTTACATCCGAATGTAAATATTACCCGAACTTTCTTTTTTCTTACAGAGTATTTAAATAAAGCACATTTTTTTCCCTTTATGTAGATTAAAACTTAGCACTGAAAATTATTTAAAAAACATTAATTACCCAAAATATACCATAGTAGTTTTCTCATACATTTGGAAGGTTCACAGCTATCTTCCACACATTTTAACAATTTCTTTTCTTTTCTTTTTTTTTCTTTTTCTGATCATTTTTTAATAAAATTGGCATTATTAACAAATATCCAAAATTGCTAAGCTCAATACATATAATTAATTTTCAGTTAATTCTGGCATTGTCATCTATTTAATTAAAGGATACAATATTCAATATAAATGCAGCAACATATATATGATTCACAAAAACAAAATGCCAGAGTATAATATTAATACATTGTACAAGTGAGACAAAAAAAATCATTGAATGAAAATGTGTAATGTGTATGCTGAGTTCCCACCCATCCCTCGACTTACTTCCACCAAAAATATCCATAACAATATTAACTGAAAGTGAAAACAAGAAACATAATATGTTTGCGCTGCATATTTAAATTTTCAATTAATATTCATTTTTTAAATTATGTGATTGTAAAATGTGTGTGTGTTTAAAATGCTCAAAAAGGAAACCAAAAAGAAAACGTTGACTGTGATAGCGTGACGCAGCGTATACAGGTTGTTCACTCTCAATGGTATCCAATGGCTGATTCCTAAACCGTTAGTCATAGACATATATAGTTCCAATTACAAAAATGTTTTAAATGAAGTAAAGAAGTATTTTAAAAGCGATTTCGGTCAATAAAAAGATATTTTTTTTTTCAAATATGAAATTTTATTTTTTATACTGTCTCATGCCCCGGGTCCTATAAGTAATATTTAGTAAAATTTTCCAATATTACACTGACAAGTAAGACAAAAAAAAAAAAAAGCCATTATTCCACGATTAAAACTGACCGAATATCTGTTTAAAGTTGGAGCATATTTTTTGCTGCGAAAAAGCGATCATTCACAAATTTAGTAGAAATATCGTCAGCTGTATTAAAAAAAAATAGTTGAGAGTAAAATTGCAATATAAATTTGAAATCTATTATCATTCCGACATATTAATGCAAAATATACAATTTGTACTAAACAAATAAGAGGGGAAAAATAACTGAATTTTTGTTAAATAAGATTATGAACAGCAACAGCTTCATTTCTTTACAAAATTATACATATTATGAAATGCTATTAGGTTGCAAAATTTGAGTTGTGTTATGTTCCTTAGCTTTTGATAATTGACTGTATGTATTTCGTAGCGAAGAAACCGGAATTGACTCTCCCTTTTTTACCACCACGTAAAGATTTTTTACAAGTCATAATAGCATAAAAGTCACGAATTTCAAAGTTTCATAACTCGGTCAATTTCATTGTTAGATGAACATATATTTTTGTTGAGTTTCATGAGTTATTTTGACTTTATTTTTAGTGTAACAGTAAGTTTTTACTAAATATCACTTATAGAACGTATATATATTTCGAAATTTTTTAAGAAATATTTTTATTGACCCAGATCGCTTGCTTCTTTACATCATTTTAAACATTTTTGTAATTGGAACTATATGTTTATGGCTAACGGTTTAGGAATCAGCCATTGGAAATCGTTGAGAGCGGAACCATGTATAATTGAATTTGGAATAGCCACTTTTTTTTTATATATATATTTCTTCGAATTTCTTTTTCTTCTTTTTATATGCTTCCATTGCATCTAAAATGCATTTTGATTCTCTTATTGGCATGGTTCTCGTGTAGCGGGGATCTATTAGTTCTGGCAAAAGACAGCTAAAATAAAATTCTTTAAGTTTATTCTCCATTTCTTTTTTCCAAAATTCGTCATCCCTTTCGATTTTTTCTATTTTCATACCCTTCGGGGTCCAAAACACGAAAA
The DNA here is from genome assembly GCA_963932465.1 of Maratus speciosus. Taxonomy (NCBI): domain Eukaryota; kingdom Metazoa; phylum Arthropoda; class Arachnida; order Araneae; family Salticidae; genus Maratus; species Maratus speciosus. The sequence goes on along the minus strand of OZ010787.1, from coordinate 554,527,076 downwards.
AATGCATTTTTTTTTGTTATATGTAACTGTCCCTGTATCTGAAAAGAATACTGGTGTTTCTTATTTACTTCTGTGACCGCTGTTCTATCTTTATTAATTTTCCAAAAGGTGAATTTTTGCTTTAGAATAGCCTCATTGGGATATAAATTTTCACACGATGATGGACATTTTATTTCTACGATGCAATCACTGTTTTCGATAATACCATCTGGTGTTGCACCTAAAAAAATGAAGTTCTTCATCGACAAATAATCCGCATTCTAATATTTTGATGTTTTCTGATGTTTCAATGTTTGCTTTTGCATCTCTTTCATGCATTTTATCATACTGCATTCCCCGCGTATTTATATTGGAATATAAAGTCCGTTTTATGATACTTTTGCAGCTTGTATGTGGTAATTTATTGCATACTGCGCCAAAATTTGACGCTGTTAGTAACTTTCGACGCTCTTCCATCCATAATGGACTTTGTGCTTGGCTCCGAGCTTTCATACGTTTGCAGCGATATTATACATTTATTATTCACATATTTTACTGATTTTAATGAAGAAAAGTCAATAAAATACTATTAAACATGAAATAGCTTTATACCAAAAAACATTTTAAGGAAATATTATATAAAAGTGTTTAATAATAGCTTTTTGTTACATAATGCATTTTCCTGCACTTGCCCCCTGTATGGGAAAAGAGTAAGCAGAAATAAGTTCTTATCAACAAAACAAGTGGCCAATATTCTTCCAATTTTTTTACGAGTTAAAAAACAAGTATAATTTCGAAGCTGGTTACTCTAACAACGCATTCTATGCTCATATGGCAGAAGAATAGGAGTGCCAAACGTTGGGATATTCCATATTTTGGAATAAAATTATTTTATAATTATTTAATAGTTTTAGTAAAAACTTTGTACGTTCATAAAAATAGATAGCAGACTAAGCAAAAAGTTAAAAGACTATTTTGATGAAAAAAAATGCTTAGATAAAAAAATGATAAAGATTATCAAAAGGCACCTCCTCCTACAGATACATTACGATATCAAATGCCAGAGTCGCCCTCCCTCTAAAGTGATATCGTTATATATGTACAGCCCTAAGATATTTACGTATTTTTTTTTTACTTCTCGATGATATAACAGCAAAATTTCAGATAGAAAATAAAAGAAACAAAATATAGAAGGAAATATATGGAGCGTAACAGATGAAAAATGTATGCTTTGAACACTAAACTCATTTACAAAATCTACATATATCATATACATTTTGATTATACATAAAAATTACATTTTTTTCTTATTTACATAAGTAGATAACTTAATCATACATATTGCATCTTTCATAAAATTTTAAAATCTCTCTATTCTAAAAAAAAAGTAACTACCGCTGTCACCGCCGCCGCCGGTTTTGAATTTTTTGTGACAGGATGTCTTTCTTCGTTAATATTAAGAAAAATAATGCATACAAAAATATGAAAATCGGTAGTATGATACAGAAATGTTTGATAAACACGCTGATGCAGTCAGTTTTCAAATCGAAGAATTATTTTAAGAGATATTTAATGCTAAAGTTTGACAAAATCGTTCCACTAAAAAAGTTTTATAGGAGCAAAAACTATTCATAGGAATTTAATCATTTTTAGATCATTTTATACGTTTGAAGTTCCCGGTGTGCAGATTGTTTTTCTTTTTTTAATTTGACTAATTTTTTGAGGTTTTATTTCTATTTTAAATTCAAATTTTCAGCATTTCTAAAGATATTTTTTTACAGACTAGGGGGCTCGGCCCCCTACGAGCTACGCTCGCCAACCCCCGTCCAGACACCGCAGACTCTAAATGCACGCTAATTTGATCGGCTTTAAAAAGATTTCGAAAGATTGAATTATAATTTAAAAAACAGTGGCGATCTCTCTATAAACGAATTTCTATTCATTTCTCTTTGATTGGGGAATTTTAACGCCAAATCCGCTGCGGTACTACTTGATTATCCTGTCGACCCATTTCGCCAAATTATATAAATCGCCAAACCACTCGCCAAATTATACAAATTGATATAATTTTTATTTTAAATAACGAAAGAGCAAATAAATTCGTACAACATTAATAAAAACACAAATAAAACGTCGAAATAAAAATAACTTGATGACGTACACACGTGTAACAACATTTCAAAATAAGCTAATATAAAAGGAATTAAGTAAAGAGAGTCTTTGTCTCCTGGTATTTTTTAAGAAAGCGAAAAGAAAGTTCTTTTAAATGAGACATTTTAAATTAATTCTCAAAATATCAAATAAATGTCTAGCGCAATTTCTAAATTTAAACTTTTTTGCAATATTATTTTGTGTTCATTTTATGTAATAACTATAATGTGACGTAAATATGACGTAATTTCTCCTAAGACTTCTAACGCATGTTAATGAATTTATTATTTTACAATATCCTTTCTCTTTTAAAATTCACGTGTATACTTTTTATGACGTAATTTTTAATAAGTTCCTGCTTTTTATACGTAATTATTTAATTCTAATTTGAAAGTTTTTTTTTCCTGTTTATAATAGTCACGTGTAAATAAATTTTTAATTTGAAGCAAACATTATTGCTTGCGCGTTTTATACAGTTGGCAACAGTTTAAATTAGTACAATTTTCTGAAATCTGTAAAAAATATCTCTAGAAATGCTGAAAATTTGAATTTAAAATAGAAATAAAACCTGAAAAAATGAGTCAAAATAAAAAAATTAATGCAATCTGCACTCCGGCAAATTCTAACGCATAAAATGATCTAAAAATGATTACACTGCCATGTATAGTTTTTGCTGCTATAAAACTTTTTCAGTGGAACGATTTTGTCCAACTTTAGCATTAAATAACTCTTAAAATAATTCTTCGATTTGAAAACTGTCTACATCAGCGTGTTTATCAAACATTTCTGCATAAAACTACAGATTTTCATATTTTTGTATGCATTATTTTTGTTAATATTAACGAAGAAAGGCCTACGGTCACAAAAAAATCAAAACCGGCGGCGGCGGCGGCGGTGACAGCGGTAGTTACTTTTTTTTTAGAATAGAGAGATTTTAGAAAGTGATATTAATTTAAACTGTTGCCAATTGTATAAACAGTGGAAACAATAATGTTTGCTTCAAACAAAAAAAAAATATATTTATACTTGTAAATAAATTAAAAATTTATTTACACGTGACTATTATAAACAGAAAAAAACATTTGGAATTAGAATTAAATAATTATGTACAAAAAGCAGGAACTTGTTAAAAATTACGTCATAAAAACTATAATTACATGTGAATTTTAAGAGAGAAAGGAATTTGTAAAATGATAAATTTATTAACATGCGTTAGAAGTCTTAAATAGGAGAAATTACGTCATATTTACGGCACATTACAATTATTACATAAAATGAATGCAAAATAATATTGCAAAAAGGTTTAAATTCACAAATTGCGCTAGACATTTATTTGATATTTTGAGCGGATACTTTTCAACTATTTTTGTTAGGAAAGCGCACATAATATTTCATTTCTAACACAAGTATTTTCACGTGAATATTAAAAAGAAAAAGAATAGTTTCGTCAAAATTACGTCAGATTAAAAACGATTAAATTAAAAAGTCTTATTTAAAAGAACTTTCTTTTCGCTTTGTTAAAAAATACCGGGAGACAAAGACTCTGTTTACTTAATTCCTTTTACATTAGCTTATTTTGAAATGTTGTTACACGTGTCTACGTCAAAGACGAAAACAGCGATTGACATATGTATTTTTGGTACTACTTAGTTATCCCGTCGACCAAAAATCTATCATTCGCCAAACTATAAGATTAAATGCTAATAATGGTTGATCGTAAATGTCACATTAACTTGACTTTAAGCAAGTTACACGTGTCTACGTCATCAAGTTATTTTTATTTCGACGTTTTATTTGTATTTTTATTAATGTTGCACTAAATTATCTGTTCTTTCGTTATTTAAAATAAAAATTATGTCAGTTTGTATAATTGGCGAGTGCTTTAGCGATTTATATAATTTGGCGAAATTGGTCGACGGGTTCATCAAGTAGTACCGCAGCGGATTTGGCCTTAAAATTCCCCATTCAAAGAGAAATGAATAGAAATCCGTTTATAGGGAGATCGCCACTGTTTTTTAAATTATAATTCAATCTTCCGAAATCTTTTTAAAGTCGATCAAATTAGCGTACTTTTAGAGTCTGCGTTGTCTGAACGGGGTTTGACGAGCGTAGCTCGTAGGGGGCAGAGCCCCCTAGTGCTCAAAAAGGAAACAAAAAAGAAAAAAGTTGACTGTGATAGCCTGACGCAGCATATACAGTTTACTGACTATCGGCGAGCTGTATAGCACCTCCCGTGTACGCAGCCGAAGGCACTGGGTCCTCCAGCATGATGATCGTTTGTAAAGATTTTCGTTTTAAAATATAAAATCCTTCAACACTGATTTTGGCATGTTTGAAATAATTATCACGGCCCAAGGCCACTGGCGGGTCAGCGAATACATAATAATTAATCATAATTTATTTCTGTAAATCACACACACTTTATATATATATATATATATATATATATATATATATTCAATTAAAAAATAAATATCTGAGTATAATTTTAATACGTAAAAAAAAAAAAGAAAAAGAAAAAAATATTTAAATAATAAGAAAGAAAAATCATGCACCAAGCATAGATTATAAAACACTTTCAAACACTTCCAAAATGCTTTATCAAGACTTCGCCGTTTAATAATGTAAATAAGATACCCAAGAAAACATTTTAGAAATAGCGCATTTGAAAATCGGATATCAGTAATTACCGTCCACAGTCGAAAAGGTACTTTAATTCGTCTCTGCAGCTCTGTATATGATCTATATATTTGTTTAAATTCTACACAGTCTGCTAAATTTTAGTATAATAAGAAAACGCATAACACAGTTAAAAATTCACTACCAATAGGCAGAAACGTACTTGAATTCTTTTGTACAGCCCTGTATATTACATATACATTTTTATGCACGTAATATAAAAAGTTGAAATTTAATACAAGCAAAAACACTCTTAAAACTCTTCACTCCTCCTTTTTATTTATTTATTTTTCTACTCTCCCATTACCTCCCTACTTTTCCTTTCATTTTCTTCCTGCACACTGAGTTTGAAATACCGTATTTTATGGAAGAAACGCCGCACCCGTTGTAAACGCCGCATCCATCGGAACGCTACTTTTGTCGACAGCCTCACATTGACCTAACTTTAATCAAAGTTTTCTTAGCAGTGTATTAGGATGCCTCGTTTTTAATATCTTAAGATGTCTGAAGTTTTATTTAAAATATTTAAATTCGATTTTAAATATTTTTATGAATTTTTAAATTAAGGAAACTCAGTTGGTATTTAAGAAAAATCGTAAACGCCGCACAAAACCCCTCGCCATTTGAATGTGTAAATACTGTATTTAAGAAATTGATACTCTATACTAACCCTTTCGGGACAGGTGAGCATATATGCATCGTCAAAAGGTTCATGTGGAATCTGTTTTTTGAACCATTAATAAATTATTTTTTTGTCTTTTTTAATTACAGTTTTGTTTGGTATTTTACAAGTAAAGGGAACGATTTTAAAAAAGCGGTGCCATCCAAATAAAATTTGTGCAAGGGATTCCGTCTCGAAAGGGTTAAAAAAGGTCTATTATAATTCAATAGTTTATAGGTCTTTAAATATATATATATTTTTTTGTTTTGATCCTTGAAACTCTTTGATTTATATTTAAAGAAACGAATACTAACCCTAAATGAATATTTTGACATAGTGAAAAACTTTAATTCACCTTTAAAAAAAATATTTTGTGAAAAAAAAAAAACATAAACGGTTTAAATTAAAATTATTACTCTAAAAATAAGAGTAATGAGAATTAAGATTTTTTTTATTGTTAAATGCAATTTGATGTATTTTTCCGTTATAATAACTTAGCTACATAGCTAATATAAATACAATCTAAAATGGAATATAAGAATTTAAAACGTGAACAATTATGAAAAACTATAATAGAACTTATTGGAAAATTATTGAAATGAACTACATAAAGATTTAAAATAATCAATTTAAAAGCATGGAAAGAAATTTTAGTTATAAAATTACGATTCCTGAAAATTAAATGCACTTCTAAGCAGGGCCCGACCTCTGAAGCTATGGGAAGCACAGCTTCATTTCAGTTCCCCCTTTCATCCAAAAAGGGTTTTCTAAATTGAAACTCACAAATGCTATAAATATTACTCCAAAGAGTGACTTATTTGAGTTCACATATGGCCATAAAAGGTTTAAATTAAAATTAAACACATATAGCTAATAAAACAACTTTTTATGTTCTCTTATATATACTATAAACAGGAAAATTGGATGCAATCAAGAAAAATATGGAAAAATAATTTTGCATAGTATTGACATAAAAATGTTGAATTCAGCATGTATGCTCAATATAAAATATCAATATTTTGAAATACTTCTTTCAATTTTAGCAGTAGTTTAAGTTACTAATATTTTATGTTGTGCATACAAGTCAAATTCAATATGTAAAATAAACATACATCTAAAATAATGGACAAACTGAAGAATTGTAATCATGTGGTTTAAACTACTGGTGTATTATGTACATGAAAAATTAATGTGTTATGAAAGACATTTTCATGAAACCCTTATAAATACACACACACACACACACACAAACAAACACATATATATATACAATTTTTGAATGGAATTAATTTAATATAACATTTGGGGCCTCCTGTTTTCTCAGTTTCGAGTCATGTTTAATCAATTTCGAGTCCCTTCAAAATTTTCTGAGGGAAGCAAAACCTAAACGTGGCTAAATTGACTTTGAAAACTTCTCTCAGCTATTTCTATCCCCTCTAACTATTCCCCCGACCCAACTTTTATTACTCCGGAGTCCGAGCAAACGCAACGGAGTGTCGCTCCCCATGGAGTGATGGATTATATCGAGGGGGAAGACACTGAAATCATCAGAATAGAAATATATGCGTTTTGTTTTAATTATAGCTCCCTCCCTAATTAATTTCAATGAAATATTTTTATATCAATGGATAAATTGGAAACTGTACATTTTTTCGTGTTTTTTTTAATTTCCAAACGACCTAATAGAACTGCCATAATTTACAATTTAATGAGAGGTAGAAATTATTTTGGTCATGCTCCGAGTATTTCACGTAAAATCAAATATTTAAAATTATTTTTAATATAAAATGAAAACTAGGATGAAAAGTGACAAGTTTTAAGAATTGCATACAGAAAACAAAATTCGAAAATCTTAATTTTTTCATGAGATATCCTTAGAAAAGTGAGAAAAAATATTCCCATAGGTTTACATGGAGAACGGAAAAAGGGATTGTAAGTGATCAGCACCCTTAAAGCCGGCATTGCCGAGGTTACATTTGGAGAAGCGGAGCACGTGATATATATATATATTTCTTATTCAAAATAATTACTAATACTGGATTATTACAAAAAAACTGTTCAATTTCTTTAACAAAAAAACTGCAAAATTCATGGACTATCAATTATGGACTATGTTCATTACAGTGGCTGTTTGCACGCTTATCTAGCCTGAAATGTCCACTACCCCGGTACTGAGACGCAATAATTATGACACCTGTAGTACCCGATTAGCCAGTTTGATCTTTGAGTGTGCTATCCAAAACAGATGTCTGAAACTATTTACTGCTATTCCAGAACATAGGTTCAGTGAATGTTGCCTGCTATACAAAAAAAAAAAAAAAAAAAAAAAAAAAAAAAAAAAAAAAGAAAGAAAGAAAAAAAAACTGGTTCCCGTGATCCTGAATTTATGTGAAAATGAAATACGCCCTCGTACAGCATTGTACCGCAGATTTCCTGGTGGTCATCGGAAAATCCATGCATCCCCTTGCCGGGGGATTCCGTCACAAAGTCCGCCAAACACCTCCTCTTTATTTCCAGCAAGAAGAGAAAGGAATAAATTATCATTCACGATGACTCAAAGTATATTTTTCTCTCGCCGCCGAAGCAAGATTTTTTGTTTTGTGTGTGTGTGTGTTGGACGGATAAAAGTACTTAAAGTACTTAAAGCTTACAAACTTTCAGTAGTCGCAGCCTTTTTAATTATTCATCGCTTCTGTGAGTTATGTTTTGAGACATCTGCAAATGAACGTGTGAATTTAAGCAACTGATTGATTTCACAAAATTAACATGAACGTTTATTGCTAAAAAAAAAAAAAAAAAAAAAAAAAAAACTTTAAAACAAGTAAAATTCACTGGGGGCGCACACAAAATAAATAATTTTCCCTTCTCTATAAAAATATAATATAAGGTGAAAACACAAGAAATTAATTACATAAAAAAAATATATATATCATTTTTCTTGTCCTTAGTATAACAGGTAAGCTATTCTTTTTTTCCTTTTACAGTATTCAAGTCATGTTACTCCCATAACTACATTTTATGGCTCCTATGATATAGAGGCACGCTAAATTTAAGTAATTTAAAGTGGTATGAACTCTGGACAAATACATCATATAATTTTTTTTAAAAAGGGCCAATGAAAAAAAATTTGAAATATTACTTTTGGTTCTTGTACCTGTATTTTCTTTAAGGTATAAAATTTGATAGTTAGATGGCAAGTTTTATATATATTTACAGTGTAAATTGTAAAGTATTTTTTTTTTCTTTCTTGCACTTTTAAAGGTAATGTTTGCTCTCTCCTTACCAGTTTTGTGCTTGTGCTAAAGGCAGAATTATACTTTTATGTTGATTCCTAAGTAATACAGTATAGATACTGTGTGATTAAATTTTTTTTGCTACCTTTTAACAGTGGATATTGAAAATATTAAAGTATTTCAAATAATGATGTTTTAGTTACGAGGATTGATTTTGCTATATATATATTGAGATAAAAAAAATATGTAAAAAAAAAAAAAAAATCCTCATGACTGGATTATATTGCTCTTTTAATATATATCTATATATATAAGTTTTGATGGCTTCTTACTAAAAATTAAGCATTTATTTTTATTAGTAACATGCTAAGATTTTGTATGTCTAGGGATGCTCTTCATATCCAGTTCAGTTTCAAAGTTTTTTAATTTAGATAAAAGATTGTCCAAAATATTTTTTTCTTTCTTTTCACATTTCCGATTCTTATTTAATTCATTATATATATTTTTCGGTGTGACACAATGTTGCAATTCTGAGATGAGATGTTGTTTTTCTGATCTCTATTGGCCTAGGATTGCTGAACATGGTTGCTCTCGCTTAATTTCTTACATCTTGGCGCTGGTCGCAATTTTTCCCTATTAGACATTATGCGTCTGCAACAAATATGTGCCACATTGCATTTTATATAAAAATGTTATCTATTATGATCACAGACAAAGTTTTTATTATTTCGGTTCGTGTACTTTTAAAACTCAGCAATCCTCTTGTAATCAGGCAGTCTTCCCAATGATGGTGAAAACCTTGTTAGATAAAAAAAGGGGGGGCATAGTGTATAAAAAAAAAGATAAATAAAATAACTTAAGGTAATTTTTTTTTTCACAGAGCTTAATGTAATTTTGATACAAAAAAAATGAGGTAAAAAAATGAAAAGGCTTAAACTGATACTGGACTGATATTATTTTTGATTTTTTTTTTCTTCTTACTTGTTGTGCTTAATATATTTCTTGTTGTAGCACTTCCTACAGGTAATTTCTTTTTATATATAACATTTTATATGTTTTTTTTATGTGTATATTATATGTTTTTTTTATGTGTATATTATGCGTTTTGTCAGTCATCCATATCAATAAGATATGAAACTTTTAATACTCTAGATTACTATAAATATAGGTCTTGCAACTTTTATACTTAAGGATAAGCACTAGTGACATATATAAAAAAAGAGAGAGGATGGGTAACCAATGAGAGGACCAGTAATGGCAGTTAAATTTGCTCAGTATTTAATCTTTTTCATCTGGTTGCTACTAATTTGAGAAAATTACATTTGCGATCTAGACAGTACACTGTTCTGTTGATATACATCTCTCTTAGTCCAATTTACACGGATTTTATACATTTTTATTCACGTCTCATTAATTTATTTCTATAGCATAAGTTAGGCTCCTTCGTTTTAAAATATAGCTCGAGTCATCATATCTTAAATTTTTTCATTAAAAAAAAAGTCTCTTTTTCCTTTTGATTTCTATATCTACTTTATAAAAATTTTATAACATGAGTCGTAAACATTTTATGCATGTGTTAGATATCAGTATGCTTGTTACTGCATACACACACAATTTACACGCACACTACATTTTACATGTGATTATATTACTTGAGGTTAATTTTTAATTATTGTTTCCTGCGTTGTGTAAGTGCTTTTTTTTCATTGCGCTATGATCCGGAAATGGCCCAATGATTAAAGGTGTATGTTTCAGTTTTGGCTAAGTGGATCGGCCGTCCACTTTCTCAAAAGTGGAATATGTTACTTACATGATACAAATGGTCAATACCTCACACTAATTTACAAGGCGTGCGCGCACTTCAGTTAAAAGAAAAGAAATCATTTCCTTTTCTCGCCTAATAACTGGATTCTAATTTTCATCCTTCTGCCTTAGTTTGATGATATGCAGAAATTAGTCAGACATATTACTTCTACATTTTTAGCCGTTGGTCCAGATGTTAGATAGATGTGTCATTTTAGTTATTAACCCTGTCTTTATTTTGTTTTTGTGTTTTAACGTGCTCTTTCGGCCGCTTCAATCCCATGAGAACTTTAGCAACCCCTATAGAATGCGGTTTATGAGCTAGAATTCCTGCACAGCCATTGGCGTTAAATATTTCTTATTAATCTTTTACATTCCCCATTCAATTTCAATTATTGTACTTTGACCACATGTCCCTCTCTCTCTTTAATCTCGCCATATAGTATAGGTATTTGGCGAAATTGTGTATGTACGCTTGCCAACACTCGAGTTTTCGAGAAAGTGTATTTTGAGTCAGACTAGCTTCTGAACTCGCATGATGTGAATAAAAGGAAATGTAACTCTTCGCTCCCTTATCCAACATTGGCCGTGTAATTCTCGGCGGTGGTGGAAACGATCCCGGTGCACAATAAAGACCTTCAGAAAATTTCTGCCTTTTATTATCTCAGCATTTCCCTGCCTTCTTCTTAAAATAATTAACAATTGATTTTTTTACCTTAGAGTCAGTATTGAAGCTTAGCAAAATGAACCACCTGTGTAACAACAAACACCAACTTTACAAATAGCTGCCAACTTTTACGCTTTTTTCTTACCACTAAAATTTAAAAGAAAATTTTGTCTTTTTTAATTGCAGATTTCGCTGATTGAATCAGAGAAAACGTTCTTTTACAGTTTAGTGGTATTAAAAAAGCGTAAATGTTGGCAGCTATGGTAATATTTTTTATGCATTAAATTTCGCATATACCAACCATGGAACTATTAATAAAAAGGAACTGGCATATCCTTAAAATAGTGAAGCGTCAACTGTAACTGCTTTCGCAAGGGTTGATTACCGCCGGGAGAAACATTCACCAGTAAATTTAAATAGAAAATTTCTCCTTATTTAACATCTTACCGATGCAATATTTCTGTCATAAAATAATGGCAGAAATAGCTATTCATTTTTACTGGTGGAAGTTTACTTTCACGGTGGTCAGGCCCTGCGTTTCCACCATACTGTGACAACCTAGACAACCTCCTTTCAGTGTCAGTGAAAATGATTATAATACATGGGCAAACTGACACCAGTAAAAACAAATAGAAATTTTACGACATTTGTAAGAATATATTTCCATAAATTAGGTGCTTAAATAAGACGAAGTTTTCTATTCAAATTTACTGGTGAGAAATTTCTTCCGGCGGTAATTAGAAACTGCTCATACGATTTAAAAAAATCAGCCGCCATCTTGTGACAATCTCTTCAGTTACTTCACTCGCAACTGGTAGACAGTACACGGTATATCTACTCCTCTTTGTTTATAACTCCATTATACCAACCATATAGCATCTACAGTCATTGAATATTAGGTGGCCTTAATTCCAGTTCAGCGGAGGTTTTATTCCGATTTCTTGACTGTTACTAATTATTTGAAATAGTAATATTCGCTTTGTTTAATATCTTATTAAAAACTAAAAATATTACTGTTAAAGAAGTTGTAGAAATCAAGAAAGCTTAGAAATCCTGGAAACACTGTCGTAGGCGGAATATTTAAATATTTGTACGATCCGTATAATTTGAATATCAGTAATTTCGAGCAGTTATTTTCAACATATTTTTATGTGTTTAAATAAGGCGATGAAATGTTTTTCTAAAATGGTGCATAGCTGCCAAAGTTTACGCTTTTTTCCTACCACTACTTTTTATCAGAAATATTTGCCTTATTTAATCCTGTGTTTTCGATGATTAAATAAGACAAATTTCTCTGTTAAAAAATAGTGGTAGGAAAAAAGCGTAAAACTTTTCAGGTATGATAGTGTTATTTCAGGTACGTATGTGTGTGTTAGGTATGATAGTGTTATTACACTTTTGTGTACAGAAAATGTGTCATCTTAATTTGTCATCAGGATTTCTTAAAATATTGATTATGAATTTTATAAAAAAAGTATTAAGTAAAAAAATTAAGTTTTTTTTATGAGTGAGTTTTGCATTAATTATCATATTTTCTCAATTATCACTCAAAATTAAAAATCCTGAAGATAATTTGTTGGAAATATAGCATAAAATCTCTGTTGAAAATTCCATACATATATCTTGCAAGGAACTTTAGATATATTCTTTTAAAGTTGACAAATCGTGAAAAAATTCATTCAAAGATAACTGAAGTTAAAGTCAGTTAAAGTGAAGTTAAAGTGCATCGCTTCTCAAGGCAAAAGGTGTTATACTATGTTCACACTACGATACTTAAGATATCTTATCTCTTAATTTTGAGGTGGTACCCTCCCGGAATTGGAAACCTGTTCACATGGAAAAACACACTTAAGATAATTCAGTGAACGTCACTGTGTTGTTTGCGCATGCGCTTAAGATAAAACCGCCCGCAACACCCAATCAGTTAATGCGAAGCTTTACAGCCAGCGAGAGTGAATGGTCGTGACTGTCTCTAGCCCGAAGAAAGTTCAAACTCTCTCAGAGAGTTTCTGGAACTCCCTCAGAGAGTTCGGAGGTTTAAGATAGTTCCGATAACGCAGTGTGAACAGGGTATTATACTATATCTGGATGAAATGAAGATAAAAGCATGCGGTTTGCGGTATTTAACGGTAAAAACTCAGTATTTTCTTAAGCCAATAAAAAAAATTGCATTTTTTTTTTAATTTTTAGCCCCAGACCACCTTAAATAATAATTTTTGCCTTAGTTATATAGAAATTCAGCTTTTAAATAGGGTGTCTAGTACCATTTAAAGATATTTCTATTACTTTCCCCTGGTCTATACCCCATGTGCTCAAACCATATAACCAAACCTTACAAAGGCACATGATCACATCATTTGGTTTACAGATATCGTCGGTACCACGTCAAATTATCCAATATGAAAACCGAGGCTAACGAAAAGACAGTATACAGCGATGCATCCCACGTGTCTTTTTTTACAGACCGCTACAGTGACGTGATGCTCTTTTCATACACCTGCATTGGTGCATGCGAGTATCACGTGACTCCAGTGGTCTGTAAAAACAGGTAAATGGAATACACCACGGTAGCCTGCCTTTTTCGCTAGCCTCGATGAAAACAGTGTTGCCAGTAGGCTACTTTTTAAAAAATCAGATTTCTTGTTTGGAACCACTTTTCTGAAATGGTAAAGTTTCCCTGGTTTTTGCCTTAATTAAGATGCCATTAAATAAGGTGAATTTTACGATTTAAAAAAAATTGGTGGCAATCAAGAAATTTTAATTATTTAAAAAAGTAGCCCACTGGCAATGCTCTTTTCATATTGGATAGTTTGATATGGTACCGACGATATGTAAAGCGTATTTTCTTTAGAGGTGTGGTTTTGAAACTGGCAGCACTGTTTCTATTCACAGTCAATTTGACAGCTGGCAGATGATTTGTGCTCAGTATATTTTGACATTTCACTATGATTAGATATACGACAGAACAACGCTTGCGAATTGTACAAAACACCACCAGTTTATTGCGGGAGACATTAGATGAGCCCATAATTCCGCGTAATAAACCTGTGAACTAACCTCCAAGGTCATGTGATCTCGCACGAATGGATTACTTTCTGTGGGGGTAAGTAAAGGAAAGACTGCCACAGGCGACTATTTTTATATTCTGTTCGCGCCACTATTTTCTAATATACATTTATGATATAGTTCTCTTGCAAATGTTGCCAAAATATGTATTAAGGATTTCTGTTTTCAGTAACTCGTGCCAGTTAGAATTAAGAAATAATCGCCTGTGGCAGCCCTTTAACAGCACTGTTCTCCACTGATAATCTACAGACGTTAACCCTTTGAGCTCTGGGGATGAATTTCTTCAAAATGCCCAAAAGTCACATTGGGACCAGTATTTTGTAAACAACAGATTCGGCTTAGAATATACACAAAAAAATGCTTTAATCTATTCTCAAATAAATTTGGTTGAATATTCATGTGCCAATGTGACATTTGGTGATTAAAATTAAGTGGGAAGAAATTTACCAATCAACATTCATCAACATTCGCCGCGTTATTGCTGATATACGGCCACAGCCGCTCTATAAAATGGTCGAAAATTGGACTTCCAGCTTGCACTTTCGAGCCATCTGCAGAGCCAAAATCGCTAAAATCATTTTTAATCACTAGTGGCATAAAATTATTCATTTAACCCCTTAACGGTCGCATTAAATTACGGTTGAAAAATTCAAATTGCTCATTGACACCACTTTTTCGAAAAAGAAATGTTCACCTTATTTAAAAACACGTAATATGATACCATAATAAAGCCAATTACACAATTTTATAAAACTGGTGGGAATCAAACAATCTGGGTAAAAGACACAGTCCGTGAATATCACGGGAGTGAGAATTAAGGGGTTAATAAATCCAAAGTCATGGCAATTAACATTATTTTTATGTAAAAAGCAGTAAACCAACGTTTAAAATGCACAAATAATGGATGGAAAGCAGCAAACAGCTGTTTCGAATCTACAGCGAGATTCTTCTTCAGTGCAAGATAGGGAAAAAGGAACAGCGTGCTAGAAAAAGCAAGGCTGAGCAAAATGATAGACAGAGACGCGCTGCCTTATATACCCTATGCGGGTATCGAAAGCGCCAGAAACAACCAATGAGAGAGAAGCAGTGGAAACGACTGAGTGGACAAGTAGCGACATCAACCGGAGAAGGAGAGAAAAAGAAACCAAAAAGAGGAAATTAAATTAATGCTTTCCAAATACTTGGAAAATCTGGAGTACTAGATAAGTCATTGACTAAAGAGTGAGAATTTTTAATGATGTGGTAAGCTTCCCAAAAATCAAGATCAAGGTTAGAAGAACATTTTTGTATAATGGCGGCTGAGGAAAAATCGAACCTATGTTGAGAAGTCCAAGAATGTTGAGCAATGGAAGAACGTTTGAGCTCCTTATTTTTAACATAACCTTCATGCTCTTTTAAACGAAATCTAAGAGCACGTTTAGTCTGGCCAATATAAGAAAGGCCACACTGGCAAGAGATTTGGTAAATACCCAAGTTGTCAAGGCGATCAACGGGGTGTTTGAGATTTGAAAAAGTGATTTTATTAACAGGAGAAAAAATAACATTAAAATCAAACCTTCTTAGGATTTTAGCAACTTGCTGACTAATTTTAGGAAAAAATGGCAACACAACTGAAGTATTAGAGTTGGAATTAGAATGCTTTTCAGAATGGATGGATTTCGTCAATTTCTTATAAATAGAATCAATAATATTAGAGGAATAACCACGATCAACAGCAATAGCTTTGATGTAATTAAGTTCAGCACTAAGTAACTGAGGAGTGGAACAAATATTGGTAGCCCGAAAAACAAAAGTATTGAAAGCAGCGAGTTTCTGGTTAAGGGGGTGAGAAGAATGCCTGTGAGGTGGGAGACTGACAGCAAAAGGTTTACGAAAGACGGTAGTCTGAAAGCCATTTTCACTACGAATAACAAGGGCATCGAGGAAAGAAAGACAGTTATTGGTCTCAATTTCAGAGGTAAATTGAATGCAGGGATCAATGGAATTCATAATAGAGAGAATATGATTAATATCCGAATTTATTTCAACCAGGACATAAATATCATCAACATAACGAACATAGAACGGAAATTTTAAAATTTCAAAAAGTTTGACCTCAAAATAGTGCATATAAATATCGCATAAAATTGGACTAAGAGGATTACCCATAGCCAAACCATCAATCATGCGGAAGAAATTACCATTGAAAACAAAAGTATTTTGCGACAAGCGAGTGAGAAGGATAAGTTCCTCGATTTCAAAATAGGAGAAATGGAATTCACAAAGCCTGTTCTTGAGGCAATCTAAAGCCCCCTCAACCGGTACGTTTGTAAATAATGATTTAACATCAAAAGAAACCATCATGTGACCCTGCGGCTTAAAATTATGAAGTTTTTTAACAAAATCAAAAGAATTCTTAACAGTGAAACAGTTACTGCTCAAAAGTGGGGAAAAAACAGAAACTAAATATTCGGCAAGCTTATAAGAAGCTGTACCGATACTAGAGACAATAGGTCTAAAAGGAATGTCAGGTTTATGGACCTTAGGTAAAGCATAAAACCTGGCACAATGCGCAATAGATGGAATAAGAGACTTCTTAAAGTTAGCAGGAATAATGGAAGAAGACTTGATGGCAGACTTAATAGAGTTAATTTCACTAGTGGAAGGGTCTTTGCGGATGTCCACATAAGGACCATCTTTAATTAATTTAAGAGATTTTTCCAAATACGAAGATTTGTCGAGAAGAACAATCTGACCACCTTTGTCAGCCTTGGTAATGATTAAGTTTGGATCAGAACGCAAATTTTTCAGACATTGTTTAACTGGATTTTTAAGATTGGGCTTATAAACATTAGAATTGAAATCAACAGTATTGGCAATGAGATGTCTGATGGACTCTTTTTGAGAAGAAGATAGAGCGCTATGCTTAAAGGCCCTTTCAATAGGAGCAATTAGATTAGGTAAAGAAGGAAAAGCAGAGACAGAGAAATTGTTATTCAATTTGAGAGCATCGAGCTGATTGTCACTTAACCCTAGATCTACCGGGAATTTTATTCAAGTTTTAATAAAACGTTCTACACCAGAATTTTTATTTAAAACTATTTAACTTATTTACCTTATTTTTGTCTGGTTTATATACTTAGTTTATTTTAAAGAAATTTCTGGTTTGAATGAATATTTTGTATGTACCTGTCGGGTCCAATGGACCCGTCTGGTAGACGGAGGGTTAAAGAAACACTAGAAAGATTGACAACAACATTTTGGTTAACAACAGGCAAATTGCTAGAGTTGTTAACGACAGAACTTTTACAAAGTGCATTAAATTTCTTCTTTAAAACCGAACAATGAACAGAAGAAGCTGTGAGAACTCTACTCCATGACCTTCTTACTATAGACTCAAAATCAGGTGTAGAATTAGCGAGGCTGATAGGTAAGGAATATAACTCGCGTTCTATATGAGCAATTTTATGGCGAGTCTCTTGAATCAAAGCTCTTAAAAGAGCTAATTAAGAACGAAATAAGACCTTGTCAATTCTATTAGAAGAAAATAAATTACAACGTATAGAAATGAAATTAGGAATAACCTTCTTATGCCTACAGTCAAGTAGGAAATGTAAGTGTTCCAAAAACCTGTACTTTTATAATCGTAAATTATAAAATCTATTAATATGAGACATTGCGGAAAAAAAAATGAGAAAAAGAATAAAGAAAGAAATCACACAAGAATAAAGGCCCATTAAAGCCGAATACATTAAAATAGCAATTATAGCCTTTGTGCAGGAATATTAAAAAGCAGTAAACCAACGTTTAAAATGCACAAATAATGGATGAAAAGCAGCAAACATCTGTTTCGAATCTTCAGCGAGATTCTTCTTCAGTGCAAGATAGGGAAAAAGGAACAGCGTGCTAGAAAAAGCAAGGCTGAGCAAAATGATAGACAGAGACGCGCTGCCTTATATACCCTATGCGGGTATCGAAAGCGCCAGAAACAACCAATGAGAGAGAAGCAGTGGAAACGACTGGGTGGACAAGTAGCGACATCTACCGGAGAAGGAGAGAAAAAGAAACCAAAAAGAGGAAATTAAATTAATGCTTTCCAAATACTTGGAAAATCTGGAGTACTAGATAAGACATTGACTAAAGAGTGAGAATTTTTAATGATGTGGTAAGCTTCCCAAAAATCAAGATCAAGGTTAGAAGAACATTTTTGGATAATGGTGGCTGAGGAAAAATCGAACCTATGTTGAGAAGTCCAAGAATGTTGAGCAATAGAAGAACGTTTGAGCTCCTGATTTTTAACATAACCTTCATGCTCTTCTAAACGAAATCTAAGAACACGTTTAGTCTGGCCAATATAAGAAAGGCCACACTGGCAAGAGATTTGGTAAATACCCCAGTTGTCAAGGCGATCAACGGGGTGTTTGAGATTTGAAAAAGTGATTTTATTAACAGGAGAAAAAATAACATTAAAATCAAACCTTCTTAGGATTTTAGCAACTTGCTGACTAATTTTAGGAAAAAATGGCAACACAACTGAAGTATTGGAGTTGGAATTAGAATGCTTTTCAGAATGGATGGATTTCGTCAATTTCTTATAAATAGAATCAATAATATTAGAGGAATAAACACGATCAACAGCAATAGCTTTGATGTAATTAAGTTCAGCACTAAGTAACTGAGGAGTGGAACAAATATTGGTAGCCCGAAAAACAAAAGTATTGAAAGCAGCGAGTTTCTGGTTAGGGGGGTGAGAAGAATACCTGTGAGGTGGGAGACTGACAGCAAAAGGTTTACGAAAGACGGTAGTCTGAAAGCCATTTTCACTACGAATAACAAGGACATCGAGGAAAGAAAGACAGTTATTGGTCTCAATTTCAGAGGTAAATTGAATGCAGGGATCAATGGAATTCATAATAGAGAGAATATGATTAATATCCGAATTTATTTCAATCAGGATATAAACATCATCAACATAACGAACATAGAACGGAAATTTTAAAATTTCAAAAAGTTTGACTTCAAAATAGTGCATATAAATATCGCATAAAATTGGACTAAGAGGATTACCCAGAGCCAAACCATCAATCATGCAGAAGAAATTACCATGTTCCTTTTTCCCTATCTTGCACTGAAGAAGAATCTCGCTGTAGATTCGAAACAGCTGTTTGCTGCTTTTCATCCATTATTTGTGCATTTTAAACATTGGTTTACTGCTTTTTAATATTCCTGCACAAAGGCTATAATTGCTATTTTAATGTATTCGGCTTTAACGGGCCTTTATTCTTCTGTGATTTCTTTCTTTATTCTTTTTCTCAATTTTTTTTTTCCGCAATGTCTCATATTAATAGATTTTGTAATTTACGATTAAAAAAGTACAGGTTTTTGGAACACTTACATTTCCTACTTGACTGTAGGCGTAAGAAGGTTATTCCTAATTTCATTTCTATACGTTGTAATTTATTTTCTTCTAATAGAATTGACAAGGTCTTATTTCGTTCTAAATTAGCTCTTTTAAGAGCTTTGATTCAAGAGACTCGCCATAAAATTGCTCATATAGAACGTGAGTTATATTCCTTACATATCAGCCTCGCTAATTCTACACCTGATTTTGAGTCTATAGACAGAAGGTCGTGGAGTAGAGTTCTCACAGCTTCTTCTGTTCATTGTTCGGTTTTAAAGAAGAAATTTAATGCACTTTGTAAAAGTTCTCTCGTTAACAACTCTAGCAATTTTCCTGTTGTTAACCAAAATGTTGTTGTCAATCTTTCTAGTGTTTCTTTAAGTGACAATCAGCTTGATGCTCTCAAATTGAATAACAATTTCTCTGTCTCTGCTTTTCCTTCTTTACCTAATCTAATTGCTGCTATTGAAAGGGCCTTTAAGCATAGCGCTCTATCTTCTTCTCAAAAAGAGTCCATCAGGCATCTCATTGCCAATACTGTTGATTTCAATTCTAATGTTTATAAGCCCAATCTTAAAAATCCAGTTAAACAATGTCTGAAAAAATTACGTTCTGATCCAAACTTAATCATTACCAAGGCTGACAAAGGTGGTAAGATTGTTCTTCTCGACAAATCTTCGTATTTGGAAAAATCTCTTAAATTAATTAAAGATGGTCTTTATGTGGACATCCGCAAAGACCCTTCCACTAGTGAAATTAACTCTATTAAGTCTGCCATCAAGTCTTCTTCCATTATTCCTGGTAACTTTAAGAAGTCTCTTATTCCATCTATTGCGCATTGTGCCAGGTTTTATGCTTTACCTAAGGTCCATAAACCTGACATTCCTTTTAGACCTATTGTCTCTACTATCGGTACAGCTTCTTATAAGCTTGCCAAATATTTAGTTTCTGTTTTTTCCCCACTTTTGAGCAGTAACTGTTTCACTGTTAAGAATTCTTTTGATTTTGTTAAAAAACTTCATAATTTTAAGCCGCAGGGTCACATGATGGTTTCTTTTGATGTTAAATCATTATTTACAAACGTTCCGGTTGAGGGGGCTTTAGATTGCCTCAAGAACAGGCTTTGTGAATTCCATTTCTCCTATTTTGAAATCGAGGAACTTATCCTTCTCACTCGCTTGTCGCAAAATACTTTTGTTTTCAATGGTAATTTCTTCTGCATGATTGATGGTTTGGCTATGGGTAATCCTCTTAGTCCAATTTTATGCGATATTTATATGCACTATTTTGAGGTCAAACTTTTTGAAATTTTAAAATTTCCGTTCTATGTTCGTTATGTTGATGATGTTTATGTCCTGGTTGAAATAAATTCGGATATTAATCATATTCTCTCTATTATGAATTCCATTGATCCCTGCATTCAATTTACCTCTGAAATGGAGACCAATAACTGTCTTTCTTTCCTCGATGTCCTTGTTATTCGTAGTGAAAATGGCTTTCAGACTACCGTCTTTCGTAAACCTTTTGCTGTCAGTCTTCCACCTCACAGGCATTCTTCTCACCCCCCTAACCAGAAACTCGCTGCTTTCAATACTTTTGTTTTTCGGGCTACCAATATTTGTTCCACTCCTCAGTTACTTAGTGCTGAACTTAATTACATCAAAGCTATTGCTGTTGATCGTGGTTATTCCTCTAATATAATTGATTCTATTTATAAGAAATTGACGAAATCCATCCATTCTGAAAAGCATTCTAATTCCAACTCTAATACTTCAGTTGTGTTGCCATTTTTTCCTAAAATTAGTCAGCAAGTTGCTAAAATCCTAAGAAGGTTTGATTTTAATGTTATTTTTTCTCCTGTTAATAAAATCACTTTTTCAAATCTCAAACACCCCGTTGATCGCCTTGACAACTGGGGTATTTACCAAATCTCTTGCCAGTGTGGCCTTTCTTATATTGGCCAGACTAAACGTGCTCTTAGATTTCGTTTAAAAGAGCATGAAGGTTATGTTAAAAATCAGGAGCTCAAATGTTCTTCTATTGCTCAACATTCTTGGACTTCTCAACATAGGTTCGATTTTTCCTCAGCCACCATTATCCAAAAATGTTCTTCTAACCTTGATCTTGATTTTTGGGAAGCTTACCACATCATTAAAAATTCTCACTCTTTAGTCAATGACTTATCTAGTACTCCAGATTTTCCAACTATTTGGAAAGCATTAATTTAATTTCCTCTTTTTGGTTTCTTTTTCTCTCCTTCTCCGGTAGATGTCGCTACTTGTCCACTCAGTCGTTTCCACTGCTTCTCTCTCATTGGTTGTTTCTGGCGCTTTCGATACCCGCATAGGGTATATAAGGCAGCGCGTCTCTGTCTATCATTTTGCTCAGCCTTGCTTTTTCTAGCACGCTGTTCCTTTTTCCCTATCTTGTACTGAAGAAGAATCTTGCTGTAGATTCGAAACAGCTGTTTGCTGCTTTTCATCCATTATTTGTGCATTTTAAACGTTGGTTTACTACATTATATTCCTGCACAAAGGCTATAATTGCTATTTTAATTATTTTTGTGTTTTATTACGTTTTAAATTTGTATAGCTCTAAAACAACACTATTTATAAACCACTGCAATCCAAATTACAGAACTAGTCTATACTCGCCTTAGAGCTTCTAAATACACAGGCTGGCTCGTCTGTTTGCCATAGCATTCCCAGGTGGGAACATGTTGGCGCCAGATTGACCTATTTGGCACATTTATCGCTGTCTTCGTTGCTTCCCTGAATTTATCAAATAGTACGCTACTGAATTAAAGCTTCGAATAAATTTCAAATTTTAAAATTAGTAATAATTTACTTTTAGAGAATACATAAATGAAATCTGATGTTTGTAAGTACTTTGTTGAAAAGGATGTGTGTATGGTGAGGGGGGGGGGGACTAAAGAACTCAATTTCAATTAAATTTATATTTTAGGATTATCAATAAATAATAAAATGTCTATAAAAAATAATTGCTTTAACTATTTATTAATCAAGTCATAAAATCAATATATATATATAGTAGACTAATTGAAAAATCCGGCTCTTTGCAAACAGCCTAGGCTCTTTGCAAAGAGCCGGGCTAATTGAAGAATCCATCTCCCTTTTTCCAATTAGCCTGATATTTTTCAGGCTTATTGCAAAGAGCCTAGAAAGCGTTAGGCTAATTGAAAAATGACCACTTATTATCCAATCAGGGTGCTTTTTTTAGCTCACAGGCTATCAAAGCCTGAGAGCTTATGTGGCCGCCGATTCTGTATGTACGTGTGTGCGTACGTACGTACATAACGCGATAACTCTTGATAGAAATATCCGATTTGCTTCAAATTTTTTTTCTAAGTTCATTCTGATAAGGTGCTTCCCTGATTAGTTTTTGGAGTTCGTTGGTTAAGGATAAAAGGGGGGGCTAGTCCCCCTCTTAATTTATATAAATGAATTTTCATGCAGAAATATTCGATTTGCTCCAAATTTGGTATACCAGTTAATTGTGTTAGGCAGCTTCCCTGATTACATTTGGAAGATCATTATTATGGATAAAGGGGGTAAAGGGGGGCAATTGCCTCTCCCCTTAATTTAGATAAATGCGTTTTTCATGTAGAATTATTCGATTAGCTCAAATTTGGTAAATTGGTTTATTATGTTAAGGAGATGGCTTGATTAGATTTGGAGGTTCATTAGTTAAGTATAAAGGGAGGAAAAGGGGGGCGGGGCTACCCCCCCCCCTTTTAATTTAGATAAATGGGTTTTTCATGCAGAGTTATTCGATTTGCTCCAAATTTCGTATACCGGTTTATTATGTTAAAGGGCTTCCCTTATTAGATTTGGAGGTTCATTAGTTAAGTATAAAGGGAGGAAAGGGGGGCTAGACCCCCCCCCCTTAATTTAGATAAATGGGTTTTTCATGCAGAGTTATTCGATTTGCTCGAAATATTGTATACTGGTTTATTATGTTAAAGAGCTGCCTTGATAAGATTTGGAGATTTATTGGTTAAGTATAAAGGAGGGACAAGGGCTAGTGTCCCCTTAATTTAGATAAATGGGTTTTTCATACAGAATTATTCGATTTGCTTCAAATTTGATATACCAGTTTATTACGATATGGCTTCCTTCATTTGATTTGGAGGTTCATTGGTTAAGTATAAAAAGGGGGAAAGGGGGGCAATTGCCCCTCCCCTTAATTTAGATAAATGTGTTTTCATGCAGAATTATCTAATTTAGTTTAATTTTTTTTCTAGGTTCATTCTAATAAGGACCTTTTCTGATTAGATTTGAAAATTCATTGGTTCATCATAAAGGGAGAAATGGGGGAGCTAATACCCCCCTTAATTTATTGAAATGGTTTTTCATGCAGATTTATCTGATTTGCTTCAAATTTTGTATACCAGTTTATTATGTTAAGTAGCTTCCCTGATTCGTTTTGGTGATTCTTTGGTTAAACAGAAAGGGGGGCAAAGGGGACTAATCTCTTCATTTATTTTTCGAGGGGCATTATTCTTTGAAATAAGAGTATAATATACAATTAGTGCGAATAGCCTGTGAGCTCAATGCCATCAGTTTAAATGGGCAATTTTCTTTTTATTACGCTTATTAACGCATAACCCTACCCAAACCTGAAAAATAAATTACAACACACCTTACCCCGATCCGAGCAAGACAAAATAATTTCAGTCTACATGCAACTCGACCCGAAGCTGAGTGTTCCATTTGAGAAAACCCGAAATCCCGAACGAAATCTGATAACCAACAAAAATATTCCAAAGATCCATAACCGGATCTGAACAAGACAAATTAGTTTCCGTGGACACGCAACGCTACCAGAACCTAAAGATTCCATTCGAAGTCAACCTGAAACCCGTCCCGAACCAAACCTTAACCGACAAAAATATTCCAAAGAACTATAACCCGATGCAAGCCAGACAAAATAATCTCCATCCACCGGCAACCCGATCCGAACCTGAGAGTTTTAATTGAACTCAATCCGAAACCTGGTTGCGGTCGATTTTCGGGTTGACTTCAAATCGAACCTTCAAGTTCGGATCCGGTTGAAAAAAAATTAAACTAAATTAGATAAATCTGCATGAAAACCCATTTATCTAAATTAAGGAGAGGAGTAATTGCCCCCCTTCCCCCCCTTTACACTTAACCAATGAACCTCCATATCAAATGAAGGAAGCCATATCGTAATAAACTGGTATATCAAATTTGAAGCAAATCGAATAACTCTGCATGAAAAATCCATTTACCTAAATTAAGATGGGGGGGGGGTCTAACCCCCCTTTCCTCCCTTTATACTTAACTAATGAACCTCCAAATCTAATCAGGGAAGCTCCTTAACATAATAAACCGGTATACGAATTTGGAGCAAATCGAATAACTCTGCATGAAAAACCCATTTATCTAAATTAAGGGGGCATCTAACCCCCTTTCCTCCCTTTATACTTAACTAATGAACCTCCAAATCTAATCAGGGAAGCTCCTTAACATAATAAACCGGTATACGAAATTTGGAGCAAATCGAATAACTCTGCATGAAAAACCCATATATCTAACTTAAGGGGGGATCTAGCCCCCCTTTCCTCTCCCTTTATACTTAACTAATGAACTTCCAAATCTAATCTGGGAAGCCCCTTAATATAATAAACCGGTATACCAAATTTGGAGCAAATCGAATAATTAGGCATTAAAAACCCATTTACCTAAATTAAGGGGGCTAATCCTCCCTTTATACTTAACTAATGAACCTCCAAATCTACTCAAGCCATCTCCTTAACATAATAAACCAGTATACCCAAATTTGAGCTAATTGAATAATTCTACATGAAAAACGCATTTATCTAAATTAAGGGGAGAGGCAATTTCCCCCTTTCCCCCCTTTTTACATAATAATGATCTTCTAAATGTAATCAGGGAAGCTGCTTAACATAATTAACCGGTATACCAAATGTATTGCAAATCGCATATTTCTGCATGAAAAATCCATTTATCTAAATTAGGGGGGGGTGGGTATAAGCCCCTTTCCTCCCTTTATATGTAACTAATGAACCTCCAAATCTAGTCAAGGCAGCTCCTTAACTTAATAAACCGTTATACCAAATTTGAAGCAAATCGAGTAATTCATCATGAAAAACCTATTTATCTAATTTAAGGGGGGTAGCCCCCCTTCCCCCCTTTATATTTAAATAATGAGCTTCCAAATCTAATCAGGGAAGCTCCTTAACACAATAAACCGGTATACCAAATTTGGAGCAAATCGAATATTTCTGCATGAAAAAACCATTTATATAAATTAAGGGGGGACTACCCCCCTTTATCCTTAACCAATGAACCCCAAAAACTAATCAGGGAAGCACCTTATAAGAATGAACCTAGAAAAAAAAATTGAAGCAAATCGGATATTTCTATCAAGAGTTATCGCGTTACGGACATACGTACATACTTACGTACTCATGTACATACAGAATCGGCGGGCACATAAGCTCTCAGGCTTTGATAGCCTGTGAGCTAAAAATATCACCCTGATCGGATAATAAGTGGTCATTTTTCAATTAGCCTAACGCTTTCTAGGCTCTTTGTAATAAGCCTGAAAAATTTCAGGCTAATTGGAAAAAGGGAGATGGATTCTTCAATTAGCCCGGCTATTTGCAAAGAGCCTATTTGGGGGGGTGTAAGGGAGTATTTGATAATTTGATGTAAAAAAAAAAGTAGCAGAAAAAGGAAACTGCATCAGTGATTACTAAACATCTACCCGAATCCGAATTCTTTTGAATAGCTCATGTACCGTTAAAATAATAATAATAATAACTGAATGCGGAAGAATTGAACCCCTTCCTTTTTTTTCTACGTCCTGAAAGAAAAATTGCCTTACATCTTTAATTAATATTTCATTTATTAAAATTATTATTTATTAATATTCATTTTGCTAGTGGATGCAATGCTGAATTTACAGTCTGACATCCCTACCCCCAACCCGCTGGAAGATTATGAATTTGATCTTTAATTATAGTCTAGAATGGCACCCCTCCTCGGAATTTCAGAGGCCGCAAAGCTTCAGAAATCCCTCTCGAAAAAATAATCGAAACTAAGTTTATTTCTTAAAGATGGTAGGGAGAGAGAAATTATTATTATTTTTCAATAGAACCATTTTTTATCATTAATACCTGACTTTTGACCACGGCTCCGCTCACACAGAGTGTAAGTTTTGAAGTTCAAAATGAGAATTTTACATATATTTTTTTTTCTTTTTCTTCATAATTTATTTAACTACTAAGGCAACTTCCATCTAAATCCGTTCAGTAGAACTTTTTTAACTATATTCGCATGTATTTGAAAATGTATTATTTTATTTTTCCATATGTTGGAGAGTTAAAATGATGAAGATTATGTTTGCAGGATATCAACAGCAATTTATTAGCGTAAGAAAATGTATTTTCTAAATGTACATTCATCCTCCAAAAATATTTTAATGTTGTTGTTTTTTTTTTCCTTTTTGTATTTATGTAGCGCCACATAAAAAATCAAAAGTGTGCACTTTTGATTGTCCTTAAGAAGTTGGCATTGTAATAAAATAAATATTATAATTAATTTCTGATGCTAACAATGAACAAAATGAAATTAACTGAACAAAAAATACTATTAAAAAATATTTTCTTTTTTTTTTCTTTCTTTTTTTTACTTTGTTATAGTTTTTAAAAACTTCTATAAAGTAAAATTGTTTAAAAAAAGTTTTCATGGGTAGCAAGTTTTCATTACTTTAATATGAAACTGTTCTTTTCTAAGAGGAAAATGTAATGAGACTCAGGGGTCGAACCAGCAAAATTTGAGACCTATTTAGGGTCCCTTCACAAAAATCTATTTAATAAAACAGGTCCCCTCACAAAGATGAATTTAACAAAATAGACCCCTTTATAAAAATAAATTTAATAAAATAGGGCCCCTTCACAAAACTCCTTTTAATGAAACAGGTACCTTCACAAAATTCTTTTTTAATAAAATAGGCCCTTTGACAAAATCCCTTTCCATAAAAACTTACTTCTATTTATAATTTTTATTTTGTTAGGTTTTAAAATCTGTGATTTGTAAATAAAACCAGTTCACCAGAAACAAAAATTTTAGCAAAATGGTTTAAAGAAGTTTTTGTTAATAAATGCTTAGTTCGAATTTGAGTAACTCGATTTCAACTTTCATTACAAAATATTATTTTTCACAAAATTATAATAAAATTCACAAAAAAAAAAAACTTTTACTTTTCACAAAATGGGCACCAGGAAATAAACCTGCATCGACCTCTGAGATTTCATAGTATGGAAGTATCCTTGATATTTTTTAAAACAATTTTATATCTGAAAGTTACAGTAACATAGCTACCAACTTGTACGGATTTTTGCTACCACTAAAATTTAACAGAAATTTCTGCCTTAGTTAATTATCAAAATTCACTGCAATTTGGCGATTGAATGAGGCAAAATTTTCTATTAAATTTTAGTGGTAGCAAAAATCCGTACAAGTTGGCATCTATGCAGTAAAGATATGCTTTATTTCTTGATAATACTGACTTACGAAAATTGTTAAAAATATTTATTTATATATTTTTAAATATTACTGTCTTATGATGAAATATTAACAATAAAATCATCTTAAGCAAATTTGGAGTTCTTTAGCTATTTTTTTTTTTTTCAAAAATCTCATAAATTCCATCACATGTTATTTTGAGGTATCGTTATTAATTATCCAAAAAAATTAAAGTAGTTTCCCATATAATTTCACTCTTATTTTCGTCCAATAATATAAAAAATCGCAAATCGCATCAAAATCAATTGTTTTCCCGAAAATGAACTAGATGGCGCTGTACTTTTAAAATATGTCCTTATCGCCAAAATTGGCGAAGAAAAAAATTCACGAAGAATATAATCTACAATTAATATTAAAATTTGGTCATTTTTTATGTTTATAGGGAAATTGAAGCATGCAGTAATCCTTTATTGAATGATTTCAACAATTAATATCAGAAAAACTACTAATAATTAAGCTTTTAAAGTTAAAAATAGACAGAAACTAATTCAACGCTATTGAGATACATTACGCGAAGCAATCCGTCAGGGATGAAAATGCCTGACGAGCCAGCTCATCTATTTAGTAGCCTTAACTCGCCTGAATATCTGCAAACTTTTATGCTTTTTTCTGAACACTAAAATTTAATAGTAAAAGTTTTCATATTTATTCGGTGGACTCTGCGATTCAATGTCAAAAATTTCTGTTAAATTTCAGTGGTAAGAAAAAAGCGTAAAAGTTGGCAGCTATGCGCCTGTGTAAGTTTACTTAAAAGAGTTTCAAAATTTTAGAGATTGTTGAGGTAGTTTATTATTCTACTGAAAATATATCCAGGCAGCAACTTAACTCTTTCAGGGGTAAGGTACTTGTATTCATAAAATGTTGAAATAATTTAATGACACCAGTATTTACAAGAGAATTTATTTGTAAACAAGTAAAGGCATATTTTCGCGAACTTAATAAAGGTGAAATTTTCATTATAAAATTCCGGTGCCAATGTATCAATTAGGGATTAAAATTATGCGATGCCGTGACGGCATCACCGCCCTTTAAGGGGTTAACCCAGATACTTAACAATGAAATTTAGTGATTTTTGTGCGAATTTCACAATCAATTTATAATCAGACAACTACTACTAACACAATAGATTCGCATTCAAAATCGCAGAACTATTTTATTTCTTTAACAGATTTTTTTAAGTTTTTCAGAGCTGTCAAGTCTCCGGCTTTTTGGATACCAGTATTTAAATACAGAAAATGTTCTGTTTAATTGGAACATTTAGGCGATTTCAAATAACATTTTCTCTCAGATTATAGTGGTGTGCAAAAAGCTGGAGAGTTGGCAATTCTGAGTTTTCTATATTGTTGTCTCTTAATCCTTTCAGGTACAAAGCACTTCTGTTGCTAAAATGTTAAAATCATGGAGTTACACTAGGATTTACGAAGAAATTTACCTAAGAAAAAAGTAAAAGCTTTTCTTTACGCACATTATAAAAGGAAAATTTTTATCCAAATTTATGATTCTTTTGTAGAATTTGGGATTAAAATTAACAGGCATATACAGGTCTCCCAAATGGTCTGCCAACTGAACACAAACATTTTCTTATAAAAATTTTCTTTTTAGATTTTTCTTGCAAATTTCACAGAAATCACCTTCTGATGTTAATTCTAGCGCAAATGCTGTAGAAATCAGCCACGAAATTTTTTGTTAAAAAATATTAGTGTTCAGTTCGCGGACCATTTGGAAACCCTGCATATACAGGGTGTCCCTAAACTCATTGTACATACGTTAAGGGGTGATAGAACACAACTAGATAAGCACAAATCACCATACAATCCATGATCGGAACGCAAGCCGTAAAGCGCTAGAGGGCACCTCCCAGCGACCGCAATAAAAAGGCTGTTCACTGCAGAAGTCTTCATTCATTCTGTGGATCATCGATGAGATGGATGCGTACTCAAAGAAGGAGAAGGCCGAGATGCATTACATGTATGGAGCGGCGAACGGCAATGCAAGGGAAGCCTAAAGGTTGTACCAATCAACTGGCCAGTTCGCTCACCAGATTTGTCATGTCTGGAAATTTTTTTCTGAGGTCACATGGAGAGCCTCATCTACGATGAGGGTCTCATAGATTCCATTGAAGACTTTGTTTCCGTATATCCGTTTCCGGATATCCGTAGCTGCTGACACCATACAAGAGATGCCTAGTGTTTTCATCAATGTACAGCGTCACTCCATCGACGGTATGAAGTCTGCGTTACTGTTGGCTGCCGCAATTTTGAGCAGTTGCTGTGATGGGGGACGTACGTGTTGTTTACTTTAATTTTGTTGAATGAAATGTTTTTATTCATATTATTGGTTTCCTTTTATTCCATCGCTGTCTATCTTCTTTCTCCTCATTTTGTGCCACAGTATGTTTCACGCTCTAGCTTTTTATGACTTGCGTTCCGACCATGGATTGTATGGTGATTTGTGCTTGTCTAGTTGTGTTCTAAACCCCCTAAGCATGTACCATGAATTTATGGACACCCTGTACATTATCCCACTGCCCTTCCAAGGTTCAATGAAAATTTTAAAGTTCTAAACACTAAAAAAATCACCAGATTTTCAGCGTGTTGTTAAATTGAACTAGAATGTACACAATTTTATTAACACCCTAGAATGCCCAGTAGGAAAGGATTCGACTCCACCTAAATTTTCAAATGTTGATTGAAACCAGAAACTTCTTCATAAAATAAGTTAACCCTGCTGTTCTCCTTGAGTCTGTATGACCTAAATTGAACATTAATAACTCAGAACAGTTTTACTAAAAATTGCTTTTGCTCAAAATTTAGGGCTCAAAATGTTAGATATATAGAAACAAACTTGTCAACACTTAAGCAATGGCAACTTTAGTAAAAAAAAAAAAAAAAAATATGAGCAATTAAGTTTCATTTCAGGTTATATAGACCCATGGAGAGCAGCAGGTTTAAATGTGAGCCACAAAGAAATAAGGTAAGTAAATTAGCTACTGTAACTTCCAGCGTATAATCCGCAGATCAAATAATCATGTTTGAACCCAGAATTTTTATTTAATAATTGAATTCAAACATTTGCCGAGATTGAAGTGGTTAGAATTTTATCCAATAACATTTCAGGGTCCACACATGATTCTTTGATCCATGGATTTAAGGCCTGAAATTACATTAACTAGTTTCAAATAAAAAACCTGACGTAAAATATTTTTTATAAAACTTGAGTAAAATTTCCGGAAATTCTTGTGTCAAATTTAAGTATTTTCAAATAGCTTCAGAGTAGCTGTTTTAAGCCACCAGTATTTCGAAACAACAATTTTCGTGGTAGATTTCTGCAAAATTTGTAGAAGAAGAAAACAACTATTATTTTTGAAAATTGTATTGACAAAAATGTGACTATTCCAAGGTCTGTTTGTAGATGGTGTGGTGTTATTTTATGACGGCCGATTATCTGCACAAGGGGTATAGGCCCAAGGGGGATATCCTCCGTGGGTTTCTTTCTAAGGGGTCCTAACACGTATTTATGTAAGGTTCGAAGAAATCGAATGTTTAGGCTGACAGGTGCGATTGGGTTCGAACGCAAGACCTCCTGTCTATCAGCTTTGAGAGCAGAACCTCTCAGCCATTGGTTGAGCCTGTCTGTTTCTAGAAAACAACCACTTAAAAACAATGCATTTTTTAATAAAAAGTCTAAATCAAAGCTGAAATGAGAAAAAAAAAATCATGGAAATGCATCATTTTTATAACATATTACATTTTAAATTTTCAATGTTCATCTAATTGCAGCACATTTTTTAACCCATTCAGGACCATGGCTGCATATATGCATCTTCAAAATGTGCATGCAGAATATGCTTTTGATACCAGTAACATAACAAAGCAATATTTGTCTTTTTTTAAATAGAACAATTTGGTGATTTTGAAAGTAAAGGAAATTTATTTCTAAAAAATGGCGCCACACAAATAAAATATGTGTAATAGACTCCGGTTCCAAAAGAGTTAATTGCATGTTTTAGTGAACGCAGCAGTGTCAATAATATTAACCCTTTCAGGGGCAAGGTACTTGTATTCGTAAAATGTTCAAATAATTGAATGACACCAGTATTTAGAAGACAATTTACGTGTAAACAATTAAAAGTAAATTTTCGCGCACTTAATATAGATTAAATTTTCATTATAAAATTCCGGTGCCAATGTGGCAATCAGGGATTAAAATTATGTGATGCCGTGACGGCATCACCGCTCTTCAAAGGGTTAAAGTGATTTGTAAAGTAATGATTTAAGCTGTATAATGGATGCATCAAGAATATTCTTTAGTTCGCAGATATTTTCCATTCACTTCTTTTAACTCGTAAAATATAATGTGAACATTAAAAGTTTATCGTTTACTTAAAAGGTTATTATACACAACATAGATGTTAAAAGTTACATTTTATTTAACCTCTGAGTACTTTTGGCTTGAATCCATAGCCTTCAACAGGGAGAAAATTTCATCAACTCACGTCCTATTAATCCTTCTGAGTTTCCTCCTTCGATTTGGAAAAAGAGTCTGTTATTCCTAGGGTGTTGCCGATAGTAGTTCTTCAGATTAAAACATATGTAGAGGAAAAAAATACTGCGTGCAGAGCTGCCAAATCTCCAGCTTTTAGATACCAGTATTTTAATACAGAAAATGTTCTTTTATTTAATTGAAACATTTTGGCGATTTAACACTAGAACGCCCAGAGATTTTACTCAAGTTTCATAAAAATATTTGACAACAGAATTTTTATTTAAAATTATTTGACGGATTTATTTAGCGCAAATCTGCATGGTCTAAATTTAACTCATATTATGAAAGAATTTCTGGTTCCAGTTGACATTTAATAATTTTTTGTCGGAGTCGGATCGACTCCTTCCGGGTGTTCTAGTGTTAAAGGAACAACATTTTCTCTAAGATAATAGTGGTGTATAAAAAGCCGGAGACTAGGCAACTCTGCTGGGTGTATAACTCTTTACTGTTCTTAAGATTTTTAACCTGAAATTGGGTGTATATTGTATGATAGTGCATCGTTACCTACTTGATTGCCTTTACATAAAATTTCTATGGATTCTCTGCATAATGGTCTGACCTCAAATAAGAAGGCGTATTTGGACGAACAGGAGAGCTGCGGATACAAGCCAAAGATACACAGAGGTTAAATAAAATGCATATTTTAAACTTTTAACATCCATGTTGCATATAGTCGCCTTTTAAGTCAAAGACGAACTTTTAAATTTCACATAATATTTCATGATTAACTCAAGGTGGAATTTTGCATTTAGTTTTATGATTTTATTTCTTTGACCCCTTGAGGGGCGGTGGGATATATTACATCCCACAAAATTTTAATGAAGATTCTCACTGAAACTTTTCATTAGACTTTACTTTTTAAACTTTGGTAGAAAGAAGTCAAAAGATTGCTTTTCCTCATTTAGTAGTAATTTTTTTTTTTGTTCAAGTGCGAGTTCAACATTACACAAACACAATTGCTTGTTCTTTAAAGGGTTAATATTGGGTCAATCGGAAAGTCATGTCATGTTGGTAAAATTAATTCGTACCGGAAAATTCTATCATTTAATTATTAGCCATTGATTCTGATATCTAATGTTTAATAATTACCGGGCAGAATTTTCCAGTACAAATTGATTTTCCCAACACGACACAACTTTCCGGTCGACCCAATACTTTCACTTAAAAAAAATAATTTTGTTGCAAAAATTTTTAAATTATTAATTGCCATCAGACTTTACAAAATAAAATTACTTCAAAATAAACAACAACAAAAATAAATGCTTTTCTTCAAGCCCATTATTAAAGCATTTTTTTTTCAAAAATACTTTTACAATTTTGACAGCTGGGAGTTGACCGCATAAGCTTTTGCATGAAAAGTATATATTTAAAGTTAACAATGAGTGGGAGAGAATGACTAAAAAATATATAGACAGAAAATACTTACAGGATGACCCGAAAAATTAATACAAAAAAGAAAATGTGTTCTGGAAAAGAAAATAAGGTAAGACATGTTCAAAATATATAACATAAAAGTTATAAGAAAAAGAAAAACACAAGGACAACGATGGTGAAGTAAAAAAAAGGCATATATTATCTTTCTAATTATTACAATGTCTGAAAGGGATCCTGTTACATGAAAATTTAAATGGGTTTCTCAACAGGAAGGGAAACGATAGAAAGAATGAAAATAAAATGAAAAAGGACTTAGCTGGGCTAATTACATTCCTGCAGCATTACATTTTCTTTCTTTCAAGGTGAGCCCCTAATTCTTGCTGTTGCACCTTCTTTTTACTAGCATAAGAGTGCATCTGGAAAAATTCCCACTGACATTGGCTACGAGGCTCGAGGATGCCAGAGAGTGAAAGGCGCCAAGTGCATCGACTTATGCCAAGGCGAGAATGTAAATACATGGTCAAAAGCTATACCTATCGCCAAGTGATAAAACCGACTTTTAGTAACCCTAACATTCAGGGCCCGACTTATGCAGGGGCATGCGGGGCAGCTGCCCTGGGTCCCCCTTTTTCAGGGGGCCCCCATAAGAGTAATAAGGATTTTCATTAAAAGGTGCCGAATGATTAAAATTTGTCAAAAGTGACCAAAATTCATACATTTTGAAACATATAGGAAGGGAGTGCGCTCCCCATTCCCCTCTCTGCTTCCATTCCAGTACACCCTCCAACCATGCAAAAAACAAGCTATATCATTAGAAAACTAATGATTTCAATTTTAATATGACAACTTAGTATTGTATTGTTTTCAAAAGAAATTATTTATTAACGTTTTCCCCGTAGTGTGGCAAGTTAAAACCATTAATTATGACCAATTTGGAGCTTTTTCTTTTAGATATCTTATAACGTACTCAGATAAGCAAAGTAAAAGTTTGCAAAGAAGTTCTCACCTCAACCAATCTATCATTTTTTCTACTTATTATCCTACTAGTATTTTTTCCTTAAAGTTGTGACCATCTTTTTGTGATATCCTGCATACAGATGTGAGAGTACTGGTACAGAATTTATGCATACATACAATATGTATGAAGTTTAACACTAGCAACTTCCGCATTATTCACAAAACATTCTGTAAATAGATAGAAGGGGGGCCCCCAGGATGATTCTTGCCCCAGGGCCCTCCATAGCCTAAGTCGGGCCCTGCTAACATTGGCGAAAGTAAAGAACAGAAGATTGGTTGGATGGGGGTAATAAAGCACGAATCAATACACTGAGCCCACATACTGAGTTGAGCACACAGCAGCTGAACTGGAAACTAAATTAAAAAACACCAAGGAGGTAGTTGAGGCAAATTTAAACAGAAGGAAAGTCCACAAACTGCGAACTTTTACGTGCAAGATTTAGATATTTTTAAAAGAACTGACTGATACAGAATGAAAATTAATTTAAGAGAATTGGAAGTAAAGAGGGATTCGCCATGGCGAATATAGCTTTATAACATATTCCCATACCTCCAATTAAAAAAAAAAAATTGAAACGGATAGGGTGCAATCACCTTTATCCTGATGAAATTTTTTTTTCTTTTTTTTACAGAAAAAGGGAAGTTATCTAAATAAACATATAGGATGAGAAACCCATAAGTACATATGCACACGGTGAAATCAGGATTTACAATATTATAAAACTATTAAGAATGTACAGAACAAAGTGATGATCATTCTTCTCAAAAAACAGACTTCTGCTTAACAATTAGCAGGATTAATCGACAGTCTATGCCCTAGGGATGAGCTTTACATAGATGGGCATCTAAGAGAAGAGAGATAAAAGTAAAAAAAAAAAAATTAGTAAACATGGCACACATAGATTTTGCAGTAATATAAGAGATTAATGTACATATATATCTGTACCTTGGAACAAAAAGGGTCAATGTCCAAAATTGAGAAATTTCAGTTAAATGCACGAATGAATTCAGGATGCAATATAAAGTAATTGTTAAAAAGGCCAAAGTCCTCCCAATATTAGATCATTGAAAACAAAATATTTTGTCAAGGCCGATGTTACTTACTGTTGATGTAAAAATGGCCAATTTAAAATGTATAAAAAAAACTAAATCAACGTAACATTAGATTGCAGTGAGAAAAACATTACTGAATTGAAAGGTACAACTTTGAAAAATTATAGTACAGAATTCGCAGCAAGATTCTTAAAATTCCTCAAACTTAAATTGGGTTTTCTGCCATTTGATAAAAATGGACATTGGCCCTTTTTGTTCCAATGTACAGATATATAGATGAACATTTAATTTTTAAATTTTTTTTTTTTTATATTGAACACAATATGACACCTAACTATGGAGAAATACCAGTGCACTTTTGCACAACCATCTTTTGATGTATTTTAGTATTGCAATTCAATTGCATTTAACCCTTTCATTCCCATGGTAGAATACGTTATAGAAATTGCGTAGTACAAAGAATCCGAATTTACACCAGAAAATTTCACATTATTCAAATATGGAAGTGGTCTGTTATTAAATAAACCAAATATTGCTATTTTAATTTTCTGGTATGAACTTGGAATATCCGAATTAAAAAATCCACTAACATCATGATGCCATTTGGACTCACTGGGAGTGAAAGGGTTAAGCACAGCAACTTTTCTGTGTCCAAAAGTGTTAAAAAAGGACAATTGTAAGTTTCTTCAAGACAACAGGCAGTTAGTGAAAACCTTGCCTTTCATGTAAACAAGAAACCAAATTATTCCATATGCATATATACATATATATAAACGCTTAAATTTTAAAAAGTTGCAGAAAAAAAAACTTAATTTTCCACATGAAGAAAAAACTGAAGTATAGTTTAGTCAACTATAGTTTTTAAATACGTCTAGATTTCAAAGCAACAAAAACAACTCTTTTAAGGACTATCTGGCAACAAAACACAACTTTAAGCAGTGTAAAAGAAATTCAGATTTGTTGTACTATCCACTTAAGGACTTGGGAAGGCAAACACATCTCCAATCACAATAAAAAAAAATATATACTAAAATTAAATATATCTTTACAAATTAATATATGAAATTATTGAAAACCTATCATCAACGGATGTCACATGTCTTAGAATTGGCCAGAGACTAAGTACATAATGAAAGGCAGCAGAGTTAAATTATAGTAATGGGGAAGTTGCACTCATTTTAAATTGTGCTTTCTTTTATGTGTAATTGATGAAGACGATCTTACATTCCTCAAAACTCAACTCGAAATCGTAAAAATAATTTAAAATAACTAGTTATTGCAGTTATAAACTCCTTTAAAAGCAAAACAAAACCACGTGATCCAAAAACGGGATGGAATTGGTTTGACGTCACTACACATGAAACGCGGATTCTCCGTAGCTGTCTGCATTGTGCTTGCAAGCTGTTTTCCATTGCTTTCTGTTTGTTATCTACTATAAACATCTTTTAAAGACTCATTTACACAAAATCAAATTAGAGTCAAAAGATTATTTTAACATATCCAAATATAATGTACTATTAATTTATACATTTGTATTAATTTTCATTTAGAAAAGTGCTGCAGTTGGTTGGATTCGAAAAATATGAAATTATACCTTCTAGATTTAGTTATTTTCCCCCTCAAATTTATTTTAAGGGCATAAAAAATGCATTTCATGTAGGTAAAGATACAAGAAGCTAAAGCTAAACGGCACATTTATTTTAACTTACTCTGATTTACTTAAAAGAATAAAGAATGATAGTTTTATTAAAAAATAAATCGTAAGTAAAGTAAAATCGGCTTTTTCAAGTTCTTGAAATGTAATATTTCCTTAATTCATTGTAATGCTTAATAATTCTTTTTGTTATGAATAAAATTTCGTGTAATGCAGGTTATATTACAGATAAAAAATTAACTCGAATTTACTATGAGAAAATGAAATTTTAAGCAATAACGCAGAAAACAAGAAAAAATTCTATGTTTAATACTGACTTATGGAATAACAATTTTAAATTAACAACTGTCGGTAATAAGTGCGTATCCATAGATCAGAAATAAATTACTACAACATACGTGAGTAAATTTATAAGTATTGCCTTTTATTTATTATTTTATGTACTTACTTAAAAATAAGTATTAAAGCAAAAACTTAAAAAAAAAATACACTCTTTTATAAGTATGTTTATCTTAATAATCACACCTCATTTTATGATTGCAATTCATGATTTTCCCATAAAATGTCCAATATAATACAATAATTTGACATGGTTATCGAACCCGATTATGTAAAATTCACTGCTTTTTTTACATTTGGTAGAAAATGTAAACTCGAGAATTTATTTTGAAAAAAATTGTAATCTTTGCTCTATTTCTGTTTTAATATATGGAAAGAGGAAAGAAAAGAAAAGCATTATTTAAACTATCATTTAGAATTTCTAAATTGATTTTCAACGTATAATCATTGTTCAATTAATATGAAAGTGTTAATTTATTCAAGCATTTTTCTTAAATATATTACACTCTTTATTTTTAACTTATATTTTCTACCTTTTTACTGTATAAACTAATTGCAGCTAAACAGCCATTTGACCTTTTTAGAGCTACTGTAGTTTAGAGCATAATAAATCCACTGTTGTTACAACTTGTAACGACAATGTGTATTCGACGATTTGTCAACTGTGATGGGCTAACGGAAAAACCCGTTAAAATTAATGTATTAATTTATAATTAACTTGAAAACAAATTAACTAAAAATATTAAAATGTTGCATTGTCACTGGAAGCATACCTTTGTGCATACCTTTGTGCATAACTTTTATATTTCTTAATTTATCTGAAAGTGAGTGAAAGATCGAATACAAAATCCTATCATTACATGCAAAAACCAAATTAAGTTAAATAAAAAAAGTGTAAAAATAATTTTATTACCGTTTTAGTATTATTTGCTTACGAATAAGTTTTGAATGCATGTAGTTCTTTTTGTTTGTTTGAGTGGTTTGTTTGAAATATAGTTTCTCAGAATGTTCTACTTAATATTTATCAGGTTCTAAACATGTTATATCAGTCTTTTCCTCAATGCTCTAACTTTCGTAAAAAAAGAAAAAAAAATCATCATAATAATAATAATGAAAATGATTTGAATATCTTGTTAAAGAAAGCAGTATTTTCATTTTGAAAATAAGCATCACTATAGAAAACTGCAAAATTTGAATATGTTGTTCAGGTGGAGGACACTCTTTTCACATTTGAAAGTAGACATCTCATTATACATAAACTTTTTATAGTGACATATAAATAATTTAGCATATATTATCATTCAAGATTAATTCTTTGTTTGGATAATGCATTAGTATCATAAGGGCAACGTTAAGAGATGGTTTTGCTATAATATCAGAGTAATTTCTAAATTCAATTCACAAATAAGACATGAATTTGCATGATTATTATTTTTTAAATTATTTGGAAGGTATGGATTGAGTATTAATTTATCAATAAAAAATTAACATAAAGCCAAAGAATAAAGAAAGCCTTTATTGATCATGTATAAAAATTCAAACATATTATCATTCTTTCAATCTGAGGCATTCCCCGACTTACGTATTATGCGACATATGTAGATTCGCAAATATGTAATAAATCTCAAACATCAAAATTGAGAACATACTAGCATGTTTTATAAACGTTTATAATTATTTTATAATATTTATTAATTTATTACTTATATGTAATTTTAATTCCATAATCCACAAAATATTTGTTATTTGAAAAGTGTCCTTTCAGTTTGCTTTTATATATATATATATTTTTTTTTCATACTACTTTATATCCGAGGAAGCACTGCTGTATTATTCTTCATTTACAAAATATTACTAAATATTATATATATAATAAATATTGCACTTTTTTATAAAATTATGCTTAAGTAATTTACAAATTCGACTTGTATAAAATGCAAGTTACGTAAAAGTTTACAGAACACATTGCTTACATAAGTCGGGGGGGGGGGGATGCCTGAATTTATCTTTTGGTCCTTTTAACTACCGTTGAAATACTGTTAATTTATAACAAAAATTAAAAAAAAATAGAGTTCATAAACTAAACAGTGAGTTGTAATCTGCAGTTTTATAAAACGTAAAATTTTCAATCCCAAGGTCTGATGAAGTTCACAAAACTGATAGTACCCATATGAAACATTTTTGAAGAATTGTTAAATTTTTTTGGGTATATTTATATAAAAATTCTGTAAGGCTATCTTAAAGCTACCTCAGCAAATTGCTCTCTTTCTTAGTTTATCTGTTTTTTGATTCAAAAATAGCTTATTTAACAACTGGAGAGATAAAACATTTAACGAAAGCAGGGCAAATGTTTATTTCAAATATAAAATAAATACAAAATCCTTTTTTATAAGTTGCCCCCCCCCCCTCCCGTCGGTAATGAAAGAAATACTATTTGAACCAGTTTGTGAAATCAATTATTGTGGAATATTAATATGAAAAAGGAAAGTACATTATTCTATAAAATAAAATTGTAGTATAAACTTGTACTGATATTTTATTTCTACATCAAGATCTCGAAATGAAAATCCTTAGAAAAACGAAGGGGTAAAAATCTCACTCGAATTCACAATATTATTTATTCATTACAACAATTTAAAATGCTTTTAGTTTGTTCTACTAATCATTTTTAAGAAAAGAAAGAAATCATCCAGTGTAACCCAAGCCTATCTTCATAGAAAAGTACAGGGGAAAATACAGCAAAGATTTGTTTACATGTGCAGTGACGTCAAAACCGCTTTTGTCACGTGACGCGGCTTTTTCCCGCCAAGACGAAAACTGCATTTTTAAAGTTGATTTAATGGATTTTCCGAGTTTCAAAAAAACGAAAAAATGGTATCAAAATGCTCGTACTTTTGTACTCTATAAAATGCAAGTTAAATTGAAAAACGTGCAATTTCCCCATTATATTTTAAAGTGAACATACCAATTAAATGAATAAAGAATATAATATTTATTTACATTTTATTTGCAAATAGTCAGTATAATCTAGATACTTAAAAAAAAAAAAAAAAACTATATAAACAGACCAGTAAAAGGTGAAGAAAAAAGATTTAAAACTGCTTTCTGTTAACTGAAAGAATGACATAACATATTATTGACACAAGCTAAAAAGGACAATTAAAAGTGATAATACATGTAATTACATGTTTTTTTTTAATTCATTTATTGACTTTATGTTATGGTTACATGATACAATGAATGATATCGTTTAAGACCTTTACTAAAGGAGCATTTAACATTAACATGCTTTAACATTTAAATTATTTTACCCAATGCATATTTTTTTATTACTAAATGCAACCATTAAATTGCAACTTTTTATTTCTTTATGACATGTGTTTACTATTAAGGGTAACTGTATTGTGACATTTCCAGTATTATTCCCAGTAATACACAAAGGGAAAATGCCAACACTTAAATCTTAAATATATTTTGAGAATCTATAAACTGGTAACTATTCAAATATTATCAGGTAACCCAACCATTAAAGGATGTTAAATGAAAAGACTTATACACACAATATACATTTTTAATATATAAGCCTCACAAATAACAATTAATCACTACATAAACAATAACTATTTACTTGACTATATAAATTGCATCAAATTGTGCAACATAACAGAATACTACAATTGGCTTTTCAAAGTTATCATCACCTATAGCGTTTATTTTATATTATAGCATATATAAAAGTTTTAAATGTGATATTGTAATGTATATTATAATTCAGAGTTTCCCCCAGACAGTTTCAGGAGGGTGCTGCACCCTGCCTGCCCTTAGGTTTACAAAATAGTACCCCTCTTGCCCCTCATTAAAAAAATTAGCTCCCTTGTTGCCCCCAACTGAAAAAAAGTGCCTTTACTCCTTTGTTTATTAAAAAATTTACTTGCATAGTAAAATTTGACTCATTGCTGTCTTTAAAATAGTGTTCTGTCTATTAAGGCTGTTCCCAACTGCTTTCGTCAACTAGCGCAAAACGTTTTTACACATTCACTAACTCATTTATAAATATAAAGGTACAAAATTGGCAGTGCTGACTAGGGAAGCAATTTGGAATCGAACTGTTTTTTCCATTTTTTGATCAATAGATTACCTATCAAGTTATAAGCGAAATGGGTCATGTGAGCAAAG
The DNA here is from genome assembly GCA_963932465.1 of Maratus speciosus. NCBI lineage: Eukaryota > Metazoa > Arthropoda > Arachnida > Araneae > Salticidae > Maratus > Maratus speciosus. The sequence continues at coordinate 554,484,702 of OZ010787.1, read as the reverse complement.
CGTTTTTCTCCCTTCCTGACTCTTTTTCTTCTCTCGTCCAGAAATTCTGTACAAAATGTCAAGTTTGACAGTATTTTCTAAAAGATCTATTATGTTTACAATAAAACAAAAAGAACAGTTCGATGACACAGTTTCTGAATAACAACACCTGTTAGTTTTATGCGTTTCCGAACAAAAATCAATTTAAACTTATGTCAGAAAGTTGCCCCTTTGGATTTGAGAACAGCCTTAAATATTAAAAAGTAGTTTTAAAAATCAAAGGAATGCCATTTAAAATTTCAAGAACCCCTTAAGAATCCAAAAGTGCCCTTTTCCCACAAGCAGCGCCCTGTCCTTTTTTAAACCTGGGGGAAACTCTGATAATTTGATAATAAAATTTACTATTACCAAGCACATTTGTAAGATATTTATCCAAATATTATAACAATGTAAGTAATATCAAAGTAAACAAATAAATTAATTTAAGAGAGAAAAAAAATTAACTTATTTAATTGTAGAGAATTCATGTCCAAAAAAACTCATCATCCAGGATAGGTCAACTTATAGAATAAGTAAATTTCAAACAGGGATGGCTCCATTGTCACAGATCATTTTCATGCGCAGTAGTTCCTCTTGACAACACCTTCAAGACTAGTACTGCAGATCCACCAGACTATCAACCTAAAGCATTGCTCCCTGTACACAGGAACAACTACTACAGTGAATATGAGTGCAAAAAATGTAAACCATTAATTAATAAAAGTTAATAGTATAAAAAGTCGCTGTTTTGATTCCTAAAGAGTCTGGTACACAATCTTCTCGGAGAAACAGTCGTAGGACTTGGAGAAACAGGTATCTAATTAACTGGTGAAGAATGATGAGATGCAGTAGTGTCTGATAGACGGCTGTTATTGTTATAGCTACTTGGTGACAATTGATCAATAGTAGATGCATGTGATACAAGTGATGACGAATTAGGTTGAACTGGTGATAGGTTAATATTGCTGTTGTTCATAGATGAGGAACTGGTTGTTGAATCACAATCTTCCATCAGAGTTACCCTTTTATCATGCACAGGTAATGCATTATCAGACAAGAAAGGTACAGGAAAGTTGCTGTCTGAAACATTATGTGTCGACGAAGAGTCACTGCTTTTTTGAGCAGACACAGGGGAATTTTGTAACTGTTGCTGTTCAGCATTATTATTAGGTGATGGGGACGAGGAATTCTGAGACATGTCATTTTGAATTCTGTATTCTTGGAAATGGGCTTTCTGGGGATGACCTTAAGAATTCTATCAGTGTGCACTAGTATTGGAAAAGCACTGGAATTATTACAAATTTGTAACTGCACAACTGATGGAGAAATAATTTTCTTTACCCAGTATGGACCCTGTTTTCTTTTTTTGGAAACGTTAGGAAATGTAATGAATACCTTATCATTGCATTCTAAATTCATAAACTTCCTCTTTGTATTACATCTATCAAGAGTGTCTCTTTTAAATTGTTCATTGTTGATGTATGTATGACGGTATATCTTGTTTAATATTTTAAACATCTTGTGCATGTCTTTAGTGTTGGGATCCAAAGTCCAGTTACCTTGTGACTTGTAATTTTCATATAAGTCTGACATATCTGTCAAAGTGCACTTGTTTGGCGTGAACTTTGTGGCAGGGTGAAGAGTTGAATTGTACAGATTTTGATGAGTTTTCATGGCTGTGAAAAAGTCGTAGCAATCAGAAAGCATGGTATTAATGGCAGTTTTCAACTGCCTGTTTAAGGATTATGATAAACCGTTTGCTTGTGGATGGGCTATTGTAACAAATGTTAATTCCATGTGTAACTTGTCATTAAGAGAAGAAAAAATGTTGAAGTCAAATTGTTTTCCCTGATCAGTTTGTACAATATCAGGTTTTCCATGGGTAGCACAGTAATGCGAGCCTTTGTTACGGGCGGGGCAGAAATATTTTGTAGGTTGTACAATTCTAAATGCCTTGAGAAGTGGTCAACAATTGTCAAAATATGGGAGTGATTTTTAAAGGGACCCACAAGATCCATAGATACCTTTTGGTTGCAAGCCGTTGGCAAAAGAGGAGCTTGTGCTTTATGTAAATTTTTGTGTAGCAAACAGGTCTGACAGGAGTTAATGTAGTTAGAAACTTCTGCAGCCATAGTTCTCCATGTAAATCTCTTTTTAACATTTTCTAAGGTTTTGTTGAATCCAGCATGTGTTACATGAGCAAGGGTAAGAGCTCTTGAAAGTAAAGATGGGGATAACACTCCTCTGTGTAGGTTATTAAGTTCCGATGAAAAAAATTTATCACAGCACAAAATGTTTGTCTCCGGATTTTAGTAGTATGGACTGCTTTGTTCACTCTATGCATTATTTTCTGCTTTATTGATAATTTTTGCTTGATCTTTTCGCTGTTCACTTTACAAAAGTTCATCTGATATATGGTTGTCAGTATTAATATTAAATAAAAAAGATGACTCATGATTGGTGTCAAAATGGTTACATTTCTGCAAACCATGCAGTAAATTGTTTCTTAAATCTAACTCAGAACTCTCAACTGGAATGATTTCATCTGTTGTAAAGAGCTGAGGGTTTGTGATTATGTCCTCAGATGGAGAAGGAACAGGTATTCTTCTGATATAATCTGCTAAGATGTTTACAGAACCAGGAATGTGTTCAAATGAGACGAATGATTTTATTTTCTAGGCAATTTGTTATTTTTTCTTGATTATTTCAAGTAAATTTTTTAGGAAAAAAAGGGGCTTTTTTGTTGACCTGTCCATCTGATCTATAACTTTTGAAAAAAATAACCCAATAACCATAATTATGTTATATTGCTGTTTTCATTGGAGTTTTCATTAGAATGCTGTTTTCATTGCAAAATGGCATAATTTATCCTCTTTTTATTACATTTTGTCAGTTAGGTCTTTGTCATTCTAAGACAATATAAACCTACCAGAATCAACATGGCAGCGTTTAAAATCTTTCGTTGTCTGCTGGTCCAAAACCAAAATTAAAGCGGACCACTAATTGGAAAAATTTAGTGGTCCACAGTAACTTTTTTTCCTTCTCTGACAGGCAAATGTGGTTTTCTCAGAACTAGAAAAATTTACAACAGATTGTAAATCACACAATTTCATTTTATTTTTAAAATAAAAAACTGCATTAAATCTTTCAGCGAGTTGAAATAAATAATCCAAAATAAAATATTTAAATAATAATTTAATAGTTTTTGTTTATGTACAGTTGCTTATTTAAATTTAAGATATTTTTGTTTGTATACTTGGGGGGGGGGGGGGGTCACTCAAAGGTTAAAATGAACTCAGCAGATTCTAATTCTGACATGTGTTTGGCGATTTAGTGAAAGCATGTGTTATTTCATATATTAGTTTACAATATTGTTTGAATAATGTGCACCTCCTTTATTTATTTTAGAGATGTGCATTATACATGGCTAAATATGGTAAATATTAACTGTAGTGTTGACATTTGGGCATTTTTAAAAATTCAAAAAGCTAACATTATTTTCCAATAGTAATACCCACCTATTTAATCTCTCATTAAATAAGATGAATATTATTGTCGGATTTAGTGGAGGGTATACACAGTGCACCCTGTGGATTTTGTTTTAGAAGCTCCGTAGACTCTCTGTTTTTCAAATAAAGCACTGACAAACTTTATCCATAATATCCATGACTAGTGTATAACTTCTGATGTTTTTATGACTACAACACCGATTACTGTTCAAAAAGTGATAGCATTGTGAATTTAACCCGTTCAGGATGAGCATCTCCCACATAAGTTTCATTCTATTGGCACCACTTGGGGGAGGGGGGGGGTAGCTTTACCTTATTAATCATCAAAATGTCTTAAGCAAGGCAAATATTACTTTTCTTTTTGACCAGTATCAAAAACAAATTCTGTATGCATCTTTTTAAAAAATATATATGCATATTCCCTAAAAGGTTTTTAAAAAAACCCTCCTCAACTGGCAACACATTAATTGCTTTATTAATCTACTAGCAGACCCGCCCGGCGTTGCCCGGGGTTTGTAAATAATAACCTTAAATAAAACTTAAGTTTGTATGATTTTATATCTTTGGAAATTATTTTAAATGAAACTAATTTCAGAGGCTCCATTGCCTTCCGCAGTGTCTAATGCGTTCCCATCAAACTTCCTTCCGAACGAACCTGTAATCTAGATCCCCACTACATACGGCAGCATTTACCAGAAGTGCCCGCACATGCCGGAGACAATCGAAAACCAAGTTGAGTGAGCCAAACCTCGTAGGAATCAAGCCCACAGAAACCAAAAAAAAGAATGCGCCATTAATGTTAGAAAATTCTGGTAACTAAAGTCTAACATAAAATTTCATAATACAGAAAGTAGCTGAATTGTAATCTAAGTTGAAGGAAGCAAATCCCGTTGAAATTGGGCCCTTAAACCCGAGGAAATAATGCGCCACCAAGCGGTGGAAGATGCCTCCTCACCTGAATCACTGTTAGCATTAACACAATATTTAATAAACGGATGAAATCCCTTATCTAAAGTTACCTATAAAGTAACGCGATTTTTAATTTACGGCTGTAGTGAGTAGATGTAAGCTAATGCTGAAAAAGGAGATTAATGCTCGAAAAAGGTGGTAGCTGATGTATAAAGAAAGACCGGGCCCTAGGGGCCAGGGTCTTAACTGGAATGTAGTTGGTTATAAGAAAAATTTTTAGGGGTTTTAAAGCAGCTAGAAGACGCTAAAACTATGTTAAAGAAAATTGCAATAGAATAGGATAGGTTTTAAAGAAGCTGCCACAAAGGCTCCATGAAGACGATTAATATTCAAAATTGGTGGTAGCTGAAGTCTGCAATTTTTTTTTGTCACTCATGTAGTAGCTGGAGAACCGAAGAAGTTGTTAGGGAAAAAAAGTTCGTGATTCGGAACATTTTTAAGGTAGCTATAACAATGGGCTGAAAAGGGCCCAACTGTTAGTTGAGAGCAGGCCCTAACATGAAAACATGTTTAAATGTTTTAGTACTTAGCGTTTCAGATCTCCAATTAGTCAAAATTAATCATAGGGTATGAAATAATCATTAAAATAATATTTTAAAGAAATGCGAAAAAATGGGATAAATGCTTAAAAAGGGGCCCTAGAGTTCCAATAAAAATATGAGGGTGATGGTCTAGGGAGAAGAGTCAAAGACACAATTTTAACATCACGCAATGAGAAGGTGAGAAAATTAGGGTGTAAAAAATGCATAGCACACAAAAAGTTCAAGGGGCCCCGGATCGGGCCCTACAGGACCCTAAGTTGCCCCAGGATTTTAACTGGAATATAGAAACTGGAGAATAACTAAATGGAAAAATGATTCCAAAAATGAAGTACGGATTAAGAGAGGCAATTTATTAATAATTTATGGTGCAAAAGCTTCAAGGGGCCTTGTACCGGGCCCCTAGGGGGAAGGGACTTAAGCGGCATGTAGTTTGGTATAAATACACTTTTTAGTAGTTTTTCATGTCATCTGAGTATGCTAGAACTATGGCAAAGAAAATTGCAAGGAATTCGGATAATTTTTAACCAAGGGCCCTAAGACGATTTATATTCAAAATTGGTAGTAGTTGAAGCCTGAAATATATATATATGGGCGATTCTACGCAAATAGGCCATTTTCATCATAGTAATGAAGAAAAAATAAATCATGTCAGAAGTTTCTAATTTTTTGTAACAAGACACTAGAAAAGCTCCTTATTGGGGAAAAAAATAGCCGTCAGGCTTAATATTAAGAAATTCTATATAATTTTTAGATTTTTATTAGAATTAGGGGATGATTACAATGTGAGGAAATGACAATTTTGTGAAAAACAATTTCAAATAATATTTTTAAGAAAGCTTTTGTCCAGAAAGATTAAATCTACATTCTCTGCTATTAAGAGGCTCTAGAGGTTCAATTTTTTTTAAAACAAAGTCACATGTTGTCATAAATATCCTCTTTCATATGCCACTTAAACTTTCCATTGCCTGTAGGTTCAACAGAATTTACTTTGACTGATTTGTCATCAATTTCCAATAGTTCTCCATTTTAATTTCATGCTCCAAAATTATCTAATCCAAATGATCTAAAGCTACCGTTAAATAAAATTTATTGAGTCCCCATTATTTGTATGCATATTACCCTTGTTGCCAATCTCCTTTGAAATGTATTGCCTGAATTTCTTCAAGGAATATACAAGAAAAGTTTTCGCTGAAATCTATATGCAATAAGATATAGTTTTGTGCTTAAGATGACTTTATTTTCTTAATTGCTTCATATTAATAAGCTGTGTACCAGGAATATTTTCAACTGAACGCTAAATTCTTACACAAATTATTTTGATGAAATTTCTTTACGAAATTTTTTTTTTTTTTGGTTTCCTTGCTGACTTTTCTTTTACCTTTTGCATAATAAATAATATTTTATACATTGATTTGCCTAAAAATACGCATTCATTTTCATCAAAAGCATTAAATTTTCAACAAAAATATCTTTTCTACAAGTTTTTTAAAATAATAGAACAATTCTCTCACATGAGAATCATTCCCTCACATGAGGGAATGACTAGTGAGGGAATGATAAAACGTACATTATTAGTTTTTAAAATTTGTACTTATAAAGTAAATTTAAAAAACAATACATGTACTCAAATTATCCCTTCAGAGAAATCTAAACCACCCATTAATACATTTTTAGAAAATTAATTTAATTTTATAAATTTAAATGAGGGAATGATAACATCATCTTGACATTTGCCCAATCTGTCCATTAAATTATTCCTTACACACTGAACTATTTTCCCAGGATGGCTAAAAATTGTTTTATGGACAGGTAAGACCCATGTGCTGAGCACATATGCAATGTTTCAGTCTACAGTAGTACCACTTATCTCAAATATCCAGAATTATTAATGAGGGAGGGAATGATCGAAAATATGAGTTGCAAACTTTTTTGCCAAATAAAAATTGCATGTGCAGACCAAAATAATAATGTAATACAAAGAAATAATACTTTATGTGTTCATATTAAAATATAGAAGTCAGAATTTTTTTTCAAAAATAATTCAGTAAGAAATGGTATTATTTATATTTTTGGGTGGTAGTAGTTGCATGTGAGGGAATGATATTTAATAGGTTTAAAAATTTATTTTAAATATATGTTTTAATTAATAGTTAAATTTCATGAGCTAATATGATAAAACCATGTCTAAACTACATGTTAAAAAAAAATGCATTAGGTTTTTCTGTTGAAAAAATTTAAATATCCTCCAGTTTCATCATTATGGCCTATTTGCGTAGAATCACCCATATATATTTTTGTCATTCATGTAATAGCTGGAGAACCTAAGATGTTGTTAGAAAAAAAAGTTAGTGAATCGGACTATTTTTAAGGGAGTTATAATAGGGGGCCCAAAAGGGGCTAACAGATAGTTGAGAAAAGGCTCCAAAATGAAAACATGTTACAACGTTTTAGTACATAGCGTTTTAAATCTTCGATTAGTTGAGATTAAGCGTAGGGTACGAATTAATCATTAGAAAATAATTTAAAAGAAATGTGCAAAAAATTGATGAAATGCTTAAAAAAGGGCCCTAGGGCCCCAATAAATATATGTGAGTGTTGGTCTAAGGAGAAGAGTTCAAGACACAGCTTTAAAACTATGCATTGCAAAGGTGAGAAAATTAGGGTGTGAAAAACGCATGACCCACAAAATATTTAAGGGGCCCTGGACTGGGCCCTACAGGACCCTAGACGGGCCCATGGTCTTAACTGGAATGTAGGTACAGGAGTATAACTAAATGGAGAAACTATCCCAAAAATGAAGATCGGATAAAAAGGAAGCAATTTATTAACTATTTATTATATTATATTACTATTTATTATTATAACACTAAAACTTCAAGGGGCCCCGTACCGGACTCCTTGAAAGGGGGCCAGAGTTTTAACTGAAATGTAAAACTGGGGTAGAAACAAAGGAGAATTCACCCCTAAAACGAAAAAGATCGGATAGAAAAGAGGCATTTTATTAACAATTTAGTGCACTAAAATTTCAAGGGCCCTGTACCGGGCCCCAAGGGTACCAGGGTCTTAACTGAAATGTAGAAATGGCGGTAGAAACTGAAAGGAGAATTTACTCAAAAATTGAAGAAGATCGGATAGAACAGAGGCATTTTATTAACATCTTAGTGCAATAAAACTTCTAGGGGTTCTGTACTGGGCCCCTTAACAGAGTGCCAAGGTCTTAACTGAAATGTCGAAATGGGGAACAAACTGAAAGGAGAATTCACCCCAAAAACAACGAAGATCGGATAGAAAAGAGGCATGTTATTAACAATTTAGTGCACTAAAACATCAAGGGGCCCTGTATCAGGCCCCTTGCAAATGTTCCAGGGTCTTAACTGAAATGTTGAAATGGGATAGAAACTAAAAGGAGAATTCACCTCGAAAACGAAGAAGATCGGATAGAAAAGAGGCATGTTATTAACACTTTAGTGCACTAAAACTTCAAGGGGCCCTGTACTGATCCCCTTGCAAGGGTGCCAGAGTCTTAACTGAAATGTAGAAATGGGGCAGAAACTCAAAAGTATAATTCACCCCAAAATCGAAGAAGATCGGATAGAGAAGAGGCATGTTATTAACGTTTTAGTGCATAAAAACTGAAAGGGGCCCAGGGACCTCGGCCCTTAAAAAAATTAAAAATCCGAGCCTCGGGTGTATCAGGATCTGTCGTGGACTAATCACATCTGAATTTTCAGACTTCTACGTGTGGTAGTTTTTGCTAGCCATCGCACACAGACACACAGAGCGATTTATTCTTTTATTAGTATAGATATATTTTTGGTGTTGGATCCTATTTGACTCAGTCATTTGCTTTTTTTCCCCTTGATAAATCAGTCGTATTAAGTCAAATAAACTGGAAAAGCAAACCAATGATATTTTTTTATAATTACGATTTTGTCATGTCATTTAATGATCCTTAATCATACTTATTTGTATATTTAACAACATTCTTATAAATTAAAACATGTCAGTCATTAATACTGACATCAGGCTATTAAAACAGAAAAAAATATTAGCAAGTATCTTGAGTCTGTTTTGTATTTTTAGAATTTTATTATCAAATTTTCAGTTTTAAGTTAAAGATAGTTAATGGTAGCAGTCAAAATATTAATGGTTCCATGTATTTTTATCTATTCTAACTTCAAAATTACCACTAACAATTACAAATGTACAAAAAAAAACCTTGGTTTCTTACTGCTTACATTGTCTATTTTATATGAAATTTACAATTTTATTTAAGAATGGAATTAAATATGCATTTAAATTCTTGAATTATTATTACTATTTAGTTCATCAATGACATTTTTTTTTCTAAATTCTTATTTTTCTTATCTGTAACCATTAAAAAATTCAGAATGGCAACATTTCTGTATTTTTCTTTTTTACTGTGCCACAATATGATGAATGTGAATAATTATCAAATCTACAATGTCATCTTAAAAAAAAAAAAGGAGTCAAATAGAATCTTAGATAGATGCCATTATTTACAGTTTAATAAGATTTTTTTTTTCTTTTTCTTTACAGAAGCATGCTTTCGTGTTCATCAAGATGTGAAAGAAAATGTTATTAGGGAAGGCATTAGTGATTGGTTGATGCAATCAAAATTCAGAAAGAATAGAAAGTATTAATCAGATGACTGGTATATATAAGTATTTCAGGCTGTTTCAAATGATAAAAATACCTACACCAAATTGTACACATACTATGAAATATTTCAGAGCCGAAACTAGGGGGGGGGGGGGGGGGTGCTCTGAGTGCCAGAACGAAGGAGCGCCAAATGCAGATTTTGTTTGTCGACTTTTCTCAAGTCTATGTTTAGCACGGTATTGTTAAAATCTTCCTGTCTGGGGTACGTCAAAGCATAAAAGAATCTAAGGATGATATGGCATAAGGATTCTGTTTAAAGTGGAATTTTTTTAGATTCTGTTTTCAAGATTTTAATAAATCAATACTTAACAAAGCAGATACCGTAGTTCAATATTACATATTTTATTATTACACATTCTAAATGTTAAAATAAATAGGCTATTAGAAAATTAGTAAAATTTTCTTTGTGAACATACTTTGTTGAGGGGGAGTGGGTGTTGGAAAGAAAAATCCAACATGTCACAATTTAAATTTTTCTTTTGTTTATAATTTTATTTTAAAGTAATCCATAGAATTTTTGGAAAATATGCATTCAGAAATTTTCCTTTTATGAAATATCTTTCTTTTTTTAATAATATTTATCTCAGGTAATTCTTTATTTAAGTATTTTAGAAATAGGTATCTATTTGCTGCTTTTTAAAAGCCCTTTTCAAATATCATTTTTTTTTCTCTGAAATTAATCAATCTTTTGTTTTATTATTTTACTTAAACATTATTCTTATAAATCAGTCGGCAATCACCCGAAATAGCTACTCCAGCAATTTCTGGATTTTTCGAGGACGACCTTCAGACGGACAGAGGTTGCACGTACACGTGAATGTTGTGGGACGTGATCTCCCACACAAGTACAGGGCATAAACGATTGCAACCCCCACAGAAGCAGGGGGAAAAATTCTCTCTGAGCATCACTTGGAAAAAAAAAGTGGTTGTGAAATGTAGTCTTCTTGTGAAAAGAAAATTATCTTAAAAAATATATATATATTTAATATTGATGGGCTTATACAAGATGTGAGCCCGTGTCTCAGGACCCAGAGAGTGGGCCCCCCAAAAAGGGCCATGCTAAATGTCTTGCCAGACAGCAACTGGGAGATGTGCAAAATTTCATTGACGTAGCTATGGGTGAGTGATGCCGAAAGGTTATTTCTTTGTGCTGGATTTTAAAATGCTGTTTTATTCAAATTTTTTTTTCTTTTCTTAATTTCCTTCATTAAATCTTAATAATTAAAAGATGTTTAGTAAATTTTATCTCGTCAAAGTTAAATAATAAATAATCAAATAAAAATATACAGATCTAAAAGAATGATAATAATGAAAAGACATAATTTAACCATATGAGTAAAATTTCGTTAGGCAAACAAACTCTCACCTCTTTATTTTAAGCATCTACATATGTTTTCAAGAAAAGAAAAGATTTGTATAAAAATTGAATGAAATATTGCCAAATGAATGAAATATTATTACTTTTCATTATATGAAAAACTCGTTAAAAAAGGCAGGTTAATTAAAATAAATATAAATTTTATTCAGCATTTGGCATTGTGTTTTTTTTTTTTCCTTGTGGTCTTTAAAATTTATTTATTACTATGTAATTTGTTATTTTAGGAACGCGAATATTTTCTTTCAGAGTCGCTAGTATTGGTATTCATTTCTGCAGCAAAAAAAAAAAACGAGGTATGCAATTGGTAATGAAGCCCTTTCAACCCTTTCTCTATTTTAATTATGTATGTTATTAGATAATCTCTTTGTTTATTTAAAATGTCATTTATTCCAAATCATTGCGGTGATGTGTACAAGATTGACGGTAAATAATACTCAAACAGTAGCTAGATCTTTATAGCCTAAATTTTTCTCTCTCTCTCTCTCTTTTATTAATTTTAATATTACCTCATTTTGTCATTTTCACAATGCATGACGAGGTAATACTTCCATCCCTTTTGTACTAACCTTATTACTTTCATGCGACCTTGTGTATGTTTGTGACGATCAAAAATCGTCACCCCAGTGGGGTTGCCAAAATCCATGTTTGCCCCGGGTAAAAAAGGCCATTTGAGTTGTTTTTGGTTAGCATACTTTTTTTTTTGCTTTACGTTTCTGGTAATAATAAGTATAACAACACCTTAAATTTTTCTGTTCATATTTAAGATATTGAAGAACTCTTTCCTTTCAAACTAAACTTCAGTGTTATAATCACCAAAAAATGGTAGTCAGTAAGAGGGGGAAAAAATTATAGCATTTGCATTAAAGTATTGTTCCAGATAAGTCTTTCATTACAGGAATAAATGGCTTTTTTCTTTCTTTAGCCGAAAGGCCATAATGAAAATTAATAAAAATGGGTATATCATTTTATAAATAGGTCTATACATTCAAGATTCTATGCCTATGTGTATAAAAATGATTTTTATTCCATTTAAAATATTTTTACAGAAGATTTATTCTAAACCTTGCAGTGCTCATGTGGCATCTGACAGATGCCATGTATATGTTTGTTGTACTAATATATATTTAGGTCATTCAATTCAAATTTATAAATGCAAAGGGATTCTTGAAGTAAAACATATATCACTATTTTAAACATGTTAATGTGATCATAAAGTTATTTTTAAAATTAATTGTAAGTCTTATTTAAATTTTTACTATAACTTTTTTTAGTTATAGAATTTTTTTTTAAATAATTTTCATGATTATTCTGTTATTATTCTGTTTTGTATTATTTATTGAATATTCATAAATCATAATTTTAAAAAAATCGTATGGTTATAGTCTTTTGCAATTTACAACAGATGGCGACACTGCATAAAATCTTTATAATTATTTCAAAAATATATACATTTTAGAGCATTTTGAATTGATTTTTCTCTAAGTTTTTCAATTATTTTAAATTATCAAGTTCTTTGCATTTTTGTATAGCCATATTAATAAAAGATATTAGTATTAATATTTATCTAAATGCATTCTAGTTTCAAAATTTCTGTAATCCAGAATTTTCTATAATCCGGAATCGCCGTAATCGTGATGATTCCGGATTAAAGAAGTTATAAAGAAACATCTCTGGCGTTTGTGGGACGGTGCATGAGCACTGCATGGTTAAAGATGTTAGCAAAATAAGATGCCTTATCCTTGTGTCTTATCACCTTACATATTTCTCATATTTATTGGCATATTTTTAGCATACTTGCCCATAATTACATGTGGCTTGTATTGCATATATACATAAATATTCCTGCCTCTAGTCTTTCACTTGGTAACCAATTTACTTTGTTTATCTGAAATAAGTTTAAGTTATATTTTCTCTACAAGGAAAAAATAAACTTACCTTTCACTATAAATTCCTTTCTATAACTTTTCTTCTTATCTAAATATAAGGAAATTTGTATATACTCTGTAGGGTATACTCTCTGCTTTGAGCGTATACCCTCTGTCTAGAGTGTATACCCTCTGTTTTTTTTACGACTACACCACTGCGTATAAGTACTCAAAAGTATATATATAAATTTGATTATCTTGAACATATTTAACATAAAAAAATGTATGAAATATCTAAACGAGATGCTATTAACTTTATAAAACTTAAATATCATTAGCAAAGGAAATTGGTAAATAGTAAATATCTATGGCTTTAGTGCATACATCCTACGCCGTAAATAAATTCACATGATGACTTATACATTTTAAAATTTAAAATCAGATAATACAAAGAAAATTAGCAATATTGTGAAAGGGAAAACAGAGAAAATGTGTTGTGATGGGGGATAATGCTACTTAAATTTGATTGAAAGATAAGAATTTTGAAATGCTTCTATTGTAGTGTGTTATCCATAGAAAGAAAATGTAGCCTTCAAAGCTTTTCCACCAACTTTTAATAAGTTACAAAAATCAATTATAAAATGTGTGAATGTTATCAACTTTAATGTTAAATTTAAGTCTTTCTTCAAGATATTTTGTGAACTTTAACATTGAGGTAAGTTGGAAAAGTACAATATAACTCTTTTTGGCACAAAGACATAGATTTAATAGCCTCATTGCATTAATAAAATTCAGTTAAAAACATGTGTGTGACATAGGCCCGTCGCCAGGAGGGGGCAGGTCGGGCAACGCCGACCTGGAAAAATATTTGCCCGTCCTAGCATAATTGACTTGACACTACCCTGATCGAAACATTAAATTTCCGAACTTTCCTTTGCCTCATTTTTTTAAAAAAACTTTCTTTAGAATAGACAGTAACCTAACAGACACGCATCCCTGAAACTTCTCAATTCAAACAAAATACTCAATTGTAAAGACTTTTTTTATCTCTCATTCCAAGAGCTGTAGGACATTTTTCATTTTGTTGCTTTGTAGAAATTTACCTTACAGCCACTCCAAACAGTTAAATTACAGACTTTAGAGAATAATTGGGTTTAGAGATTATCCTCATAACTCTTTCTGATTAACGAAACGTCCGCGAAAATTGTTTTCTTTGTACAACTGTCATACATTAAATTTATGGTAATCAGGTTGGATTGAAACCAAAGGCTCAGATTTTCAGTTGCAGTTGGCTACCTATTTTGTGGCTTGACAGGACAGGTTCCACAAAAAAGGCAACTATCATGTGTTACAATCATGTGGTTTTGTGTTTGTTAACTTCACTATGCTGTTTTTTGGGGGCTTTTCAACAGAAATGGAAAATGGTCTTTGACAGATCAGTTCTTTACACTGTTGCGAATTATAAAAGTTTGTGAAATCAGTGTCACACAGAATCGCAATATCTAGAAACGGTTTTTCAAAGTAAAGAGGATTTATAATTACATTGCAAATGTCATCTATGGCTATTTGAATTTAATATTTTATTATTTGAATATTTTATATTAATTAAATGATATAAATATAATTTAGGAATGAGAATATTACAGATGGACTTCTGAAGTTTCTAAGAGAAGCCTGCTTCACATCCCTGTCACATAGTAAAATGGAATGAGTAACAGGAACGTGATCCTTGGTAGTAGCGAAGAATATTACAGAAATTAATTATCGTTTTATTAAGTACAAAAAGTGTTTGTTTTTTCTGGTTCTCCCCCCCCCCCTTTATTTTTATTTTTTACAAAGATAGCACCTTATTGATTCAACTTTGTAGTTTTTTTTTTCTTCCCATATATCCGATATAAATATCCAAATCAGTCACATAGTTTCTGCATGAAAAACGGGAAATAAATTTAAGTTTGTGAAATGGAAATATAAATTAAAAAATTAACAAAAATCCTAAACAAGCATTAATATTTTAAGCAGGGTTGTAAAAAACCTAGCCCGTGCGGGTTTTATTGAAAAACCCCGGTTAAATGGGCAATTTTCCCCGGGTAAATTAAATTAAAATGCCAAAATGTGGACGATGATTCCACCTTCCTCACAAATAATAATCTTCACAGTTGTCACTATATAGGGAAAACAGGAAAAACTGAGGGAATTTAAAAATGAGTATTAAAAACAAGGAATTTTACTAAACTTTCGTACTTTGCAAAATTTATTTGTTGAAATTTTGAAAATTCTCAGAGGAATTACTCTGGGGAAATTTAATTTTTTGCTCAGGAAAGTGCAAGGCACTTGATTGCTGAAATAAGTGGCAATCCTCATCTCAAATACAATCTTTGTGAACACTTCATAGACTAATAGATGGGAATGATTTCAGTCTTAATAATTACCTCACTATTTTACTCTGTTCTTAAAATACATATACATATATGTAGCATTTTGCTATAGACTTTCAAGCATTTTGGCGATACTAGTACTTCTCGAAATAAAACGTAGTAGAGCAATCAAGGCCAACCATCCGTTATCATGAAAATATCGGATTGCAGTCAGGGTGGCAAGTAAGACAGGCTTAATAAACATTGAGAAATTTCCCATCACATAATGAATAGAGTCATCATAACTTTAAACTGGTTTATTTGACAAAAAACATATCAAACATTCCCAGTAGCTGTTTCATCAACTCTCAATAATCGATCATTCACTTCATAAAACTTTAGATGTTACAAGATTAGGATCTACACATTAGAACGCTCATTCCAAGTGACACAGCTTAATTAAACAACCAAAAAATGTAAATTCTTCTGCTCCTCGTCGATGTAACGATATATGTACTCTGAAAAACAGTGCGCGAACGGATACAGAAAGGTGGATAACCAACGCCAGCAGAGAGATGGGGAAGGACGGGACATGAAACAGGCTACGATTCGATGGGAAGAGGATGATGTCGATAATGAACTCTTTATACGGCATCAGAATTAATGTGCCATTAAATGCTGGTGGCGCATGGAATTGTGGGTATAGAACACCAAAGAACAAATGATATTAAAAAACATTCGAAAGAAAAAGAATTTAGTTTTAGAAGAAAATGAAAAAGTAATTTAATGGGTTTTATAAGATTAGACGAATGGATTAAGGTTTTTAGAATAACAAAAGAATTTTTTTTTTCTTAATAAAAGAATACACAACTTTAAATGCATGAAATAAAAGACAAAGGATATTAAGATATTATTAAAGATAGGTAAAAAAGGAAAAAATATTAAGAATTTTGAATAGTTTTACTAAGAAAAAGGGGCGAAAATTTTTATTATTACATATATATGTGATCCCTTTAATTTAAACAACAAATTTTAAATTGCAAAGCTATCAATTGTGTTTTCCAATTGTTTCCCAATCTAAAGGTGCAAGTAAATTAGTACAAATATATTTTTTAAGATTCAAAGAAGTGAATAAATAAAACAAAATAACCACAAACTGTTAACAAATACATCATTTGTTCTTTTCCAGAAATATATTTAAAAAATCCCAGCCTGGGCAGGTACCCGGGCAGCTACCCACTACAACCCTGATTTTAAGCTATGAAATATTAATTTTTATTTAGTATTTCCTTAATTTATAGCGACAATTTACAAACAATATCACTTAAGGCTGTTTGTAAAAAATGTTTTTGTTCGCTCAACTTTATAATACGTTCGCAGACCTATTTTTAAATGTAAAAACTTGACATTCGCAGGCAAGATTTTAGAAATAATTTAGAGTCAAATAGCATTTTTATTTTTTATTTTTTTTTTAGAAATGCATTGAATCTTAAGTTTTTAACGATTGTGTCTCAGATGACCTTTCCTAGCCTCAAAAATTGTCTTATAACACCTATTTTGCACTTTTTTCTGAAATATTCTTTGTCTTTATAGAAAACGCTATTCGCTATTGTGGGGTCAGAATAAAATAATTGAAACTTTTTGGCATTTAAGCATAAAAATTCTTTTGTGATTTTGCTGGATAATAAAGAGTTCGAATGTATAATATTGAATTATGTTGACATATATTTGCATGATGTTTTTTATTTGTATTGTACTTGCATACCAGCCCGGCGTTTCCCTTGATGTGATGATATTAACTTTAAATTTGTATTACTTTACATGTTTAATCTGATTTTTTTTAAAATTTATACATACTTTTAAACGAAAATATTTCCAAACGAACTTCGTATTGGAGGTCTTGCAAAACTTATACCGAATACAACAATTTAAAGTAAAATGTGCACTCTTTAAAGGATGTTCTATATTTTTCTCTATTTAAATAAAAAATAGCGGATTTGGCATTGTCCAAACTGTTTGAAATTGTTATCAAATATAAACACGTATTATGGTTTCGAAGTAAAAAATTCATGAAAATATATTGATATTTGGTTGTGAGAGGGTTACCTGTTTTGTAAATAAATAACAAATAACAAACGTAATTAAAAGTGCCTTCTTTATATTAAATTTTAAATCATCTAAAATTCCATAAATACTGTAAAACCTGTTTAAATGGAACCTGTCTATAACAAAATCCTGTCTTACAGGAGAGCATTTCATGGCCCTGCTGAAAGGAATACCATACAATAAGTGATGAATTCAGGGTGTAACCTGGGAGGCAGGTTCTCCCCTGAGCATCGAAATGTCACTACCGGAAGCTTTGTAATTTTGTGCTTATTAAAGTTGTAGAAGTACAATTCCCTCTATAAAAGTCCCACACTGTCTACCACTCCGGAAGTATCAGTAATAACTCCCGTAGAATAATGCCTAAATTCAACACTGCAATTATACCTGCTAAGACAGAAACTTGTCTATAACGGGTTTTTTTTCGTTCCCTTGCGATTCCATTTTTAAGGTTTTACTGTAAATGAATTTCTTGGAAAATTGTATCATTTGTTTATTATTAATAAAACATTAAAATGCAAGTATCCAGATTTTTCTGCGGATAAAGGAGGGGGGGGGGATTCCACAGACAATTGGTTGGTGACTCTGTAATAGCAATTCTCAACAACATCTAACATTTTTGTGGCAATCCATATTTACAAAAAATAGTTTATGGATAGACAGCGAGATGAAAGAATATCACTTTTCAACTATACATTGGGAAGAGCTATAAACTTATAAAGCCTTAAAAAATGAATGAGTAATTTTGCCCCTCTTAGAAAAACATTTCCCCGACCTGGAAGCATCGTCTAGCTACGGGCCTGGTGTGACAGAAGATTCACCTCTCGGCTAAGTAAAAAACTTCAAATGAATAGTAAGCTCTATTATGCTTCCACCGTGTGAATAAAGTTCACTTTTTAAATAATAAGAGACATAATTTAAAGGTTATTGTGGGAGGCGGACATAGTGAATTTACAAATGCTGTTGTGGGGTGTGGCCGATAAAATTTAAAATAAATGAGATGTTTTCTTTTCTGTGTGTGTGTGTGGGGGGGAGCGATTGTACTGTATTTCATCACAATGAAACATTTTTCTTGATATGACTGATTTTGTGTTTGTAGTCACTTGTGCACATGCAACATCAGTACATATACTAATAAGCTAAAATAATAAAAATTAAGACAGTTCTAAAAACGATGAAATTATTAAAAGTAAAGATTAAATAAATAATTATGTATAGTTAAATATGCATAATAAAGATTAGATACATTTATCTTATATTACTCAATGAAATTTGTCTCATAATGTACCCAACTAATTCACATCAAAATCATAAAATTTTATTTCAGATTTATCCAGACTTAATAACCAAAAAAGCCTGATTAATACATAAATATATTTGTTAAAAAGGTTGCGATTCCAGTGATATCTTCAATATCTTGATTTTTTTTTTCTGAAATTATTTTATACCTCCTTCATAAAAAGGCATGAGTTTAGTCATTAAAATATCTACAGAAAGATATAAAAATAAAAAAGTTCATTGTTTACATCTGTGAATATGTGCAGATTTGAGGGAGTCTACTGTAAATACTTTTGCCACTGATATTAAAAGGACAACTATATAATATTAATTGTGCACTTAAAATGAAGAAAGTAAAAAATAATAGTAAATAAGGGTTACAATAATTAATATTTTTGGCACCATTGTTGGCGCAAGGAATATGACCTGGCCTGAATATGTAAGTGTTATCTAAAAATTTCTCTTAAAGATATAAAAAGTGCCTTTTTTTTCCCACCAACAACACTCTTTTAAGGATGTTGGTCAGTGAGATCTCAAATTCCCTTCATTATGGATGTGACCTATGTCAATCTATGGATATGAAGTACATTAGTATTTTTTAAATATTGTTTCAGGAAATTAATATTTTTAATTTCGTTTTTCTGTGTTACTTTTCTTGAAGGATGTCTTTTTTTTTTTTTTTTTTTAAATATATACTTAATTTTATTCAAAGTCTTAAAATCTTTCTCACAGCTCATTAGTTTTAACACATAAAAAATTGAACTAAGCATACATTTTAGAAACATTTTGACAACTAAAAAAGAACCATCCTTTAAGATTATAGAGAAAAAAAAATAAGTTAAAAATGTTAATTTCATGAGGAGATAATTTTTAAAAACACAAATGCAATCCATACCCATAGATTTAACATTAGGAAGGGGAATGAGAATTTTACTGAACAACACCCTTAAGCCTAGCAAAAAATCTGGAACTAATGAAGGTACTGATATCTTATCGACACTTGCTGTTATAACCAGATGCTTTTTATAACTTCCTTGCAAAATTTCAACTTTACCTAGATGTTTACTATGACTCTAAAATGTGAGTACTAACATCTTTTTCCGCAATAGATCGTCAGTATATCATAGTTTTAGAAAGAAAGCTTATCTGTGAAAATTGTCAAGAAATTGCTACTCTAGTGCCATTACATACTACAGCCCAAAGAAAAATAACATTAAAATTGCACATATTTGTCATTTCTAAAAGCTAAATAACAACAACAACAAAAAACTTAAAATTTCTATTGTCAGATCACTGTGGAAGTTGAAGGGTTAATGTATAGAAGGATTCAATCTAATTTTTTACACATTACTATTTTACAAACTATTATTCAGTTTTCATACATATCTTTTACTTGTATTAACAAGAAAAAAAAAAGAGTTACTTGATAATTTGCTATAAGATTTATCTACCAATATTAATAAAAAATCATAATTTGAAGACACACTAATTTTTTTAAATGAATGATTTCACAACGGTTTGAAACAAATTGTCAGTAAAAGAGGACAAAAATAATCCTTTTTAATTAATTGCTATGCAATGAAATTTTAAGATAATCAATAAAGATAAACAGTACTTATTAAGTAATAAATTGATGAAAGCTATTAATGGAATTTAAATCGTTTAATAATAACAAATTGAGCAATGAAATACAATTATGTAGCATAATAAAAACAAGTGCTATAATGAAATACAATCGTATATTTCCTACTAAACACTGGGCATTGCACATTATACAAACTGGGCATTTAAATACGTCTTTAGAATTTGCCATGTTTATTTGTTGAATAGTACACAGACGAGATGACAGAGCAAACACGATACACAGAGCTATAGGACATAATATACATTACATGGACATAATAGGACATATGGACACACATAGGACATATGGACAGATATTACATGGACACACATAGGACATAATATAATATACATTTGCAGGAAGTAATTTGTCTAAGACAAGACGTATGTACTCCCATCTTGCACCTGCAGGAAATCAAAGGCTCAACATCACCATCTTCGTAAAAAATATTTCCGAATTTACAAACTGAGCATTTAAATACGTCTTTAGAATTTGCCATGTTTATTTGTTCAATAGTACACAGACGAGATGACAGAGCAAACATGATACACAGAGCTATAGGACATAATATACATTACATGGACATAATAGGACATACGGACACACATAGGACATATGGACAGATATTACATGGACACACATAGGACATAATATAATATACATCGTATAATATACGTTTGCAGGAAGTAATTTGTCTAAGACAAGACGTATGTACTCCCATCTTGCACCTTCAGGAAATCAAAGGCTCAACATCACCATCTTCGCAAAACATATTTCAGAATTTACAAACTGGGCATTTAAATACATCTTCAGAATTTGAAATGTTTATTTGTTGAATAGTACACAGGCCAGATGACAGAGCAAACACGATACACAGAGCTGTAGGACTCGTTATAATATACATTTGCAGGAACTAATTAGGCTAAGAAGAGACATATGTACTATCAGCTTGCACCTGCAGGAAATCAAAGGCTCAACATCACAATCTTTGTAAAAAATATTTCCGAATTTACAAACTGGGCATTTAAATATGTCTGCAGAATTTGCCATGTTTATTTGTTGAATAGTACACAGACCAGATGACAGAGCAAACAAAAAAAAAAACATTGATATGCACATAATGTGAGCTTAGGTGTACAGTCGTGGAAAAAAAGTAATCATCACCTACTAACTCCTCAACAAATTATTCTAGATGAAAGTTACTGATACCAATCTATTGGAAATAGTCTACTTTTAAATGAAGTATATAAAATTTGCTTAGGGGGCCATTTACATATTAAAACGAATCTAAACTTCATTTTTTTCAATGGCAATACCTAATTTAACGACATATTTCAAATCTTTGGTTCAAACTATGTCTAGATACCAAATTTCAAGTCATTTGAATGATAAGTTTTTGAATTATAAACATTCAAATTTTAGTGCTTCTAATGTTAAATTACATTTTCATATTTTTATTTATAACTCCTGAAATTATGCTCCTAATGTGCTTATTTTTTGTGTAGCAATAATACTAATATACCCAAACATAAACGCGTTGAATTTGTAATTTTTATAATTTTATGATATGAATTATGAAATTAATATTCGAAAAAATTATTAATTGCAATGTACGATTTTTTTGACGGATTCAGATTTATTAAGTCCTGCTTTATGGAAATCCCAAATTTCACATTTTTCTTCCAAGTAGTTTTCAAATTATGCTTAAAAAACGATAAAATGATGGTTTAAGGGGCCGCCTATGATAGAAATGACTAGATATTTTGAAATTTCTTATGCTATCCTGTAATCTAGCAGGCTTCATTGACTGCTTGAGTGGTGCTTAAGGTGGCTTGATCAAGAAGGGGGCTCTCTCGGCTGACAATCGAGTACGGAACTTCAATTTGGATACAGCCCTTAAAATATGCTCGTTTTAAAATAATAAATTTCTCTGAAACTTATGGTACGAATTGCATACAAATTTGTTTTTAGACTAATTGAAGGGTTTAGAGTTCATTTATGCTGTCAGAATTGTGTACTGCTATTGAAAAAAAACAAAGTTATGGCTCGTTTTAATATGTAGAGGCCCCCCTAAGCAAATTTTATATACATCATTTAAAAGTAGACTTTATTTCCAATCGTTCAGTACCAGAAATTTCATCTATGATAATTTCTTGAGGAGTTAGTAGGGGGTGTTTACTTTTTTTTTCCATGATTATACATATATAGTACCTGTGTGTACATATATATATAATATACATATATAGTACATATAAATTAACTAATTTAATTTGAAATTTATTTGTGCACCTTTTAAAGACAATTTTTGACAATTCAAAACAGTAGCAAAAAAAAAGGAGAATTCACACATAACATTTACAATTATTAACCAATATAAAATTAAAGCATTCTTCAACCCTCCAATTTATTCAGATACCTGAAATCTGTCTATCAAAAATAAAATTGTTTATTGGTTACTGTAACAATTCATTGAATAATGCAAAACATTTCATATTTATTTTGTAACTGTACCTTATTTCCTTTTGATTAAAAATAAAAAAGAGAAAAATAAAAAGAGGTACAAAAAATAGTAACAGGCTTTTTTAACAGAACACTTATGTAAAACTGACACTCCATTTGCATGGTTGGGGGGGGGGGGGGGGGGACTTTTCTGATTATATGCAACCTTTCAAAAAAATTCTTATGTGCACCTTCACCCTTTGTTTATTCTGAACATATATTATCAGAGGCAGGCCAAATTTATAGTAGTAAAAGAAATGCCCTGTCTACTGATAATGTAGAATGTTTGGTGTTTTTGCACCATAATTTGAAGTATAATAAATTTAATAATTAATTTTTTCATTACATTTATTGTATTTTGTTTCTTTGTCCAAAATAAGTCTTTTCTGTTTTCCTATATATTTAAAAAGAACTTATTTTTATTTGTATAAATGTGAAACTAAATTTTAATCTGGAATTATTATTGAGGGCTTTTGTTCTTAAGTTTTTCTATATTTTGTAGACAGTGTGTTAAATACCGAGTAAATACTTTTATGAATTATTGCATATATTATACATTGATATTCGAATAACTTTTTACAGATCAGTTTTAAATTCATATGCTTAAAAAATGAAATTCTTACAACTACTTGGTATTGGCCGAGCACTCGGCTAAAATTTCACCGAGTACCGAGTATTTACCAAGTACTTGGTACGGCTCTAATTATTACAAAATATTAATGCACATAATGTTGTATGTTACTAAAGAAATTTTTAATTTGCAGTTTTTTGTAATTTCTATAATTACTATCCTGTGATATATTTTGTTTTTAATCTCCCCAAGTCTAAATATGTATTCAATAGTTTAAAATCTCTTAATTTTATTTAGGTAATCTTTATTTATAGTAATTTACATTTAATTTATTCAGCTACTTTTCGTTTAACTTCAATCCACTCTTAATTACGATTCTACATCGTATTCAATGTTTTTTCGCTCGTTCATTCTGTAAAATCCTCCTGTTAGTTTTTTGGCAATCAGCCAAATTGTCCAAGCGCACTTCTCTCCCTCTCTTTCAGTTGGGAAGAAGTGCCGTTTTTCATAGTTTTACTTTGGCGCGTTTCGCCGTTTCCATCCGTCTGCCAGATTGGCATCCTTATCTCCGTGCAGCGAATGTTGAGAGAATGCTTTTTCTCTCTTGCCCTTCCATTTCCACGTGCGGTTCGAAAAGGCAGTCTTAGTGAATATATCATCGGTGTTGGACGTTTTTTTCGTTCGCCTGGAGTCCGTAGAGCATGTCCTCGTTGTTTCCGGACCACGTGTCCGATGGGACACTTCGACATACTTCGACTTTTTATACATTATGAATGGGAACATATTTTATTTTTAATTAATTAATTTCACAGTTTATCTTTACCTTTTAAATGTTTATTCCCCAATTTCACAATTATAAATGTGATTTTTAATTATGAATTAAGCGAAATCTGAAAATTTAAATTATTGATAAAATTTATTTATATACGGAATGACAGAATTAAAGGGAAAAATGTCAAAAAGGAAATTTTCGTGCGATGAAAACGCTGAAACACAAGGCTGTTTGGTTCTCAAATCTATCGATAGAGTACAAGAACGCAAGAATAACTTAAAAAAGGCGTTCTGTGTATTTATCAAAGTACTACATGATTTTTAGAAAAGAGAAGTGTTTTTACCACCCATTGATTTATTTTCATTTTTACCATCCTACTATCATCCTAATCACTTATTACATGGACTATTTAAGGTTGTTCTCAAATCCAAACAGGCAACTGTATGACATAAGTTTTAATTTGTTTTTGTTCGGAAATGCATGAAACTAGCAGGCGTTATTGTTCAGAAACTATGTAATCAAGCTGTTTTTTTTTCTTTTTTTTTGCAAATGCAATAGATCTTTCAGTAAACAGTGTCAAAGTGGGCATTTTGAACCAAATTTCTGCATGAAAGAAGAATAACCACTAAAAAAGCATGAAAAACATGTTTGTCATGTAATCAAAATCGCCTGTAACTCAATATTTAATTTATTGATAAAAAAAATGGAAAATACAGTTCGATTCTAAATCGCTTCCATGGTCAGCCTTTCCAATTTTATAACTTTCCGTTAAAAATGAATTTGTAAATGTGTCAAAACGTTTTGTGCTTGTTGAGCAGAGCAGTTGAGAACAGAACAGCCTTAAAACATTATTTAAGTTATAATATATACAATGATTATATATGGCAGACAGCAGAGTGAAAAAAAAAAAGAAAAAAATATTCCTAAAGTAGGAGAGACTGGGGATACTTGATCCCCGATCATAAAGTATACTAAAATCAATATATAGAGTTTTGAAATCTGGCAACACATTTTAAGATGCATTATTTCAGATAATCTAGCAACACAAAATCATTTACAGCCATTTTGTTCCAGCATGAAAAGGAAATATTTAATTGTTGCAAGTTCACCTTTTTTAAAGGTTTTTAAAATTTTGTTTTTATTTTCTATTGTTGGAAATTTGATAAATTTAATTGTGTATCATATTAAAGTACAAACTTTACTATTCTCAATATAACTTCTTTAGCAAATTAGTTTTTTTATTTACCACCTGAAATATACATTTATGTCTAAACACAAAATGGGGATACTTGATCCCCTTTTTCTAGGGATCATGTATCCCCAAATAGCTAAACTTTTAATACAAACAGAAATACTTCAGTTTTGTTACTAAATATAGAACATTAGCACCAATTTAGCAAAAGGTGTTTGTGATACTTTAATTTTATTTAAAATAATACCCAGAAAATCTTGCATTACATAGGTCAAGTAAAACAAAAAGTGGGACTTTTTGAATATGAGATCAATTTTTTATGAAGAAAAAGCACACTTAAACAATTCAATTTCCCGAAAAAAAGCTGATGAGTAGTTGCCTAATCCACTTATGGTAGGAGGAATCTTAAGAACAGCTACAACTATAACCTTTCACTTTGACTTTTCAAAGTTTCAAAATACCTGCTGATAATGAGGCTGTGTCATTATTTTTTGAAAGCTTTATTCATTACTTTTACTTTGTATTATTGAATACTTGTATTATTTATTAAAATAAAGTTTAACTATTTGTTAATTTCTTTCACGCTTTTGTTTCTAAAGTTTTCAATTTAGCTTTTTTTTTAAATTAAATTGTGTTTGTAATTTTTATAAATATCTACACGCCAAGTCATCAACAAAGTGTTTAAATATTCATCTTGTCATAAATGAAAGTTAAATGCTTATTACTAACTTATAATACTGCGATGTATGCATAATGAAACAATATTAGCTTGATTTTTGACAAGGATAAAGTATCCCTTTAAGTGGGGATACATGATCCCCCTTTTGAAAAATTGAAAAATGCATTTTTCTGAAATTAATTTGCTTTTTATACCAAGAAAAAAATTATATTGCATAAGAAATGGACAAGAGTATTTTGGCAAAAAAATTTCTTTAAAATGTCAAATGACAACTGAGAAAAAAATAAAAACAGAAAGTGAAGGTCAAGTATCCCCAATCTCCCCTATACTGCTGCTCAACTGTTAATCTCCTTTTAGGTGCTTATAAATTAAATCATCACACAATAAAATACTTAAACTACATTCTCATTCTCAAGTACTCGATGATTATTCATAATATGCATCAATAAACAAACACTTCTCTAGAATGTGGTACATCACGTAATCAGAATTTATACAGTAAGAAAAAAAATTAAATGATAGTTTGACTTACAATTTACAAACAGAATCAGAGGAAAGATAAAACAAAATTAATGAAGCTTTGGAAGCAAGAGGTCTGTATGGACCAAATTTTTTATGTTTGGCACAGTGTAAAAGAAAAAATGTCAGACCAGCCCGTCCCATTTATTTTCTCAGTTTACAGCACAGCCTTGCCCCCGAGGTGGCTATGCAGAAGCAGGGGTGATTGTGAATTCATGAAAAATACCTGAAATTTTAACGAGATGAAGTTTTGGTATGGAGAGATAACATATAATTTATTGCAGGGAGGTCCATTTCTCTCATTATGAAATATATTACTTTTATATATGTTTAACAATCATGTGAAATTGATATTTTAGTGTCATTTTATGAATTTAACTATCAGAAAAACTGGAATTCTAGTATTGAAAATGAAATAAATACCTGAATTCAGGTATATTACCTGAAGACAATCACCCCTGCAGAAGGTGCGACAACGAAAGCTAACTTGACTGGCCGATGTAAAATTAAAAGTTCGGTTCGGGCTCAGCTCAGTCGCATTAAATTAGTAAAAACAAGTCCGACCTTGCCCATAAAATCTCAATTAATTCAGGCCTGATTCAATTTCTACAAAAAATTCTGATTTTCTTAACATACTTAATTGAGATTCTTTAAAACAGTGTGGTCCAACCCGCGGCCTGCATTTGGCCCACCGATTCATTTTTGTTGGCCCTTGCCCTTCTTACTGGAAAAAAAAATATTTTAATTTAACAATTGGAAAAAAATTGTTTACACTTCTTTGTGCGTTAACACTAGAACGTGCAGCTGGTTCCAATTTGACACCGATCAAATGACAAAATGTCGATTCGAACCAGAATTTTTTTCGTAAAATTAATTAAATTGTAACTAGAGAAAACTCGGTTGAATAAATAAGTAAAATTGTTTTAGATAAAAATTGTGTTGTTAAAAGGTTTTTATTAAGATTAGGTAAAATTTCCGGACATTCTAGTGTTAAATTTTAATACTACTTTAAGTTTTTTTAAAGTTTACGTCACCACACCTTACAATCTTCATTTCCCTTATAACGGCTCTATTGAAGCTTCACTCTTTGAACATTATAATCCGTGACGATTCTCCGACTTCGGGACTTCGATTTCCACTGTCATTCAGTACAGTTATGAAGGAGGTAGCTGGGAAAGGCGAGTAGCGACCCCACCTCCAGGCGTCGAGTGGTCGCCAATGATTAGCTTTTGATAGGTTCGCGTTCGTTCGTGTGCTGCGGAGGATTTTCTGGAAGGTTACCAGAACGGTGCACAGTGCTATAAAACGGTGCGCAGTGCAGCTCTAAGTGGTTGTTTTGAGGAGAGAAATTGTTCGAGAGAAATAGTACGCCGAGAGGTTGTTGTCGTCGTTGTCGCGAGAGCGGTACCTAAAATGGCAGAACTCAAGAAACGGCGTCTTCAAGATGACAAACGACAATTTCAGTCAAAGTGGCAGGAAAGTTACTTTTTTGTTGAACATATGGAAAACCACAGTGTGTTATCTGTTCTCAAGTCTTAGGTGTTTCGAAGGAGTATAACATGAGTAGACACTATACAAGCTTGCATAAATCAAAATACGATCGATACCAGGTAAGTGCCAGAAGTTGTGTGTCTAATGATTTGAAGTTGAAACTAACTAGACAGAAGAATATCTTGCAACTATAAAACACTGCTGGTTTAAAGGCATCGTATGAGGTACATTTAGAGCTAGCTAAAATTAAAAAGTATTTTAGGGATGGTGAGCTTATTAAGAGGTGTGCTGTAAAAATGGTATCTTCATGTGGAGATGATAAGATGGTTAACAATTTTGAAACAGTTTCCTTGTCTCGCAGACAGTAAGGAGAAGAATTAATAATGTGGGTGGTGAATTTTCAGTTTCTCTCAAGGGCATTTTGAAACAGTATGAATTTTACTATCTAGGTCTAGTTGACAGCACAGATATAGCTAGTAATAGCCAGCTCCTTATGTTTGTCAGAGCAATAAAGGAAGAATTTGAAATTCATGAAGAACTGTTGGAATTGAAATAATTAGAAAACAGCAAAAAATGTATTGACATATTCCGCACTGGGTGGTGCCGTTTCAAAATATGGAGGTTTTGTGAAGTGCTCTGGCATTGCAACAGATGGAGTTACAGCAATGATTGGTGGGCTAAGAGGGGTGGGCTAACCTCCCTTTTCCCACTTTATCCTTAACCAATGAACTCCCAAAACTGATCAGGTAAGTTCCTTAACATAATAAACCAGTATACCAAATTCAGAGCAAATTGAATCATTCTGCATGAAAACCACATTTATCTGAATTAAGGGGGGGTGGACTAACCCCATTTTCCCCCCTTTATCCTTAACCAATGAACTCCCAAAACTGATCAGGGAAGTTCTTTAACATAATAAACCAGTATACCAAATTCGGAGCAAATCGAATCATTCTGCATGAAAAACACATTTATCTGAATTAAGGGAGGTGGACTAACCCCGTTTTTCTCACTTTATCCTTATTTAATGATCTCCCAAAACTGATCAGGGAAGTTCCTTAACATAATAAACCGGTATACCAACTTCACAGCAAATCGAAACATTCTGCATGAAAAACCCATTTATCTAAATTAAGAGGGGCGGGCTAACCTCCCTTTTCCCCCTTTACCCTTAACCAATGAACCCCCAAAACTAATCAGGGAAGTTCCTTAACATAATAAACCAGTATACCAAATTCAGAGCAAATCGAATCATTCTGCATGAAAAACACATTTATCTGAATTAAGGGGGGTGGACTAACCCTGTTTTTCCCCCTTTATCCTTATCCAAAGATCTCCCTAAACTGATCAGGGAAGTTCCTTAACATAATAAACCAGTATACCAAATTCGGAGCAAATCGAATCATTCTGCATGAAAAACACATTTATCTGAATTAAGGGAGGTGGACTAACCCCGTTTTCCTCACTTTATCCTTATTTAATGATCTCCCAAAACTGATCAGGGAAGTTCCTTAACATAATAAACCGGTATACCAAATTCGGAGCAAATTGAATCATTCTGCATGAAAAACCCATTTATCTGAATTAAGGGGGGGTGGACTAACCTCGTTTTTCCACCTTTATCCTCAACCAATGTACTCCCAAAACTAATCAGGGAAGTTCCTTAACATAATAAACCGGTATACCAAATTCGGAGCAGATCGAATGATTCTGCGTGAAAACCCCATTTATCTGAATTAAGGGGGTGGACTAACCCCCCCTTTATCCTTAACCAATGAATCGCCAAAACGAATCAGGGATGCTCATTAACAAAATAAACCGGTATACCAACTTCAGAGCAAATCGAGACATTCTGCATGAAAAACCCATTTATCTAAATTAAGAGGGGCGGGCTAACCTCCCTTTTCCCCCTTTACCCTTAACCAATGAACCCCCAAAACTAATCAGGGAAGCTCCTTAACATAATAAACCGGTATACCAAATTCGGAGCAAATCGAATCATTCTGCATGAAAAACACATTTATCTGAATTAAGGGGGGGTGGACTAACCCTGTTTTTCCCACTTTATCCTTAACCAATGAACTCCCAAAACTGATCAGGGAAGTTCCTTAACATAATAAACCAGTATACCAAATTGAATCATTCTGCATGAAAAACACATTTATCTGAATTAAGGGGGGGGGGGGGACTAACCCCGTTTTTCCCCATTTATCCTTATCCAATGATCTCCCAAAACTGATAAGGGATGTTCCTTAAAATAATAAACCGGTATACCAAATTCGGAGCAAATTCAATCATTCTGCATGAAAAACCCATTTATCTGAATTAAGGAGGGGGGGGGGGGGTTGGAATAACCCCGTTTTTCCACCTTTATCCTTAACCAATGAACTCCCAAAACTAATCAGGGAAGTTCCTTAACATAATAAACCGGTATACCAAATTCGGAGCAAATCGAATGATTCTGCATGAAAAACACATTTATCTGAATTAAGGGGGTGGACTAACCCCCCTTTATCCTTAAACAATGAATTGCCAAAACGAATCAGGGAAGCTCCTTAACATAATAAACCGGTATACCAAATTCAGAGCAAATTGAATCATTCTGCATGAAAAACACATTTAACTGAATTAAGGGGGTGGACTAACCCCCCCTTTATCCTTAACCAATGAATCGCCAAAACGAATCAGGGAAGCTCCTTAACATAATAAACCGGTATACCAAATTCAGAGCAAATTGAATCATTCTGCATGAAAAACACATTTAACTGAATTAAGGGGGTGGACTAACCCCCCCTTTATCCTTAACCAATGAATCGCCAAAACGAATCAGGGAAGCTCCTTAACATAATAAACCGGTATACCAAATTCAGAGCAAATTGAATCATTCTGCATGAAAAACACATTTAACTGAATTAAGGGGGTGGACTAACCCCCCCTTTATCCTTAACCAATGAATCGCCAAAACGAATCAGGGAAGCTCCTTAACATAATAAACCGGTATACCAAATTCAGAGCAATTCGAATGATTCTGCATGAAAAACCCATTTTTCTGAATTAAGGGGGAGGACTAACCCCCTTTATCCTTAACCAATGAACCCCAAAACTAATCAGGGAAGCTCCTTATCACAATGAACCTAGGAAAAAATTTTGAAGCAAATCGGATGTTTCTATCGAGAGTTATCGTGTTACGTACGTACATACATAGGTACGTACGTACATACATACATACATACATACAGAACGGGCGGGCACATTAGCTCTCAGGTTTTGATAGCCTGTGAGCTAAAAACGAAAAAGCTTGTGAGATTTCAAATGACTTCTGTTCATCAGTCTCACACCTTCAAATATGTCCAGCGAGTAGTGCTGCTATTGAAAGATTTTTTTTCAAATTTTTCATTTGTGCCAACTAAAATTCAAAATAAACTGTCAACTAGTGTTCCCGCTAGGCCATTTTTGAAGGGCGCAGTGCCCTGCCCCTTTTAAAATCGGTAAATCGCGCCCTGCCGTTTTTTAAATCGGCAAACTGCTCCCTTCATATATCAAAAATAGTCAAATGTGCCTGGAGTCGTTCTCAGCGATCGCTGTAAGCGATGCCGTGGACGCGCCATAGCGCGTAACTCATGCGAAAAATCGGAGACGGGACGCAAAAAAATAGTTATTACGTGTCCGTGGGATGCATAATTTCGTGAAAAAATCACAGAAAAAAGCCGATTTTCGTCAAAGGATCGCAAAAAAAAGCGCAAATTTCATCAAAATATTGCGGAATAAACGCGATTCTCGTAAAAGGGCCACAAAAAATAGCGTTTTTCTTCAAAATATCGCGAAAAAATAGCGAATTTCATCAAAAAATCGCGAAAAAATAGCGAATTTCATCAAAAAATCGCAGGTAAAAAGGCAGATTTTTGTCGAAGGATCGCAAAAAAGCGCAAATTTCATCAAAATATCGCGGAAAAAATGCGAATTTTGTAAAAGGGCGGCGAAAAAATAGCGTATTTCTTCAAAGGATCGCTAAAAAATAGCGAATTTCGTCAAAAAATTGCGGAAAAATGTCGATTTTCGTCAAAGGATCGCAAAAAAGCACAAATTTCATCAAAATATCGCGGAAAAAACGCGATTGTCGTAAAAGGGCTGCGAAAAAATAGCAAATTTCATCAAAAAATCGCGGGAAAAAAGCCGATTTTTGTCGAAGGATCGCGAAAAAGGCACAAATTTCATAAAAATATCGCAGAAAAAACGAGATTTTCGTAAAAGGGCCGCGAAAAAATAGCGTATTTCGACAAAAGATCGCGAAAAATTTGTGAATTTCGTCAAAGAATCGCGGTATAAAGCCGAATTTTGTCAAAGGATCTCGAAAAAAAGATCACATTTCGTCACAGTATTGCATAAAAAACACGATTTTCGTAACAGGTTCGCGAAAAATAGCGAATTTCGTCAAAGGATCGCGGAAAAAAGGCGAATTTAGTCAAAGCCTCCAATGCACCAAAAAAGATGTGCAAACCAAACTTATCGGTAGAACATTCATAAAATGGGATTTAGTTTTTTTTAAATGTGATTCTTAAAACTACAGCATGATTTCAGTGTACTTTAATAATGTATTCAGTATGTAGACCAGTGAAAAATCTCCCCCCCCCCCCACTTCTTACTGTGGTATTACTGTTAATCGATTTATTACATTAATTTTACAACAAGTTATTTTAATGGTACTTTAAAGTACCATTGGTGCATAAAGGGTTAATCAGCCTCACAGTTCAGTTAAATATTTAAAATTATTTACTTTATTACTTTTTCTGTTTTGTTTGTTATTTTATTATAAAAGAATTTGAACTCTTAGAATATTATAATTTTTTCTATTCTAATTGTAAATTTTAAGTAAAAAAAAAATTATAAATAAAGTATAAATATAAAGTATTGTAATAAATGTAAAGTATAAATAATCAATCATCCAATCTAATCTACCTCTTCTTCCCCCGCCTCCCTCCTCCTTTGAAGGTTAAAATATTTAAAACTAATTTTTTTTACTTGCAACTCTGTCACTTCATTGTGACAATAAATAACCAATCATCTAAATTCTGCTTCTCTTTCTTATCAAACATACCAAGTTTAAAGGCTTTTATTTTTTCTGTCCTAATTGTTAAAATTTTACTAACGATAAATAATTCATTATATAATCAACCTCCTCCCCCCCCAAAAAAAAATTGCTTTTGTCTCTTTGCCCCCACCTTCACAGCTCACAAAGCTTATGATCTTTAAGTTATATTTGGTGATTTATTGTAATAATAATTAATTGGTCACCCACCTAAATTTTACTACCCCTTAAAATCTCTGCTTTACCCTTAAGGAGGCTTATGGAAATAATTTGAACTCTTATTTTCAACGAGCGCCCCCTGTCTCACCAAAAGCTAAACATTTTGTGGGCGTGTAAGATTTATCTCTATCCACATCAGGGGGTAGAGATCAAAGCGAGCAACTGACCGATGATATTTTTGGCGCGTTATCGCTTTTAGGTTGAGTGTTTTGGAACTTCACAAAAAAGTGGGGGGAGGGGGGAAGTGATCTGACCACAGATGACAGGCTGCCCACAGCTTACAGAAGAAATAAGAGAAGTCTAGGTTCATCACCCTCAGGGAAGATGCCAGTGACTCAAATTTTACCAACAAAATCCGTGACCCTCTTCACAATCCTAAAGACCCGCTCGTTTACTGAAAACGTTAAATTTTGACCAAGAGAATAATAAAATTTCCATGCATGTTTTTTTTTTTAAAGGGGTAAAACATGAATCCAAGTAATAGGGAGACAATATGTGTTTTTCTTTTTAGATTTTAATTAGGTTGATCCGGTATTAATTATGCATTTAAATTATTAAAACTGCTGATAATTTTACAGTAAAAAGAACAGAAGATTATAGGAAAATAAAATATTAGTTGTAGCTGCATTTAAGGAATGGTTAAATATTTCTATGAAATATAACTTTTTTTAATTAGCTTTTATATTAATTTAATGGGTCAGTTATTTATTTTATTATTTTTTACTTATTTAACATTTAACAAAGATTCTGTTATATAAATATTTCGTTTTAAAAGGCTTTACTGTGTCCAGTAAACTGAGCATTTCTATTAATAATATTTAATTAAACGTTCACACATTCATTTATAATATATTTTTATTAATAACAAATATTTTTGTTTATCCATTTAAAAAAAATATCTCATTATACATAAGTGTGTTATAGGTGATTTCGGTATTGATCGGTTTCGTTTTACATTGATTTTTTTTTTAAATCTCCGCTTATCCCCCCCCCCCCTCCTTATTCTGAATTGAATGATTTACTTTTAATTAATTAGTCATTTAGTCTTTTATTATTCATTTATTGTTATTTGGTAATAATTTTCATTTAAGCTGTTCTCAAATTCCCACTAGTTACTTCGTGATACTTGCAGAGGTGCCAACTTTTAACCGAAGCCATCAGTAATCAGCCGTACCCACCCGTGGACCGTCCTACACCCTTACCAAGATGTTAACATACAAACATAACGTAATCAAAACTGAAACAATTAAATTATAGATAATTATTAGTCTAATAATTAAAAATAATAAAGCAATTAATGAATTAAACATATTTGAAATTTAAGAAACAATAATTGAAACTGAGAAAAACTCTTTCACTCACCTAATCAAAATTCCTCAACATATCACAAAAATTCTTAACTTACCATAAAAATACTGACTTGTTCATGAATTCTTTTTAATAAAATAAAACACAATATATGACAATAAAAATAAATTTCTTTCCAAAATATTTTTATTAAGACTAACTTCCACTACCCATAAGGGCTAACTTAGTAGCTTTTTTAGCTGAATAATAGAAGGCTGCACTTTCAGAAGGAAGGCAATAACACCCTTGTACTGACCTGTCATCGTGTATGCATTATCTAACGAAAATGATAAACAATTAGTCCATGGGATTTGTTTCTTGCTCAGTTGAGCATTTAAAATATTAAAAATGCCTTTCCCCAGTGTTAATACTCGTCTGGCACAAGGACAATAATACGGTATCGATTTTACCGGCAGATTCGTCGAAATACGATACTATGATAGGATATAGTTTATTATCATCATTGTCATTACTGCCATCGGTAGCAATGGAATAGGGGCGATTTTTCTAATCGTTCACAATTTCGGATTGCGTTGATTTCGCCATGTCTTGAATGATTGCAGATGTTTTAGTCTGTGCACAGCCGTACTTTTTGACGATCTTAGAATCCGGAAATTCCGAAAGCATGGTCGGTACTAGCAATCTGCACATTATGTTCAATCACAAAACGTGTAAACAACATTTCTGCTTTTATGATGGCATTTTCGTCACTCTGTTCAGCAAAAAATTTAGTAACAGGCTTATATTTTTTGAGAGTCCATTTTTCTCATGCTTCTTTGATTCAATCACTGGAGCAAACCGTGCAAAACACATAATGTTCAGATATTTCTGATTTTTGGATACACGGCCACTCCTTAGTATATTTAACATGGTATCGTTACAAAACCTTCATTTTCTTTGGCTTCGGCTCCATCTCCATCACTGAAATTCTACGATTAGTCACAAAACTTTAACAAAATACAACGTGCACATGCAACAACTATCATAATAGGCGATGCGCGTGCGAAATGTGAAGTTGTTGCCAATTTAGAAAAGCAAATTTTGAATTGGCTTGAATCAGCGTTGCCCATGGATGTACCTACCCTTTGCTTGCTTTGCTTTCTTCCGTCAGATAAGCAGCATCATAAGCCACGCCTTCTGCAGTTAGCTCTGCCCAATAAGCTGTTAGCTCAGTGACTGTGCCAAATACAGGAAGAAATGAGCTTGTTTATGTTCTGCACTTTCATTTTCTGCTTTCTACATAGCGAATTCGGCTTGCGAACTTGTCACTTACAGCTTGAATTTGACTTTCTGCTTTAATATGCTATCGAAATATGGATAAACAACTGTTTCAGTAGTTAAAATTATCACATAATCTCAAATAATCACAAAACGTTAATTTCCGGATTTTTTTATTATTTCCGTAATTTTTGTAGAGACGTCCGTAATCCCATAATCTAAAGTTAAAATGCAGAATAATTCTGCAGAATCCGTAATGGTTGGCAGCTCTGTGTTCTGCACTTTCATTTTCTGCTTTCTACGTAGCGAATTCGGCTTGCGAAGCGTCACTTACAGCTTGAATTTGACTTTCTGCTTTAATATGCTATCGAAATATGGATAAACAACTGTTTCAGTAGTTAAAATTATCACATAATCTCAAATAATCACAAAACGTTAATTTCCGGATTTTTTTATTATTTCCGTAATTTTTGTAGAGACGTCCGTGATCCCGTAATCTAAAGTTAAAATGCGGAATAATTCCGCAG
Organism: Maratus speciosus; assembly: GCA_963932465.1. Classification (NCBI taxonomy): domain Eukaryota; kingdom Metazoa; phylum Arthropoda; class Arachnida; order Araneae; family Salticidae; genus Maratus; species Maratus speciosus. Next base: position 554,448,259 of record OZ010787.1, on the reverse strand, counting down.
AATCCGTAATGGTTGGCAGCTCTGTACTTGCCTAAATGATTTTTATTTGTTAAATGCATAAAACCAGCAGGTGCTCTTGATTAGAAATTAACAAACTGATTAGTGGCTTTTCCTTTAAATGGAAAGGATTTTTCAAGATTTACTGTAAAAATGGGATTTTTTAAAACGAATTTATCGAAAAAAGAAAAACTCTATTCAGTTTCATATAATTTCAACCGCCATGACTACCAATTTTATGCTTTTATGCATTAAAATAACTCTATAAATGTCATCAAGTTTTTCGATATGCTGAGCGGGGAACAATATGTTTATGAGAACCGCTTTGACGCTACTTTCCTTTATAGACAAGCTCCGTCTTCGAAGCTTTTATAGTTTTCAGTAAATAAAGAGCATTTCTATTAAAAATACTATTATTATTATTTTAATATAGGGCAGATGTGCCCGGTAATGGATTAAGGAATTTCTTTAAAAACTATTTTTTAATTAATAGTTAATTATTATAATCTAGTTTTTTCAATATTATATAATTCTATCAACAATATTTATCATTCTCATAATCTCATTTCCAGTATATTAATCAAAATTTTATTGTAAATAACAGAAATATATCAAATACCTAAAATTACAGTAATGAACACCCTCTGTTCCAGTAATGGATACTATCTGTTAAAGTATTGGGCACCCCACAAAAATAAATAGTTATAACTGTTTTTATGACTGTATTTAGAACCAGAATTTAATGAAAGCATATAAATGAAACAAAATAGTTATTTTCAAGTAAATTGAACAATTAGAAAATTTTGTAATATACCGCTTCTGGGCATGAGATGACCATTGGGCTAAGTCACATGTTCGAGAACTGCTAGTTTATGGGACTAATAATTTTTTAGTTTTTTTATTTGAAACAAAATTACTTACCTAGATCTTTGAAATATCAATTTAAGAAGAAAAAAAATATATATATAATCTGTTACTAAATGTGCGCATAAACAATGATGAGTTTGTAGTAATGTATAATTCTTATATCAGTTTCGAAGATCTACATTTTCTCAGGGTCGAAACTGGGGGGGGGGGAGGAGGGGGCAGAAGAGGCATGTACCACAGGCCTCAGTTGTTGAGTTTTCTCATGTCCATGTTTAGCACTATTTTGTTAAAATCGTCCTGTCTGGGGTATGCCAAAGCACAGAAGAATCTAAGGATATGGCATAAGGATGCTGTATAAAGCGGAATTTTTTTCAATTCCGTTTTCAAGATTTTAATGAATCAATATTTGACAAAGTAGATTAAAGTAGTTCAGTATTACATATTTTATGATTACATAATTTAAATTTTAAAATATCTTGGCTATTAGAAAATTAATAAAATTTTCTTTGTAAATATACTTTGCGGAGGAGGGGGGGGGGGGGCACCAAAATCCATGTTTGCCCTGGGTGCAAAAAAGGCTAGTTTTGGCCCTACATTTTCTGAAGAAACAATGCCCTCTTTCAGCTTCAACTGTGCCCTTTTTGTGGCTAGAACCCTGCCCTTTTTTTTCCTAGAGTGAACACTACTGTCAACAAATACTCTTTCTAAACTAGTTTATTGTTATGCTATGCTAAAACAGCAAAAATTATGTTGTGATGGAGATACCTATCACTGAATTACTTTAGTGTTCTGCTTTAAACATAATTTTATATTAAAAAATTGAATTTAGAATATAATTGTTCACTTTGATTTCTAACACATATAAACATAAATGCTTCACTCATTTTGAGCCTCTATAGTTCTATTATATGAATAATCATTAATAATTGTATATGTATAAACACGAATAAATAAGAGTTTTCTATTTATTTATATAAAATTACTATTCTTTTCATTTATAATTTTGTTATAAAAGTTAGTATTTTTTCATAAAATGCATAATTATACTTTAGTTCAAAAATAAATTTAGAATATTGATTTTTTAACTAAGTATTAAGTTTCTTTTTCTTTTCACTTTTTCTGCTAAAAAAATTAAATAGACGACCCATTTTTGCCACCACTTCGGCAAAAACCTATTTTTGCCGGGACGATTTTAACCAGGTTTTTTCCAGCTATGGCAAAAACTGACCAACCCTGCTAAAATGTAATAACACCAAAACTTTTAGAAATATCTGCTTTTAACATGTTCGCTGCCAATAACTCTGCTCTTTGTGTTAAATGATTGAGAATTTCATGCACTAGCGCGTGAAATTCGACTGGCAGCGAATGTGTTAAGTTATTTTTTGTGATTTATAAAATTTCAAAATTTTATTAAGGTATATGTACCTTGCATATTTTATAAACTGGCAATCAAGACAGTTAGGAAGCAGAAAATATTGTTTAAGAGCACAGTCAAAGAGGGGCTCATAGGGCTTAATCCCTCTCTGTTTAAATAAAAACAATTAAGTTACAGAAGCTTTTAAAAATCTATCTTCTGTCTTAAATGTTTCCTTATTCACCTCTGACAAGAAAAAAAAAAGTAATATTAATGAAAGTTACAGGTAATATTCATGAAACTAGTAAATCTGCAGATCGGTGGCCTCAAACATCAGTTCTACAGTTTTATTTTGAAATTATTTCATTTAGTAGTATTTAAAATATTCAACTCACAATATCATTTCTTTTATATTTGTAATATTAATTATTATAAATGATATATCAAGTAGTCTCTGGAAGATTAATTGTTAAAAATAGTGAGACAAAACTAAACACTAATATTTCAAAACTTTTTTTTTAATTACCTTTTAAATCCACCACTGTTTCAATAATTTGATAGTTTTAATTGCCTGACATTTAGTATTTTAAACTATCCATGTAAAATAATTAAAGCATCAATATTCTGTTCTGATAATTACAATAATTGATGCAAACAGTAAACGATTATCACAAATGTTTTATTAATTACTGGTATCCTAATTGTTAAATTTACTTGAAAATAACAATTTTGTTTCATTAGTATGTATTCATTAAATTCTGGTTCTAAATACAGTCATAAAACCAATTATATTTATTATACTTTTTATAAGGTGTCCATTACTGGAACAGAGGGTGTCCTTTACTGGACTTTTGATATATTTCTGTTATTTACAGTTAAATTTCGATTCATGTTGGGAAACGAGACTATAAGAATGGTTAAATACTGTTGATGGGTTAATATAATATGGAAAAAAATGGAACATAGTAATTATGACTATTAATAAAAAATAATTTTAAAAGAAATTCCTTAAGGGTGTCCATTACTGGCACATCTACCCTATTTAATGAATAGCCTGTGAGCTCAATGCCATCAGTTTAACTGGGCACCCCTGTGTCTGTTTTTCAAAAGTCAGTCACGAACAACTCACGAGTCATGCAGATTCGGAGATATTTGTACTGAGCCGTCAGGGTATTGAATTCTGCCCCCTATTAAAGTCACTTAGATCATCAGCAACAGCCTTTCCCATCACAGACAAAAAGGCAAAATATTATTTATTCCTTAGACTTTTTAGCAGCAGTTAAATACCATCACCACCTGATTAATTGCCCTCCACATAATCCAGGTGAGTTCATTGCAAAATGTGAGGGAATTTATAATGTTTTGCCTCATCAGTGTATATTTGATATTAATCATTTTATTACTTTGTTCAGTTTCATACATTACTTGACATTTTACTACTTTGTTCATATGTTGCAATATTGATATATTGGAATATCATGATATAAAGATATCGATTTATCATGATATTTAATTCCAGACATCGTCCAGCCCTTATCATCATTCATATTGCACTCATTTCATTCAAAATAGAAATATTTCATTCCTTTATTTAAAATAGATATATACATTTAAAATACATGCCTTTCACCAATTCATTTAAAAAACACACACAAAAAAGATTTATTTCAATATCAAAGTATTGTTTCTAATTTGCACAGGCCAAACAAAGCTTCTAATGGCAAGAAAAAGATGCTTTTGTCAATATTTTTACCTGGCTAACATAAAAGTACAGATTTAGCTTCTTTAGAATTATAGATTCTTTGCTAATAAAGATTTTAGCAAACAGTTACTTCAAACAACTGAAGATTAAAGATAAGGAACTCACTAATAAATCTAATGCTGAATTCGCCTTTTTATATCAAATAATATTTCTTATTTCATTTCTACGTGGATAAGAAATGAAGCCCAAACTTTTTTGTTGATTCAAGGATGAAATTTTTTATGGTAAAACTTTAATAGATACAAGAATATTTCACTTTCTTTTCATTAAAAATTTAAATTGCAGTTAAGAAAATAGTAGAAATACCCAAGTACATTTTATTCCTTCTTGTTACATTAAAATTTTTTTAAATAATTCAATTACTTGTGTACTGTGAAATTTTAAAATGTATTCAAAATTCTAGATTCTGCAATTTTGCATTTAAAAAAATCATGACATTTAATTACGGTGCATTAGATTTAATTCTCTTATAATTAAAAAAAAATGCACATTTAATAACCATTAACGTTTAACATTTCAGACGATATAACCGAATCCAGATTTAATATAACAAATCCAAGAATATAATGATTAGGGTAGAGGGGGCACATGTGAACAATTTTTACATTTTTGACCATTTCTCAAAATTGTTATGAGCTATTGAAACAAAAATTTATTTATATCAATATTTATTTACACTTTGCTTGTTCTTTTGGTGAAACTTTTGGATGCATTTATCAAGAATTTCTAACTTATATCATCATTCAAACAATTGTCTAAATTTGTTCGCATTTGCCCTGGTGGAGGGGTAGTTGTGACCATAAAATAAATTAATGACTTATAAATCACAATCTACAAAATTATTCCGTAGGAAGTTATTATAATTAACAGAAAGGCGATAAAATTTTCTGAAGATTAATGTTATTATGAATCAATATACTTCAACTAGTCAATAACTATAAAACTTCTATTTCAAATTTATGCGGGGGGAAAAGTTGCGCATCACCCCTAATAAAATATAGGGTAGATGTGCCAGTAATGGACACCCTTCCAGTAATGGACACCCCTTGATGTTTTTGGTTCATAAAAAAATAACGGTGCGATCGCAGTTTACTCTCCTTCTTGGCGCAATTTTCAAAAATCGCCAAATTGGCGCATTTTCGCGTACTAACTCCCGGAGCGCTGCAACATTCGGGAGAGAGTACGCAAAATTATTATTTGTTTTCTCTTCTCGTATCTCGTATGTTTTGAAACAAGTATCTATCTAGACAAATGCTTAAAATGTGAAAATAGATATTCGATCAGTCATTTTTCTCTTATTTTAACCTGTATTTTTGAGTAACAATAATACATAAAATTTCAAATTTTTTCGAAATACATTTAAAAAACAATACATTTCATATTTTTTAAAATACATTTTATCAAATATACCTAAAAACAAAACTTTCACTTACCCAAATTATTAAAAAAGATCATTTGTTAACAGTAATGGGAGCAAAACAATGTTTGTTTTTTTTTTAATCAGAGGGGCCCTTTTTTTTTTTAATCAGGGGGCTACCGCCCCCCTGAACCCCCCGTTTTTTTATTCATAATTTTACCTTGTGCTCTAGGATGCCATTCAAAAGCATCACTTACTCTGTCACTTTTAGTCATTCATAGCTTGGAACAATCAACCTTTCTTTCGTACATAATTCAATCAATGCTCAAAAATACAGGTAAAAATAAAAGAAAAATAACTGATCAAATATTTATTCTCACCTGTCAAGCATTTATCCAGATAAGTACTTGTTTCAAAATATACAAGATTGAGAAAACAAATAATAAAAACACGCGACTGCGACACAGAGTAACAACTCTTCAACGGAAAATCCACTGCAGCAATATCAACGTTTTTCCAAACAAATTCAAAATGTTCCTTGATTCTCCTCTTTGTCCAATAAGAAAACCTTTTACAAAAAAAATAAGCTTCCAATTCGGTCCAATTAGAAAGCAGCTTACAAAACAAGGAGTTTAACCATCAACTCTCTCCAGATATCTTAGGGTTGCCATATTTTGTGACGTACGAGGAGCAGCCCGATTGCCACATTGGCGCAGTTATCGAAGGAGATTGGCGAAGGAGAGTATATTGCGAATTACCCAAAATAACTAATAAATATTTAGCTTTAATTATTTTTTTTATAATTCCCCCTTGTATGGTTTATAAAACTATGTTATTGTTGACACTTTTAATCAAACCAATCAGGAAGCAGAAAATAATGTTTCAAAGTTTTGCTGTTTTTCTGTGAAAATCTTAATGAAGAGGTTAAGAGCTGGCTTCGTTTAATTAATATAAATATTATTTATTTTCTTACAAAATTTAAATGTTTTTGTTTGAGTAGCAATAGAAAACTTTGAATTTTATATACTAATGGCTAATTACAAAATTTCATTTCTTTTTAAGGTTTTAAGAGGGGGTGTCCATTACTGGGATGGTTAATTAGTCATTTTCCAGTAATGGACACCCCATGTAGACAATGCTAAAAATGCAATTTTAGTAATGTTTATAGTGCATAAAATACTTTGGCTTAACTGCAAACCTAAATAGTCAAATTTAATTTTTACATTATACTTACCAAAATGTAATAACACCAAAACTTTTTAAATGGCTGCTTTTAAGTTATTTTGTGTGATTAATAAAATTTTGATATTTTATTTTATTTATTATTATTTTTTTTTATGTAGTACATATATAACCTCACATATTTTATAATCTGGCAATCAAACCAGCCAGGAAGCAGAAAATACTGTTTAAGAGCACAGTCAAAGAGGGGCTCATAGGGCTTAATCCCTCTCCGTTTAAATAAAAACAAGTTACAGAAGCTATTAAAAATCCATTTTCTGTCTTAAATGTTTCCTTATAAAAATAATAATAATAATAAAAAAAAAGTGTAATACTATTAATGAAAGTTACAGATAATAGTCATGAAACTAGTAAATCTGCAGATCAGTGGCCTCAAACATCAGTTCTACAGTTTTATTTTGAAATTATTTTATTTAGTATTTAAAATATTCAACTCACAATATCATTTCTTTCATATTTGTAATATTAATTATTATAAATGATATATCAAGTAATCTCTAGAAGATTGTTAAAAATAGTGACACAAAACTAAACATTAATATTCCAAAACTTTTTTTTTAATTCTTATTACCTTTTAAATCCACCACTGTTTCAATAATTTGATAGCTGTTATTGTCTGATATTTAGTATTTTAAACTATCCAATCTAAAATAATTAAAACATCGGTCTTCTGATAATTAGAATAATTGATGCAAACAGTAAATGATTATCACAAATATTTTATTAATTACTGGTATCCTAATTGTTAAATTTACTTAAAAATAACTATTTTGTTTCATTAGTATGTATTAATTAAATTCTGGTTCTAAATACAGTCATAAAAACAATTATATTTATTACTTTTTATGGGGTGTCCATTACTGGAACAGAGAGTGTCCACTACTGGGCCAGAGGGTGTCCATTACTGGGCTTTTGGGTGTTTTGGTATATTTCTGTTATTTAAAATTAAATTGCTATTCATATGAGGAAATGAGGCTATAAGAATGGTTAAATATTGTTGATAGATTAATATAATATTGAAAAAACTGGAATATAATAATTATAACTATTAATAAAAAAATAATTTTTACAGAAATTCCTTAAGGGTGTCCATTACTGGCACATCTACCCTATATATATAACTAAAATTTACAAAATAATAAACACAAAATCAAGCATTTTAAATTTTATAAATACCTTAGCAACTTTAGGCATTTTTTAAACTTATGGAGAACTCGGCAAGAAGTACAAATAGCAAAACTTTCTAATCGACAACGACAACCTGTTAACCTCTCCGAGTCTTGATCTGAACAGCCAATCAGATCAATGCTAACCGCTATATCTAGGCGCCTGTGAAGGAAAGTATGAAATTATACATAAATGCATTCAGTATTTTTTCAGCAGTGATGAAAAATGCATGTTTTTGTGACTCACGTTACATGTGTAACAAAGATATAGTCATGTAGTGATTTAATTTACAATTAAGCAATCTGTTACTTTAAAAAAGTATTCATTATGTAACTATTAGATATGAAAAAGGTATAAACATAGTAAAATATTTCAAACTTACCCAATTATAGCAGAGGATGAAGTTAAAAAATCCATAATATCGCTCTCCATTATCGTTATTCATGTCGTTAGCCATTTTAAAATTAAAACACTGTTGCCAATTTTTATTTTGCATGGAAAAATAACTTTGAACATTTTTGTTGCCAAAAAATGTAATAAATGTACATTCATAAATATTATTTTTTTTCAATGTTTGTCCATGATTTCATGGATTAGCTCACAGGCATTTAAACACTTTGAAACGACGTCAGGTATATAATAAATAAACTTACCTAAAAAAACTATTCCATACAATACAATGATTTCAATTTCAGATTTCAACTGTGGAAACCATGTGGAAACCATGGAACTATAGGGCATTTTGACATAGGCGTAGAGTTATATGGGCCCGTGGGGCTCGGGCCCCTCCAATAATTTTTCAGATGGGCTATATTTTTTTACGCCAACTGACATAGAAAAAACTCAGATTTTGGAATTTCATATAATTTACACAAGTTTTTAGTGTATAATGTTTTCGATGGATAATTGTTCTTTCTCTAAATTCGCTGTTTACTTTTATTCTTTGTATACAAGTAAAAAACTGGAAAATTTTAGCGTTGCGTATGGGGAATAACTAAGCACTCTCCATGGTGGGTTTTTCTCCCTTCTTTAGACACTGCTGGGCATGGGCACACTTTCTGGGAAGAATTTATTTTTCTGATTCGGCGTCATAGACATAGGGCAATAAATTCGGTTTGTTCCCTTAGGCTGCGTACACACTATCTAGCATCTTGCAGTCACCTTTCGGCACGTTTGTTCCCTGTTGTCGGGTTATTTGATGGCTAATGGGTTTTGTATGACAAGGATAGGAAGTTGCAGGACGGAAGTGGACGAGCAGTCTCTCTCGGGCAGTAAAAGTAAAAAACCCACGTTGACAGTTTTACGACTGTTGTTTGGGGAGAAAAATCGCATAGAAAAAGTATCACTCCCTTTGTCAATTCGATACAGTTCCTCATTCTTTACTTTCCAATCCACTTAAAAAGGTTGCAATATTTGGCAATGTAAAATAAGCAGAAAATAGCTTCACATTTTCGCCAAGTGAAACGGGGGTGTTTTTTGTTCTTACAATGAAAAAAAGAGAGATACCGTATTTTATGGAAGAAACGCCGCGACGTTTACGAATTTAAAAGTTAATTTTTTTTCCAAGTGTGGCGTTTACGATTTTTTTTTTTTTTCAAATACCAACTGAGTTTCCTTAATTTAAAAATTCATAAAAGTATTTAAAATCGGATTTAAATATTTTAAATAAAACTTCAGACATCTTAAGATATTAAAAAGAGGCATCCTACACTGCTCAGAAAACTTTGATTAAAGTTAGGTCAATATGACGCTGTCGACAAAAATAGCGTCCCGATGGATGCGGCGATTACGATATTTTTAAGCTTATTCCGGCCAATTTGAGGAGTGCGGCGTTTCTTCCATAAAATACGGTGCACAAACTATTATTAATGTATTTTTAATAAATATTCAGTAAAATTACATCAGAATTTTAGTATTATATTTATTACGGATGTGGGTTTACTTTCACATGACATTTTACTGTTTGTAATTGCTAAGAGATTAAAATTGACAATTTTTGTTATGGGTCTAATATTTAATTTTGTAGAACAGTTTTTCTCAAAAATTTCAATTATTTTTAAATATATACTTTCAAAAATTTCTTAAAATTCTTCCTAAATTCGCTTGTCAACAACGCGAAGCTTTCCGAGACAGTTACTAATACATTTTTAAACGTAAATGTAGAAAACTGGCTTGTGAAGCGATTTGAAATTGAATAGCTTTTACTTTTTTTAATAAATAAATTACGTGTAGCGTTTAAAGCGATTCTGGTCACGTAACGACATTTTTTTTTCTTCGTGTCACATCCTAAAATTCGGGCCCACTTGGACAGTATTTTCAGAAAGATCTCCAGTGTTTACCAAAAAATGAAAAACGTCTGTCGATTACATTGTTTATGAATCACAACACCTGCTCATTTCATGCAATTCCGAACAATTTTTTTTTTTTTAATCTGTCAAAAATAGCCTCTTTTGATGACAGCCTTAATCAGTATTTTAAATAAAGGATTTTTTAAACAGTACGTTTTTATGAGCATAAATTTTAAAAAGCTGTGTTCTTTTAAGAGAAAATTTATGATTAAATTTTGGTTATGAAATTAGTATATATATATATATATATGTATATACATACATACATATACAGTCAAACCTCGTTAACATGAACACGCTTAACGTGAATTACTTTTAACATGAATTGTTTTCAGTCCCTTGTAAAAACGAATACAAAGATTTGATACTGATAACATGAATTACTGATAACATGAACAAAATTTTGATTCCCCTTGAGGTTCATGTTAAGAGGTTCGACTGTATATATATACACAAATATATATCATCATCCATCATCATCATCATCAACCATTTTCAATCCACTGCTGGATGTAGGTCTCCCCCAGATTTTTCCAATGTTTTCTGTCTAGTGCTTTAATCATCCAATTTACACCGGCTACTTTTCTGATTTCATCACTCCATCTTACTTGAGGTCGTCTTCTTGGCCGTTTTACATCTCTGGGATACCACTGTAGGGTGCTTGTGCTCCATCTATTGTCTTGTCTTCTTGCAATGTGCCCAGCCCATTTCCATTTTAGCCGTTTAATTCTTTCAATGATGTCCAAAACTTTCGTCTGACTTCTTATCCAGGTTATTCTTTTTCTGACTCTTCTAGTTATACCTAGCATACATCTTTCCGTACTTATCTGTGTTGTTTGTAATCTTTGTACCATCCGTTTTGTTAGCGTCCATGTTCCTGTTCCATAAGTTAGCACAGGCAAAATGCTACTCTTCAGAATAATATTGTTCTTCCCAAAAGAACTCCATCCATTTCTTATTCTTCCATTGATTTCATTCATGATACTATTATGCGATATATATATATATATATATATATATATATATTTGTGATTTCAAATTTATTATATATATATATATATATATATATATATATATATATATATATATATATACATACACACATATAAATATACATACACACACACACACATATATATATATATATATATATAAAGAATTTCCATTTTATACTACATGTTTGTCATCTTTCTTGGTATTTATTTAATATCATTTCAACAAAATAATCTCACTGCTGTTAATAAGTTATCAATTTTACAGTTACAATTTGCTGCTAAATTTATTAAATTAATTATTGTAATTGGAATAGATGATGATTTGTAATTATATTATGGCTATATTTTATCTTTCAAATTTCTATGCTGCTTATGCGCAAGTCTATTAATGATCACTATTTGTTATTTTATTTTTAGAATCGCAAGAATTCTTTCTGAAACGCAATTTCTTTTTAATGATATCTTTTATATATTTCATAAATATATAATTTCTGTTAGCTAAATGTTTTGCGACGTTAGCAAACTATTTTTTAAATAATTTTTTTATGCGCTGGGTTTATTGATGCATTTGCGCAAAAAAATAGTGTGTTATCATAAGATTTCTACTATTGTAATTTCTTGATACCTAATTCTAAGAATTTCCATTTTATACTACATGTTTGTCATCTTTCTTGGTATTTATTTAATATCATTTCAACAAAATCATCTCACTGCTGTTAATAAGTTATCAATTTTACAGTTACAATTTGCTGCTAAAATTATTAAATTAATTATTGTAATTGGAATAGATGATGATTTGTAATTATATTAATATATATGTGCTGGCTAATTGGTGGATTTTGCTTAATTAATATTACATGCATAGGGTTCCATCTGTATTTTGTATAATGATACAGTTATAATTTGCTCCTAAATTTATTAAATTAATTATTGTAATAGGAATATATGATGATTTGTAATTATATTATGGATATATATATACATACATATTTTTACATGTATATATATATATATATATATATATATATATATATATATATATATATATATATATAATTGAGAAAATATATATTTAAGTATTGCGCGGCAGCGCAATACTACATGTATATTATATTACATGTAATTAATATTACATGTATAGGGTTCCATCTGTATTTTGTATAATGTTACAGTTATAATTTGCTGCTAAATTTATTAAATTAATTATTGTAATAGGAATATATGACGATTTGTAATTATATTATGGATATATATATATATATATATATATATATATATATATATATATATATATATATATATATATATATATATATATCATCATCATCATCATCATAATCAACCGTTTTCAATCCACTGCTGGATGTAGGTCTCCCCCAGATTTTTCCAATGTTTCCTGTCTAGTGCTTTAGTCATCCAATTTACACCGGCTACTTTTCAGATTTCATCACTCCATCTTACTTGAGGTCGTCTTCTTGGCCGTTTTACATCTCTGGGATGCCACTGTAGGGTGTTTGTGCTCCATCTATTGTCTTGTCTTCTTGCGATGTGCCCAGGCCATTTCCATTTTAGCCGTTTAATTCTTTCAATGATGTCAAAAACTTTCGTCTGACTTCTTATCCAGGTTATTCTTTTTCTGTCTCTTCTAGTTATACCTAGCATACATCTTTCCATACTTCTCTGTGTTGTTTGTAATCTTTGTACCATCCATTTTGTTAGCGTCCATGTTTCTGCTCCATAAGTTAGGACAGGCAAAACACATTGGTTAAATACCTTTCTTTTCAAATACAGGGGCATGCTACTCTTCAGAATAATATTGTTCTTCCCAAAAGCACTCCATCCATTTCTTATTCTTCTATTGATTTCATTCATGATACTATTATCAGATGATATTTCTATATACATTTAAGTATTGCGCGGCAGCGCAATACTTATTTATTTCCAGTGTCACTTCTCAATGTTAATTTAACATAGAAAAGCCTATGGAGATGATAACTTTTTCATTCTTTCTTACCACCTTTTTGTCCCTGATGCCACTCATTTTGTATTCTTTACTAATTCTAATAACATTATAAATTTAAAGTTTAAAAACGTTTGCCTGACGTCAGGGTCATAACGAATGGCGAAATACCTTTGCATATGGGCGAATTATAACCCAGAGAGAAACAAGGGCCAATTTTTTTTGTATATTATTCAAATATTTTTCTTAATAATTCCAAATTTCACTTTTTTCATTGAGAATTAACGGACATTTTTAATAGAAAATGTAACATTTTTTCTTCATTGTTGCAAAAATTTCAAAAGCCGTAATAATAATTTATTTGGTTTTAGTAGAAAGATTCCCACGTGAAAAATTTTAATTGAAATAGTTTTTTTTTTTTTTTTCAAAAATTAAAAAGGTGAATAGGGCGTCATAGTGGAAATAAAAAGGATATTTTCAGAATACGTTTTTGCTTTGGTCAAGTTTATATTTTAGTAAAAAGTTTCTAATGGATAGCTATTTTTACGCAGGTAGCGGACTTAGTGGGGAATCACATAAGTTAAATTTTAAAATGTATTTTTTTTTTCGAGATGAGAACTATTTATACCCCAAGTTAAACTTAGGTAATAATTTTCTGATGCGTTTACATCACCCTTTGGGAGAGAATAAGGTTTTAAAATTCAAGTAAAACTTTTATTTTTTTATTTTTTACTGTATCACAGCTATAATATTGTTAAATATTAGCAGTAAGGATTCAACAGAATTTACATTTACATTCATAGCTTTCCTGACTGGGAAATAGGATATCTAAATTTAAGTGAAGTTAATTTTTTATGTTTTGATTGGAAGTTTTTGTCCAAACTACCTCAACCTGCATTACTACAGTGGTGAAACATTTTGAATTACACATTGGTAAACTGCATCCCACATTGTGATGCAATACCGCATACATCAAAGCCTGATGATGATACTATGTATTAATTTTGAAATGCGTTCGTCTGAGTGCTGTAGTCATTAAAAAACTTGACATATTAAACAAAAACACAATTTGAAGAACAAATTAAAAAAACAAAATTTATTTCCTACATTGTTTAAGCCCGAGAAGGGACAGATATTAAGTTATTTCATTCAATTAGTTCTACATTTAATGTTAAATTTTTGTAACAAATTAGTTAAGCCAATTGAAGATTAAAAAATAAAAATAAAATTCATACAATATGATACTTAAAACATCCTAAAAACTTAGATTCCGTTCAAATGAAATCGAAATAAATCTTAGACTTTTTTTAAAGTTTTGTATTTTGCATGCATCTTATCATTTTATGCACAATTTTCATAAACATAATACTAAATCTGCAATACAAATATTTTCAATTAAAAATGGAAGAAGTCTAAGATTTATTTCGATTTCATTTGAACGGAATCTAAGTTTTTAGGATGTTTTAAGTATCATATTGTAAGAATTTTATTTTTATTTTTTAATCTTCAATTGGCTTAACTAATTTGTTACAAAAATTTAACATTAAATGTAGAACTAATTGAATGAAATAACTTAATATCTGTCCCTTCTCGGGCTTAAACAATGTAGGAAATAAATTTTGTTTTTTTAATTTGTTCTTCAAATTGTGTTTTTGTTTAATATATATATAATTGAGAAAACATATATTTAAGTATTGCGCGGCAGCGCAATACTTATTTATTTCCAGTGTCACTTCTCAATGTTAATTTAACATGGAAAAGCCTATGGAGATCATAACTTTTTCATTTTTTCTTCCCACCTTTTTGTCCCTGATGCCACTCATTTTTTATTCTTTACTAATTCTAATGATATTATAAATTTAAAGTGTAAAAACGTTTGCCTGACGCCAGGGTCAAAACAAATGATAAAATGCTTTTGCATATGCGTGAATTATAACCCAGAGAGAAACACTGGCCAATTTTTTTTTTTTTTTTTTTGTATTATTCAAATATTTTTCTTAATAATTCCAATTTTCGCTTTTTTCATTGAAAATCAACGGACATTTTTCATAGAAAATGTAACATTTTTACTTCATTGTTGCAAAAATTTCAAAAGCCGTAATAATAATTTATTTCTTTTTAGTTGAAAGATTTTCACGTAAAAAATTAAACTGAGCTAGTTTTTTTTTTTTTTTTTTTTTTTTTTTTTTTTTTTTTTTTAATTAAAAAGGTGAATATGGCGTCATAGTGGAAATAAAAAGGGTTATTTTCAGAATAAGTTTTTTGCTTTGGTCAAGTTTATATTTTAGTAAAAAGTTTCTAATGAATAGCTATTTTTACGCAGGTAGCGAACTTAGTGGGGAATTACATAACTTAAATTTTAAAATGTATTTTTTTTCCGAGATGAGAACTATTTATACCCCAAGTTAAACTTAGGTAATAATTTTCAGATGTGTTTACATCACCCCTTGGGTGAGTATAAGGTTTAAAAATTTAAGTAAAACATTTATTTTTTTATTTTTTACTGAATCACAGTTATAATATTGTTATATATTAGCAGTAAGGATTCAACACAATTTGCATTTACATTCAAAGCGTTCCTGAGTGGGAAATAGGGTATCAAAATTTAAGTTAAGTTAATTTTTTATGCTTTTATTATAGATTTTTTAAGTTCAGATTGGAAGTTTTTGTCCAAACTACCGCAACCTGCATTACTGCAGTGGTGAAACATTTGAATTACACATTGGTAAACTGCATCCCACATTGTTATGCAATACCGCATACATCAAAGCCTGATGATGATACTCTCTATTAATTTTGAAATGCATTCGTCTGAGTGCTGTAGTTATTAAGAAACTAGACATATTAAACAAAAACATAATTTGAAGAACAAATTAAAAAACAAAAACAAAATTTATTTCCTACATTGTTTAAGCCCAAGAAGGGACAGATATTAAGTTATTTCATTCAATTAGTTCTACATTTAATGTTAAATTTTTGTAACAAATTAGTTAAGCCAATTGAAGATTTAAAAAAAAAAAATAAAAAAAAATCATACAATATGATACTTAAAATGCCCTAAAAAGTGAGATTCCGTTCAAATGAAATCGAAATAAATCTTAGACTTTTTTTTAAGTTTTGTATTTTGCATGCATCTTATCATTTTATCCAGAATTGTCATAAACATAATACAAAATCTGCAATACAAATATTTCCAATTAAAAATGAAGAAATCGAAGATTTATTTCGATTTCATTTGAACGAAATCTCATTTTTTAAGGTGTTTTAAGTATCATATTGTATGATTTTTTTTTTTTTTTTTAGCCTCCGGTCCGGTATGCTATTTCTTTCTCCCAGCTTATTTTGTGTCCAAAAAATAACGTTAGCTTATCAAGGCTAGCTGTAAAACAAATCATTACGATTAAATACTCTTTAGCAATTTTTTAAACTTCTAAGCATCGCACATTCTTAGTTCTTATACCGTCGTATTGGAAAAAAAAAAAAGGTTCTTTTAAATGCACTTTGTTTGAAAACTGTATCTCCATGTGCTTTTGAATTTTTTTTTTTTTTTTTTTTTTTTTTTTTTTTGTAGTTTTTGGAGCCATTTGTTTAATATTGGCAACGGCATTTTACCCATTTCTGTAGAAAGCAAAGGAAAAATAGTTTTAAAATATTAATTATATATTTTTGTTGCCATTTTCTCATAACAACCGAAAGAAAATGTAATTAAAATACGTGCTATTTTGAAAAAAATATTAACGAATGATTTCTGTTAAAACAATGGAGCTATTATATACTATATTTAATTGTAAGTATCGATGAATCATTAGATAGCCGGTTTTTTTTTTTTTTCGATTTTCTTGAATGACGATATCTTTTTGCTGCATTTGTGCATTATTTCGCGATAGTGATGTACTATGCATGCTTTACTGTCGGTGTGTGAAATTCTTAAGCGGATGCGAATGACGTCATTTTACATAAAATAAAACGTTTTCTTTAAGTCTTAAAATTTAAATATGTTTTGTACTGCAGTAGAGTACCGCTTAACCGAGTTCTTTTCTTCTGATGGACTGGTGGCTTCTATTACTATGAAACATCCATTATAAATGAAGTGTTAGGTGAAGATGAAAGAGCAGCCGTGAAAAACAATTATGGCCATTTCTTCCCCCCCCCCCCCATTCTGACCAGAAAATCAGAGTTCTAACTTTTTAAGGCTGCTTTTCATCTTCACCTAACACTTCATTTATAATGGCTGTTTCATAATAATAGAAGCCATCAGTCCATCAGAAGAAAATGAAGTAATGGAAATGCCGGAGGCGACACTAAATTCTGATAAAGCAGAATTCCTGTTCTCTATATATTTTTTTTTAATCTTCAATTGGCTTAACTAATTTGTTACAAAAAATTAACATTAAATGTAGAACTAATTGAATAAAATAACTTAATATCTCTCCCTTCTCGGGCTTAAACAATGTAGGAAATAAATTTTGTTTTTTTTAATTTGTTCTTCAAATTATGTTTTTGTTTAATATATATATATAATTGAATTGAGAATAACAGAAAATAATAAATAATAAAAAGCACCTAAAGTACATTTATTACATTGGCGATTAAACGCCAAATCTAGCAATCGGTTGTTCTTGTCATTTCTGACGGGAGCTACTCCTTAGTTCAAAGATAAAATTTATGGGTTTTTCTAGATGGTCTTTTGCAGGATAATCAAAACGCAGCTTTTAAAGACGAAAAGATTTTAGCCGAAACTCATTAAGAGGGGGAAATGTAAGGGGTCATACAGGAGTTGCATAGTGTCAACGCTTAGTTCTGATTCCCTCTGAATCTGAACAAAATCACGAAGAGTTACTTCATTCTAGAAAAGAACCCTGTGCGGTTTGCTGTTGCAGATCATGTTTCGGCAGAATTTATCGTTTTATTGCTTTTTTCAACTTAGCTCAGTAGTGTTTTACTATGCATTGTATCATCTAACCAATAAAAGGGTAACCAGACAAAAATATCTAGAAAATTCTGTCAGAATTATCTTCTCACAATTAAAAAAAAAAAAAAAAAAAAAAAAAAAAAAAAAAAAGAAAAGAAAAAGAAAACATAATTTAACTTCATAATCAATGATTCGTGAAACTATAAAAAAATTCTACTGAATGAAATCTATGTCGAATTACTAATTTGTACGAAATATTTTTTGAATTCTTAATTTTTAGGCGTAACTAATTTACAAATTCATAATTAGTGTCGACAATAAAGAGAGAATTATAAGCAACAGCAACAAAGTACGTGTGCTGTTTCTTTTATTGTTTTAAATTATTTTCATGAAGCTTTTTATTTATTTATTTATTTATTTATTTATTTATTTATTTCTGAATGCCATGTGGCTATTTTTGGAAAATATTTATCTGTTTTTCTGGCGTCTCTCTATGCGTTACTCAAATTTTGTGGGCGCTTTAGCTCTTTTTAATAATTAAAAAATGTTTAATTTTTTTGTACTGTTTCCTTATTTACTGATTTGTTTCCTTTTGTTTTGTTTGCCAATTTTCACATGAAAATCATTTGAGTAATACTTTAATATTTTAAACGTTTTGACAATGAAATTGATTTTTGGCTGAAAAAATAAAATCTTGCTAAGAAAGGATTCCATGTAGTAATACTTTACTTGTTTAGTCTTTCAAAGTTAGTTGGAATTGATTAGGGAATAGGTGGAATAGCTTGCCAGTGAAATTGACACTATGGTTAAAGGAAAATATAGAATTTCACTCAAAAATTTAAAGTAAATTAATTAAATTCATTGAATACATTTGTTTTTCTTTTTATGTTCTATGATTAAAATTCTGCTGTTTTAATTTTATGAAAATAGGCACAAAAGTAAATTTTTAAATATATTATATTTAAATATACAATTATTAAGAAAAATAGGCGAAAATTATGCCACTAATAACACAATCATGTTGAGAAGTTTCTGTGTACATTAAATTTAATCTATTATTTTAATCTTATTTAAATTATTTAATCGGCATTTATTTGCATTATCTACATATACATATATTTCAATGTATGTGAAAAAATATGACTATAATATTTTTGCATGTGTTTAAAATTCGGGTTTAAAAAAAGAAAAAATATATATTCTCTACTGAATATCACATCACTTTTGCATATAAAAGCATGCATTAAAGATTCCAATTTAATATACTTTATCGAAACATTTTTATTTTTCTTATTTAAGCTATGGCAACAAAAAAGAAAATGGAAGACAATTTTAAATTAAATGTATCATTTGAAATATTTATTCAAATAATGAAATATTGATATTTATGGAAATTATAAAGAAATTAAAAAGGAACCTATATCCTATTGCGCTATTTTGAATTATATTTTGTAATATAAATGATATACTTTTCTTCATTTACTTTTAAGGTTGGTTGTGTTTATTACGGCCAATTACCAAAAGGAGGGATATGGGCCCTAAAGGGGGGGTGCCCTCCATGGGGGTCTTTCTAAGGGAACCTAACCCGTATTTATGCAAGGAAATCCAAGGTTCTAAGAAAACCACGAAAACTCCGAACGGTTAGGCCGACTGGCGCGATTGGGTTCATTTACTTTTAAGAAAAAGTAATATTCTAGATTATTGTCCAAATTTCGATCCCAGAAAATATTAATACACATAAATACCAGTTTAAGCCTAGTTAGTGCCCTTTTTATGGAGCCTTGAGACAATTGATACATTAAACAATTTAGTACATAAAAAAAACTATTTCTGCTTTTACTTTGGTTGTTTATTTTTGCAAATCGATTGCTGATCATACCACAGAAGTTTTTACATTTAGTTTATACAGTTTTAATTTACACGGGAAGAGTTTTAATTCCCCCCCCCTCTTCTTTCTTCGCTGTTTCAGTGTCTATATACAAAAACATTATTAATGCAGTTATTTATAAATACTTTTGATTTTATTGTGCGCATCTGAGGAGCACCTGATACAGTTTTATTCTGACATTTTTTGAAATTAGCCTAAATACTCGCGCTAAGAATTTTATAAAATATATCGTTTGTGTACGCCACTGCCCCTTGCCTTTTACGCATATTTGCCTCCCCCCCAGGGCCGAAACTAAGGGGGGCAGAGGGGGCATGTGCCCCGGGCGCCAGAACGAAGGGGCACCAAATGAAGGATTATACCTTTGGAATGGATAATTTTCTTCTGACTAACTGGCGGCTTTTATTATTATGAAACAGCCATTATAAAGGAAGTGTTAGGTGAAGATGAAAGAGCAGTCGTAAAAAGTTAGAACTCTGATTTTCTGGTCAGAATGGGAAGAAAAAAAATGGCCATAATTTTTTTTGTCAAAAAAAAAATTATGGCCATTAAAAAATTATGGCCATTTTTTTTTCTTCCCATTCTGACCAGAAAATCAGAGTTCTAACTTTTTACGACTGCTCTTTCATCTTCACCTAACACTTCATTTATAATGGCTGTTTCATAATAATAGAAGCCATCAGTCCATCAAAAGAAAATAACTCGGTGAAAGCGGAAACTCGGTTAAGCAGGACTCGGATAATCGGGACTCTGACTGTATATTTCATTTTAAAAATGAACTTTAGAATATTTTTGTTGGTGTTCAGAGGGGGCTAATGACCCCCGTGACATTCGCCATTGTAGATTAAGTAGTTCAGTATTACATATTTTATGCTTACATATTTTAAATTTTAAAATAAGTCGGCGATTAGAAAATTAGTACAATTCTCTTTGTAAATATGGTTTGCGGAAAGGGGGGGGGGGGGGGTTGCCAAAATTCATGTTTGCCCCGGGTGCAAAAAAGGCTAGTTTCGGACCTGTTCCCCCCCTCCCCCCTCCAACACACACACAAAAAATGCCGGTTATATGAATCACTAATTAATCAACTTTATGCAACATTAGCAACTTTTATGAATCAAATCTAATAATCTTCCATAAGGTAAAAGTTATTCGAAAAGAAAAAAAAACAGTATGTGTCTTTTGCATTTCAGTAAGGAGAAAGAAATAATGACCCTTCGTGACCTCGGAGATAAGGGTTTGACTGGGGTGTGGAGGGAGAACAGTAACGAGACAGGGTTGAGAGGGAGGGTGAAAAGGAAATAAGAAGAAACTGGATTCCTTATCTCAGTTCAGTATTTTAATTTTTAACAGTCCTCTGTAGGTTTCGGCTAGAATTTTTTCGGCTTTAAAGGAAGTCACGATAAATTCACATTTTTAACGGACAACAAATGGTGTCCGATATGATCTGATTAGAGCACAGATAAGATGGTTCGCCGTTTCCCGAACTTACAAAGAAAGTGACTCCAATTTATGAGCTTTAAAGAACTCGGGAGGGAGGGGGCAGAGGATTTAAGTTTTGTTGCAAAAGAAGAAACTAGAAGCCAGGAAGAATCACCAGTGTCTCCAAAGCATAGAATATAAAGGGAGAAATTCTTTGTCTTTAAATCATGCATAAAACTCATATTTATTAAAATAGCCCAAATCTATCAAGCGGTCTCTCTGTATAATAAATGACGATATACCAGGATCTAGTAACAATAAACAGTACATATTTCAGTTGTTCTTATTCAGGCCGAGCAAGAAACCCTTTCTCAGGTCCATTTTCTTTCATTAATATCAGGCTGAGTATAGGGACCGGGTCTAAATTTTTTCTGTAAATCCGGGCCAGGCATAAACTTTCCGTATCGTTTCGGACTGACGTTTGATTCGATTTTCGTGATATTTTCAAACTTTTCGATGTTCATATAAAAGTATCTATCTGTACATGCACATTCATGGCAAACACAGCAGTGCCGCTTTTTCGTGCGCAACTCTGTAGTACTTATATTATGCATTTATACACTAACTATCTGACATACCCGGTGCCGTACTGTTCGTCAAAAAATAGTACAAAACACGAAAAAAAACTGAAAAAATCGCGGAAAATTAAAAAAAAATCTGCACGAATTCCAAATAAACTTAAATGAAAAGAAAACAAAATTTACTATTTTGGGCTAGAAGATAACCGGATTCCTTTTACTAATTTGGAAAAACTGTAGCGAATCGTGAGAAAACTCTAAAAATCGCAGATGGCAAAATTTTGTTATTATGGGCTAAAAGATTAAAACAGGATTCCTTTTACGAATGTAGAAAAATCACCGCGGAATGCGAAAAATATTTAAACAATGCATAAAAAATCGCGAAAAATTCAAAAATCGCTGTACGAATTTCGAATAAACTTTATTGAAAATATAACAAAATTTATTATATTGGGCTAAAAGTTTGACACCCAATTCTTTTTACGAATGTCAAAAGATAGCAGCGGAACGCTAAACAACGCGTTAAAAATCGATAAAAAATCAAAAGTCGCAGAGAAAAAAAATTACAACAGTGTGTTACAAGTTTGAAACGAATTTCTTCTATATATGTAAAAAAAAGGTACGGAACGCGTAAAAACGCTAAAAATAGTGTTGAAACGGGGAATTTTTTTTTTTCAGAAATCGCGGAAGAGAAAATTTGCTATATTATTAAGCTGAAAGTTTGAAACAGAAAAAATATTATGAATGCCAAAAAATCGCTACGGAATACGAAAAAAATGCAAAAAGAGCATTAAAAATTCAAAAATCGCTGAGAACACAATTCACTATAGTGGACTAAAACATTAAGCGGAATATTTTCACGAATGCGAAAAAATCTCAACGGAATGCAAAAAATCGCAATAAAAATCGCTCAAAGTGAACAAAATTTACTATATTAGGCTAAAAGTTTAAAACCGAATTCCTTTTACCAATGTAAAAAAGTCACTGCGGAACACGAAAAACCGATGAAAATTACATTAAAAAGCACTAAAGATTCTAAAAGTCACAAAAAGGCCAAAAATTACTACAAGTGCTCTAAAACATTTTAACCGGAATTCTTTCACGAGTGTCAAAACTCGTTTTGAAAAATCGCAAAAACTTGCATTAAAAATCGAATTAAAAATTCAAAAATTTCGGAGGACAAAATTTACTGTATAATGCTTTGTACTATTATTTTTAGTGTATTATATTAGTGTTTAATACTGTATAATGCTTACTGTATAATGCCCGGCGTTGCCCGGGCCCGTGATAGTAACCTTTAATAAAGAGCAAATTT
This sequence comes from Maratus speciosus, assembly GCA_963932465.1. NCBI lineage: Eukaryota > Metazoa > Arthropoda > Arachnida > Araneae > Salticidae > Maratus > Maratus speciosus. The sequence goes on along the minus strand of OZ010787.1, from coordinate 554,425,101 downwards.
ATATGATTTTATACCTTTAATCCGATTTTGTCCGAATTTGTATTTTTAAACGAAAAAAATCTACAAAAAAATATTGACTTTTAATGGTAAAAGCGCTCGCAAGAAGTCATTTTCTGCTTTTCACGTACGGTGGTTTCATAATTTTTTAAAAAAATAGTTTCTTTTGGTCCGAATTCTTTAAAAATTTTATCGTCATAAATATAACCGTTTCTCAGCCGGTGTAAAATTTTCGTGAAAACAATATTGATATCGACTTCTAAAAGACATGTTTTCTTCTTCCTGTTTACTTTCTTCTATCTTTGAAAGAATAAAGTATTGGATTCAAGAAAATTTTCGAATTCCGGTTTTCGACGGAATTACACTTTTTAGCGCTCACAGATCCCGAAAAATATGTTTTTGCAAAATGACTATCTGTGAATCTGTTTGGGAGTTTGTATGTGACATAAAATTTTTGGGCACTCTATCTGAAGAACTAATGCACATAATTTAATAAAACTTCAGGTTCAATTAGTCTCTGATATAAATTGGTGCTGAATAGTTGTTGGTGCAAATCGCATTATATCTCAAAAATTAATGCACAGATTTTCATAAAACATCAGATTCTGTTAGTCCTTGATATTGTTTGCACTGTTAAAAATTTGCAGCATTCTGGCAGGTCATTTGACCGTTTTTTCCGAAAACGGTTACACAACCGTGAATTTAACACTATTCTGACCATATCATTGGCCATTTTATGGTCATAATATAGTTAAATTATAGTTATGAAACCGTTTTTTCAAAAAACGGTCAAATGACCTGCCAGAATGCTGCAAAATTTTTAACAGTGTGGTGCTGATTAATTTTTGGTGTAAATTGCTCAATAGATGGCGCTGCTATGATGCATTATTCCCGATTTCCGCAATAGCTATACCTCAAGAACTAATAATCAGATTTTCATCAAACTTCAGATTCAGTTATATCTTGATATTATTTCGTGCTGATTACGTTTTCGTGTAAATCGTCTAACAGGTTTCGCTGCTATACTGCATTTTTCACGATTCCGCAATAGTTCTTTCTCAAGAACTAATGCACCTACTTTCATCAAACTTCAGATTAGGTTATTCTGTGATATAAAATGGTGCTGATTACTTTTTGGTGTAAATTGGCCAACAGGTGGCGCTGCGAAACAGAATTTTTCATGATTTTCATAATAGCTCTATCTTAAAAACTAATGCACAAATTTTCATCAAACTGCAAATTCAGTTAGACGTTGATATATGTTGTTCTTTATTACGTTTCGGTGTAAATTGCGCAATAGGTGGCGCTGAAATGCTCAGTTTTTTTAAGATTTCCGTAATTGTGTTGTCTCAAAAACTAATACACGGAATTTAATCAGACTTCGTATTCTGTTACACTTTCACATAAATCCATCTCTTTTTAGGCTTGGGTGTATACAGTGCGACAGGTGTCGCTTTTATGCTCTTGGAGCTGAGAATTTTTTTTGCAGACGTCTAAGAGGGTGGATGCCAAAATTCAATTGTTTGTTTCAAAAATGCGATGCTTATATCTCCTTTTAAAATGCACACAATTTAATGAACCTATATCTTTAGAATCCTTATTATTGACATGAGCATAGATTGTCATTTAATTTTGGCACTGTGATAACGAATTTTGAAGTATAAACTTGTATGAGATAGAAGAAAGTTTTGGGATTGTTACATTCGACTAGTTTTTCTTGTTTTCGCGTCGGGTTCTTTAACATAACAACAACAACAACAAAAAAAAAATAGTTTTCGCCGTCCGAACTGTCCGAATTTTTAATAAGTTATAAATAAGTACAACTGTACCCGTGTAGTCTATAAAATTTCATGAAAAACATGCATATTTAATAGTGAAAACGTGTGCCGAAGACAAGCGAAACCGCGCCGAAACCATTTTTTAGCTTTTTCGTCGAAATTTTCTAAGATTTTATTACTTTTTTTTAAAAAAAATACTTCTATTCGTTCGAACATTACGAAATTTTTGTAATAGGTGTAAAATCCAGTCTGTCGAAATGATCTAAAAAGATTGTGATAAAAAAATAGTCTGGTCACGGTGAAGCGCGAAGTGACCTGGGGTCGCGAGTTTGTTTAAAGAATTAAAATTAGTCTTTTAGAAAACCGATTGCACCGGTGACAAGAACAAGATCTTAGCTTTAAATGCGTATTTTTGTGAATCGGTACCTCTAAAATTGAGCCCTGAGTAAGTGTTGGCGAAAGGGAGAAAAAGTCGACCGAGAAATCCTTTATTGAAAAAAAATTTCAAAGAGTTAAGAACCATATTTTTTTTAACTGATTGTGGCGTTTGAGATGTAAAAGTACGAACTATAAGAATATGTCGTCCGTTTTTCCGTATTTTAAACGGCGCGGTTGATGAGCATTAAAACTAAACGGCAAAAAAAAAAAAAAAAAAAAAATGCATTTAGTTCTTCCTTCTTTTCCTCTCGAAAAGCAGGTTCTGGTCATGCACGAGCGCGCCTCCGCCAATTTTCAAAAAAAGATCTCTTTTTTGATGAGTTTTTAATTAATATCTCGGCCAATTATCAAAAAATTAAAAATGTGAGCCTCAGGGGCATCCATACCTGCAATGAACTATTCTCATATAAATTTTCAGACCTAAACACAGAAACAGCGATCTTGTCTTTTATTATTAGATATATAGATATTTATGATATATGTAGAGTAAAACCTGTCAAAACGGAACCTGTCTATGGCATAATCCTGTCTTAAATGGAAACTTTTCATGCTCTAGAAGGAAAGATTGCCGTACAATTTTACTTAATTAGCCAGAAACCTGTCTTAAACGGAATATTGTTTCGGTCGTTTACGATTGCTTTTACAAAAAGTTTTACTGTATGGCTATGGATATAAGGTTAGCCATGTGTAAACGGAACCTGTCTATAACGAAATCTTGTCTAATAGCAAACATTTCATGATCTATCGAAAGGAACTCTTTGAATTTTTACCTGCTAAGGTAGACGAAAACCTGTATAAATCGGAAACTTTCAGCGGTTATTTGTAATTAATATCTCGGCCAATTATCAAAAAATTAAAAATGTAAGCCTCAGGGGCATCCATACCTGCAATGTATGGATGCAATGTATGTCAGTTTTACTATTTCTGTATTCATTACTTAGTAAATTCAATCCCTGTTCCAGGAGGGGTAGACCGCCCCTCCCTTGGTTGCGCCACTGTCTGAGCCCCTCCAATAATTTTGAAAACTCTACGCCTATGCATTTTGATATGACGCAAAAAAGGTAGAACACAAATTCTGCCAACTGCGCACTCGACTGCACATATTCTTGGCATCTTTTGAGTGAATTCAGGCTTACCATATTGGCTTCTTTTTCGCACATTATGCGATTGTCAAGTGCTTCTGCACAACTTTTTTTTAAAGAAAATACCGAAGTGTGAAGTGTCATTTTTTGCAAAACGTGTATTGTTGTTATCGTCTAGCGTATGGAAAAATAAATATAAACGGAGAAACATATACTAAGTAAGTGTTTTGTATATTTTTTCTGTTTTATTTTCTTTCAGACTAGTTTTTATTTGGTATCTCGTATAATTTTTTTTTTGGTTACGTCAATATTAAAAAATTTTTCGTCTTAGATATGATCCTGTTACTTTTACTGCTTTTGCTCAGTGTAATTTTACGAATTTAATATTATGATTAAAAAACTTGTAGTCATATGTAGAGTAATATAAACATATATTAGAGATAGGATATATCTTCTGATCAATGACATATACACAAGATTTTTTTAGGATGGAGAAGGAATGAAAAGTGGATAACCTTTTCAAAAAAGTTGGTTCTTTGAAAATAAAAGGCTTATCGAATTTTACAGGTATCAAAAGCACATCTGTGAAAATATGTATTCATGTACTTTTATTTAAAAGAAAGTCTTTGTAACTGAAAGCTAACCCCCACACCAAAATGTAAGTTATGTTCTTGAGTTGAACTCTTTTATTGTTGTTGAATATCAATAACTTACAAAACTGAATGTTTTCAGTGGATATGGTAAGCAGTGTTAGGGAATAAACGGCTAAAAATGAGGGGGATGTAATTTCAATAATCAGTTTAATCGCAATCATTAACAACCTTTTATATTTTTTCCACCTCTCAGTGCTTTTTAAAAAACTTCATACTTTTCTCAGAGATTAAGGGACGGGTCGCAATTCTCTCCATGCTTCAGAATTCTAATACACAAAAATGTCAGTAGGGTATCTAGGATTTTGTTCCGAGAAAGTGGAGAGCTGAGCTGGGAAATGGTCTTGTGTAAAAAATTATGTAAAAAATACTGATTTTGAGGGGGAGGGAGGTAAGGCTACTGTAGCCTCTCAGTTCCCTTCTTTTTGAGTATGTCCCTGATAAATGCTATTGCATATGTATAGTCAGTGTTTTTTACTTTTATGAGTGGTCAAATTTTATATGTGTAATCCAAGCTGATGCATGAGCTATGAAATGTGGGAAAAATGCATGTGTATTCTTACTATTTCAACAATACTTGCTTTTATTTGTATTTGAATTTTATGTAGCATTTCTAAGAAGTTACAGCCTGAATGTATAGTGAGTTGACTTTCATATGATAGGCAGATTATTTTTTTTTTACTCCCAATTTTTATTTGATTAACTTTTAAATGCTTATAGGAGGCTAAATTTTAGTTACAGTAATGCAAAAAAAATTGTGATGTTGCCTGACTATGGGTAAGTAATTCATCTAGTAGACTTATTATAACTATGCGATGCAGTGTTTGTATACCATTCTACGGTAAGGGTTTGACATAACTATTGTATATTTAACCCCTTTGCGATGAATGTCTTTTACAGAATTTTTAATCTTTTCCCACATAGCATTTTTAGTTTGCAGAAAATTTGCAGAAGTCTTGCTTTGAAAACTTGCAAAGTTGCAGCAAGCTCAGCATGACAAGACTGAAATTTCATAATACAACTGCAGCAAGTTAACGCAAACGCCGAAGTCACCACACTTTGAACTTGCAACTAACTTATCGTGCAAATTAAATTCATGCTGTGTCCAAGTTATTGCAAAATAACAGCAAAGAAGTAATCAAAAATACTTAACTTACTGCTAAGTAATAACCTTTCCATGCCACATCAAGTGTTTAGAACTGTTAAGTTTAACCCCTTCGAAGGGGTCCATAGACCTGACCAGATCTACTGATACATACACACCGTTAAGGTACATGCATTGTTTTTACCACCATAAATAAGTTAGGGTAATATTTGTACATTTCAATTCAATCCTTTTTTGGTATTTGATAAGTATAGCGTTTAATGAAAGCAGTGCCAAACGAATAAAATTTCTGTGTATCTGCTAATTATCTATTCTCTCAACAGAGGGATTTTTGCTTTCGTCACTTTTGTGAATTAAAGGCTGTCTTGCCATCAGTTTCACAACAAACTACTCATGTAAGTGGGTGATGGTATACCCTGCGGAAGATTTACTGTGAATTTCTCAATTCAAATTTGTCACAACAAGATAATATCAGAAAAAATCTAACTTGCTGCTAATGTTCATGCTATCTGGGTTATCACCGGTTTTTCAAAACAGAAAATTTTGCCAAATTGAATTGAGAAAATGCCCTGACAAAATAAAGCAAAATTTACAATAAAAAATAACTGGTGGGAATAATCAAGGATTCTGAGCAATTTATGAGTCATGTATATGTGATGCTCATCCCCAAGGTGTTAAATTGATCATTAATTTATCTCTCTCTCTCTCTAATAGGATATCATAGTTTTGGAAGATTGTGTTGCAGTTCATCTAAAGCCAAGAAGTAGTTGAAGCTTTCATGGTATTGTAGAAAAGATTAAGTTCCCTCTCTGAAGATGAACAGAAGAGGCTGAGAGCTTAAATCTGCTGTTACCTGACATGATTGAAAAATAATATTCATACGTTAAAAGCAATTAGCTTGGTGAAAATCAGATGAACCACCTCTCTGAAGATGAACAGAAGAGGCTGAGAGCTTAAATCTGCTGTTACCTGACGTGATTGAAAAATAATATTCATACATTAAAAGCAATTAGCCTGGTGAAAATCTCTGGTGGATAGAGCCTTTTTCATTGATTTCATTGGAAAGTGGCCGTTCACTAGGGCGTTTTGCCCGGATCGTTACTCTGAAAAAAATGAGAAGAAACAGTAAGTTGATTTCATTTCTGTCTCTTAAACCATATTTACAATAACTCTCCTCTTTAAGTTCTCAAACTCTTATTTTTAAATGCCACTTTCATAAATTAAATTTTTTTTACCAATGAGATAGATTGTAAATACAACTTTGTTTTCAACAAAAGTACGATTCTAATTTTTAAGGCCATGACAGGTTTTGAGATAGGCTTTTGCCCCCTCCCTTTCTATGTATGTAGGTTAGAAAGAAATGTCCAAATCAAATATTTTTTTAGATTCAAAGTTCATTCTAAATAGAATTTAAAATATTTAATTGGTGATTAAGTTAAATTATTGCATTTTTATGTAAATTTAAAATTTACTTGAAAAAGTATAAACAAAAATCAATTTTAATTCTAGAATTCAACATTTTCGCGTTTAAGTATATGAAGTCACAAAAAATGTTAAATCTCTATTTTTGGTGATAAGAACAAAAAATTTTTTTGCTGAATTTCAACCCCATGGCTCGAGATGTTGCATCATCTGTAGTACACCATTGACCTTATTGATAATCAGGATGGCCTGAAATTATTCCAAAATCCTACGGTGCTGAATTTTCCAGCGCAACCAGCTTATAGCGTCAGGTCATCGCTAGCAACCGTAACTGTGATGATCATTGATGGAAAAGCCGCATCGCTACCTTGTATATCTACATATGGGAAAACAATCAATTTAAAATAAAAAATGAACAGAATATTTGGTAGTTTCCGGTTAGCCGGCGCCAGTGTTATATGTATATACATATTTATATACATACATATATGTAAATATACATATACACATATTGTATATATACTATATATAAATATATATGTATATATACATACGTGTATCTATATGTATGTATAACACTGGCACCCACCTAACCGAAAGGTACCGAATATTTTTATGCTTCTTTTAAATTTTGACAAACATCTTTAGCTATATATTTTGTAAAAAAAAAAAAAAATTATGATGGCCGGGAAACAAAATATTTGTAAATGTAAATTTACTTTTTTCATATTATTTTTTTTTTCTTGAAATAAAATTCAGAATTTATTTATGTATTACTTTTTAAATGTAAATTCTTTTTAAAATTTAGAAAATTCAATTCAAAACTGCAGCTTTGACAGCATTTTCTGAAAAATCTTCTGCCTTTACAGAAAAAACAGTTTGATTACATAGATTGATTTAAGACTATATTTTTAGTTAGAGAAATTTACTTTTTTTAGTCTTTCATTTTTGTTGTTGATAAAAAATTCAACGCACACATTAATTAGCAGAAGATTAGAAAAAATAAACCTTTTCATAAAATGAGCTTGCTTTTCATTATCTTTTCTTTTCTGTGCCCTCCTGTTTCTATAATTTCACACTTTTTTCTTTTCCGGCATTTTGGTAATATAACTTTTAAATTAATATTTATCAATATAGAAAATGAAGAATAAATAATTTCTATGATTTTCAATAAGACGTTACCCGTCAAAGGGTCTGGTGCCAGCAGCGGTTGCATTGTCATTGGACTACCTAGCCGGCAGAGTTTGGTACAAATTAATCCTAAAACTGCCAAAGTCAAAATTAATTACTAGTAGCCTTTCACGATGGAGACGAGTTGAATAGGGGTTTGGTTTTGTCTTCCACGTCATAAGGACGCCAAGACATAAGGTCTGTATGTGAAAATTCAGTGTCCTTTAATTGTTGTTTAAACACAAACTAGGCCCCTCTCCCACACCAAGCAGATCACATCCTGGGCCTGGCTATAAAAAAGGGCAAAGGTTAAAAAAATAATATTTTTTATCGATGCTCTTTTACTCGCTTCTTGCATCGCTTGGCATGTTGTGCCTGTTTGGCATATTCAGCGTACAGGTGAACCGAATATTCGGCTGGACGAATACTTTTACATTTTAAAGCTTAAAGGCATTAAAATGTTAAATTTTAAAACCATCTATTGAAATGGTGGCAACTCAGCAAGAATAACTTTTCTACTCCCTTTGATTCAGCAAGGAAGTTTTTAAATGCATCCTAGATCAGTAACTGGAGTTTGCAATCATTTGTAGAGATTGTAAACAAGACTGTTCTTAAAATCTTTCAACAAACATTTCAATCCATTTATTCCATCAAAATTACAATACAATCAATCAAAAACACTAGGTATGTAACTACAAGCTGAAATTAAATTTTCATTCACAGCTTTATCAACAATGTAGGTATTTTAGCGAGATTTGTTTCATATTAATTTTGTTTCTATTAAATGTGATGATTGAAATTGACTGAATTTTGACCAGCGACACAGTATAATTACTGTGAACTGCATTCTGAATAAAAAAATGTCTAGGTCATAGTTGTTTAGATATGAATGGTGGCAATATCCAGAACTTCTTATCATATCATATTTCACAGAAATCCTAAGCAATTCTGTTGAAAATATAGTTTTGATATCTTCATTATTGTTAAAGGAACAAACAAAAATCCATGTTTGACCTTGAGTGAGATGAGATACACTGTATTTATAACTGAATAAGTGAATTGTGATTTTGATTTCCTGGACAAAAATTATGCTTTTTGATGTCTATTATCAAAACTCTGAACGTTTTTCTATTTTGTTTAGAAACACTCTTTTTGTGAAAAAGCAAAAAAACAGATTATTTACTAGACAATGCTCAAGAACTTGCATTGGTAGATCATAAATGCCTATGAAAATCCTCATTAATAGTTAATTTTCTCCAGTGATACTTTACAAATAGTAAATAAATAAAGTAAAAAGATTCTCTTTTATTTAAATATGATTCTGTTTCTGATTATATTCTGAATATGTTTATAAGTTGACAGTTAAAAGTAAAAGTTGTGTAAGATTTTTGATAATGTTTAATTTTTTTAAAAATATTCAATTTGTACAAATATTTTGATATTCGGCATAACTGAATGAATATTCAGTAACATGGATGAATACTGAATAGATACCGAATATTCGGTGCATCCCAAGGCTTGAAATGGAAAAATCCACGAACCGAAACGCTATTTCAAAATTATCGTTGACTAATTTTTTTAAAAAGTACAGTACAGTCCTGCTTAACCGAGTTTCTGCTTTAACCCAGTTATTTTCTTCTGATGGACTGAGAGCTTCCATTATTATGAAACAGCTATTACAAATGAAGTGTTAGGTGTAGATGAAAGAGCAGCCGTAAAAAATTATGATTTTCTGGTCAGAATGGGGGAAAAAATGGCCAGAAGAAAATAATCTATTCCAAAGGTATAAGTTCGATTTTAAAAACTATTTAATACTTTGAGCAGAAAGAAGAGGCTACACCTACAATTTTCATTTCACTAATAGAATCATATAGCTGCCAATTTGTACGGTTTTGTTACCTCTAAAATTGAATACAAATTTTTGCCATATTTAATCGTAGACAATTGTTAGATTTCGGCGACTGAATTAGGCAAAATTTACTGGTAAGTTTTAGAGGGAAGAAAAAAATCTTAGACATTGGTAGCTATACAGTAGCGTAATACTGCAGCAATATTGGCATTCAACAAACAAAAAACTATCAAGGACTTTTTCTTTCAAATAAACAATTTCATTCTCCGTTTTTCTTAAAAGTAACGGAAATGTACATCAAAGAAATGTTACTAGTACCATAAAAATGAATGAATTAACACTAGAAAGACGGTGAGTGGTCATTTTGACCGCTACCAAATGAATATATTTCGGTTCGAACCAGAAATTTCTTTATAAAACTAGTTTCGAAGGTAATAAGGAAAGAACTAGTTAAATAAGTTAATAATTTAAAATAAAAATTCTGGTGTGAATTTTTATAAAATTTGAGTAAAATTCCCTGTCTTTCTAGTGTTAAGTGAAAATTTATATTTCCTGAGTTGGTGACGATTTGTGTAAATCTGGTTTATACGAGTTTTTTGTTTATCCGAGGTGAGATTGGTCCATATTAACTCAGATAATCAGGACTTTACTGTATAGCAAATTTATATTTAACCATAGAAAAACTAATTTTTAAAAATGCATTCAAAATTCTAAATAATTAGAAAAAAAAGTTACAGAGAGCATAGTAAGCTATATGTATGAAACTGTAATAATATTTTTTATTAATTCCATGAACCAGAACAATATTTGTTACAATTTCACGAACCGGAACATCATTCCGGTTTGCTCTGGTACATTTTGAGCCCTGGTGCATCCCTACTTCTAAGCAATACTTATTTTATTTTGCACCGAAATGCAACTCCTGTATTTCTTTATTTTGAGTGAATATATTGGAGCTTATAAATACTGTGTACCGAAGCCAGTAGGAACAGTGTTGTATGTTGTAATTTGCTTGCTGGTTGAAAGAAAAAGATCCTTGGAGAGTAAGATTTTCCGAAAATTCCCCACCCACATGATTATAAAAATATTTACTAGATTTTCTTACATATGCATATATGGATGGTGGTGCACCCATAGGGGGTGTGGGGACAGGCACTCTGGCCCCCTCCATAAAAAGTGAGAAACACTAGAAAAATATTTATGGATCAAAGTTCGTTTGTGTGTGTGGGGGGGGGGGAGGGCAGCATCTGCCTCCTTCCAAATCTCATTGGCCTAGGTTCGACCTAAGTGTACAATGAGCGGAGAGTTTGGCTGTGTACTGTCTCGTATATCAGCTATATATCTGCAAGCTTTATATGTTCATTGTGACTCACATAGTTAAATTTAGCAATTGGAAATGCTGCATTTGTGATAGAAATAAGAAACTACATTGTAGACTGGGAGGCGTCAGCACAGACAATCATCTCATCGAGCTGGAAGCTGAAATTCCAGGATTAGACAGAGCTCGATTAGCATATTAAAATTCAACTTGTCTGCCAAAGCATATCTTGGTGGAAACCACCTTCAAACCCGATTTTAGTGGTTGACTCGTAGGTTTATTATTGTGTTTTCCTGCACCTAAAGTTATAAAAACATGAAGGACTGGGAGCAGGAAAACACAATGGCAAACCCTCGAGTCAGCTGCAAAAATCTGGTTTTCAGGTGTTTTCCATCAAGATATGACTTGGCAGACCAATTGCGTTTTAATATGTGAATCGATTTTTAACTAATATTGGAATTTCAGCCTCCAACTCCATGAGGTGATGGTCTGTGCTGCCGACTCCTGGTCTACTGGCATAATTGAAATGACACACAATTTTTTTAATACTCCTAAGAGACAAGACCTCCTCCTTAACAATATTGACAAACATACTCCGGAAATTAATAAACAAAAACTACGAAAAGTTTGTCCAACTAGGTGGGTAGTACACCATGAAGTCATCATGACCATGATAGAATTATATGAAGAATATATAGAATTATATATATTCATAGCCTTGAAACAATCGCAGCTTGAAAAGACAGAGACTAGCCTTCTACACAGAGCTGTGGAGTCGGTGGGAATTTTAACAGATCAGACTCCGACAACGCAGACTTGCTTGTAAAATGGATGACTCTGACTCTGGGAATTTTAACAGATCCGACTCCGACTCTTTCGCTCAAAAATGGGTCAGACTCCGCAGCCCTGCTTCTAAGGCAAAACTTTTGAAAAATTCGTTATGTGTATTAGGTTTCATAACTTCTTTATTTACCTTACAGAATATATTTACATACACTTTATGGACCGGAAGGTGGCTGCACAAACCATCACTTCATCGAGTTGATGGATGAAATTCCAGGATTAGTTAAAACGCGATTTGTATATTAAAATGCAACGAGTTTGTCAACTCATATCTTGGTGGTAAACACCTGCAAACCTGATTTTAGTGGCTGACTGGTAGGTTTACCATTGTGTTTTCTTGCTCCCAGTCTTCTATGTTTTCATATCTTTGGTTGCAGGAAATTGCAGGCAGACCAGTTGCATTTTAATATACGAATTGAGTTCTAATTCTGGAATTTCAGCCCTCAACTGGATAAGGCGATGGTCTGTTCATCTGCCTCCCGGGCTATTATCGTTGTCTAAATTATATCCAAAATGTGACAGTGACCTATTAATTGCCTTAAATTTCGTTAACAATGTTGTGGCTCACTTAAATCGTATTCGTAAAGCCCTTTCAAGGAAATTTTTGATGAAGCTTGTTTGAAAGACAGTAACTTTCATATTGACCTTAAAATGCTAAGAACTGTATCAAAACAAAAACAAAGATCCAATGTTCCAACCGATTCTATAAAAGAGTATTTCAGGAGAAATATTTTTATTCCATTCGTTGATCAAATGTTGACTCAACTTAATGAACATTTCACTTGGCACCGCAATATTTTGAAAGTTTTTTTATTCTTCTACCTAATGGAAAATATGCTCCAACAGCAAATGAAATGAGAGATTTTCTTTAATTGTGTGAATTTTATGCGCATGATTTGCTTTCTACCAATTCAAAAAATTTTAACGCCGAATTCAAGTTGGGGTACAGAAAATTTTAAAAATCACTTTCATAACTCGATGCAAGAATGCCATTGAAGCAGTTTCGAAAAGTGAGAAAATGTTGTACCTAAACATCTACAAATTACTAAAATATTTGTAACACCAGGGGTGAAGAAAATGTTTTCACTCCGAACATTTCCCCGAATCCATATGAAAATTTCTCCAAAATTTTACAATATGTTATAGGCTTACATAAATTCTGTATTACCGTAGGTATAGAATTTTTTTTTATTTTTCAAAATTTTCTCAACTTACACACGAGTATATATGGTATATATTATCCCGAGTTCGATTTTGTGAAGGTCACCATACGGATCTTTTTATTTGTAGAGAAATTTTTTCTATCTCAGAGAATTATGTACTTCATTGTTAAAATCGAGATCAATCGCATATTTTTTCTGCAGAATTTTCGCAGTTGGCAAAAATTTCCCCCGATCCTAGATCGCCGGATCGGACATACTGTATTTACTCGTGTATAATGCACACTTTATTTTAAAAAAATTAGGAAATAAACCCCGGATGCGCGTTATATACAGAATAATTTTTTACTTCTGTATTTAATTACACGATTTACATTACAAACTGGAAAAATATTATTTAATAGAAGTATTGCTGCACCTTTATTTCACTCCTTGCACTTTTTTATACTACAGCGCTAGTAACATTTTTTAAAATGTTAATTAGCAATTCTCATTGCCGCTACCGCTGTTATCCTCGTCATCACTGTCACAATCAATGTCCTCATAAATTACATCGTCTTCAGTTCCATCCATCTGAGGGGAATTCCAGTCACTTTGAAGCTCTTTATTATCATCTCGGCTGATATGGATTATTTCCAAGCGTCACATATCCACTCACATACAGTTGAGAAAGACACTTCATTATTTTACTTGGGGTGAAGTTGTGATCTGCTGTTGTCATCCACTGATTGTAGGCATGCTGAAATGCAACCTTAAATTCGTGGTCGATGACAACATCTAAGGGCGGCTGCACTTTCGTCACCCCAGCTAGTATCACAACCAAATCACTTGAGCGACGAATTTCCGCTTTTACTCCAGGTGTCGTGTGTCCACGGAAGCTGTCCAGGACCAGCATTGATGGCAGACGCAAAACACCTAGTTGACGTTTCCGCACAATCTTTAATTCAATCTTTCATGGTGCACGTTATATACGAGATTAAAAAAAATCGACATTTTTACTTGTAAAGTACCTTACACATTTTAAAAATTTACTTAAGATCCACTATGACAAAATAAAGATCAAATGGGCTGCTTTATGATATATACATAAAGAGATTAATGTAACTGAAACTGAAGTAATTTGTAAAATGAAAAATAGATTTTATTATGTAACAATGTTTTTAATGAATTTACTGAATTTTTTTATCTGTTCAATTCAACTTGTCTCCATAGTCGGCTGAGCCACGGTAGCAGTAGGGGCAGCTGCTATTTCCAAGACTAGAGGCAATGCCTTTCAAGAATTGACTGATGCCTGAAACAGATTAAATTCTCTGTTAGTTTATTAATTCCCAAAAATTCTGACTGACAAATATAAAGTTTAAATGAACTAGCCCAAAAAGTTGCATCCAATAATTCATTTCATGAAGACTATTTTGGATATTCCCTCATAGCATGCATGGTCACAGTGACGTCACTGTAAGTCACTGTGGTCACGTCACATCTGTGACTAAAATGCCACCACTCAGTGATGTCACATTGTGACTGAGATGTGAACTTCTTAGAAAACTTTAAATAATTATAAAAATTCTTCAAAACATGTTACTTATTGTAAAATTTTATTTTTCCGGCAATTAAAAAAATATTGTAACGTCACTGTTATGTCACTGCATGTAACGTACGTCACGTCATATATGTGACAAAAAAACTACCATATTGTAAATCACAGTGTGACAAAAATATTAACTTCAAAAATTTTTGAAAATGAAGAGAAATATTTAAAACATGCCCTAGTTACAGCGGCATAAGGAATGAATATTAGTGGACAGCAAATAGTAAATTCGGACACGAAAAAAAGGGGGAGGGGAGAAAAAGAAAAATGCACGGTACAAGTATCAACAAACTAGATTTCCATGCTATATTTTATCAATTTGATATCTAAGAAGTGAAAGTATACTTTTTTCATGATTTTAATTTTATCTAGCATTGCAATTTAATATAATAATACATCACGGATTGTTATTATTATAAAAGTATTTCTCAGAAAAATGCTATGTGCTAGAGCAATTTGAAACATATTTAGAATTAGAAATATTAAATCTATACACTTTACATATTTAGTTTGCAGGGAGGAAATTTTTTAACTTTTTTGGCGACCACTGGTCGAAACACTTCTGTGATTTCAAACTAAACATTTTCTATTACAGTTAAGTCTGCAGATTTTAATGAGCACGCAGAAAGAATCTTCAGAGTTTAGTCATATATGCATTTATTGCTTTATAATTTGCATTCAAGTCATATTTTTTTCCTGTTAATCTATTTTTAGTAACTGTTTTTTTTTTTTTTTAAATTACTTCTTTCAGCCTTTTAAAATAAAATTAGCCTTTTCCGAAAAAAAAAATATATATATACAAAATTTATGCAAAACACATGATATAATTAATTTTTCGCATTTCCAATTTGTGTTTTAGAGGTATGACTTTTAAAAAAGTTATTTTACAAATTGTTTTATTCTGCAGAAAATTAACATAAAAAGATTGACAGATTGACAAAGAAAAATTTTTTATCCTCGAAAACATTTTTTTTATTTATTAAGAAGATATTTTTTATTTATTACGCATGAAACAAACTTTACTTAAAAAAGGGAGGGGGTGGTATTATTACCATTAAATTTATTTTTACACATTTTAAAAATTTAAGCAGTGTTTTATCTAATAAACTTCCGTTTTCAAATGAATTTTTTTGAAACTGATAAAAAAGAAATGGTAAAATGCATTGGAAAATTCTTCAAATAGAAAATTTTAATTACAGACTAACTCATAAAACTATTCCGCCTGAAAGTTAGGACTGCAAATAAACAGTAAAATCAGCTGCTGAAGATCGTCTGCGTCGGACCGCAACCGCAGGGTAAACAGAGAACTTTTTGTAATACACGCGGGAAAAGAACATGACCAAGTCTACAATGTCAGCTTTTGTTTTTGCTTTTTTAAATGTAAGAGAAAGACGTCTACCATTTTCGGGCAAAAATACTCGGATATTATTAATTTACAGCAAAAAAAGGTAAGTCTTATTTAATTTAAATTTTTTATTTCTGTTTGTATATTACGAGTATGAATTAAATAGTTTTATATTATACATATAGAAAGTGACTGATCTGGAATTGTTTTGAAGCGAAATTTTCCTAATCGACAGTATTTTGTAAATCAATCATCGGCCATCGCTCAAAAAAAAAAAAAAAAAAAAAAAAAAAAAAAAAAAAAAAATTCATGTCTACATTCATAGTGGGATGAATATAAACATTAATTTGCAGTTACTTGAGATTGAGACAGTGATGTGGAATTTTTTTCGGCTTCTTATTTTTTTCTGATTACTAACACTCATATAACAGTATTTATCGTCATTCTTGTTTTGGAGTTAAATATTATATTCGAATAGTATGATATTACGAAACTGTTTCAGTTTAGAAATTAACATTATAGTGGGAAAATGTCTTTTTACATATTATAATAGCGTAACTTTTGAAAGATTTTTTTTTTTTTTTTTGCTAATAATATTTTAAATTATTATTTAAAATCCTGAATCTTCATACCAATGTTTTCAGATTGGTTCATTTCATTTGCCAAAATTATAAAATAATAGGAACTCCTTATAACATATGGAAAGATTTTTGAGAAATTGCTAAATCTAATAATGCATTTAATTCATCTATTGTAGTTAGTTGTTGTTTAATAGTACAATTAAAAATACTAATTATTATTTTTAGTGTTTTTCAAATTGGTATATTTATTTATTTATTTTTAATTGTATCTAAGCATTTTTTTTTCTATTTGCGATTTTAATCAAACATTTAATTATAGACATTCAGAATCAGTTATTAAATTTTCTTCGATTGTAAACTCATTTTCTACGTTTTCGATACACATAAATATTGGCATTAAAGGTGTATTCGAAAAAATATTTTTCCACCTTCAACAGCTCGATATTTTCTGAGACATTTTTAGACTCATTTTTAAAAGTAAAAACATGAAACTTGCTGAGGTGATTTTTGAAGAGATATTTAAGAGGCCGTGTGATTTCATTTTCCCCTCAATTCATTAGAATTTAAGTTTTAAATAATTATTTTCTCAGTAAGACCTTTTTTTTTTCATTCCCAGATCTTCCGCTGTGAAAAATTCGGTTCAAAACGCCTACTTTGACAGCAATTTTTTGTAATATTTTTTGCATTTATCAAAAAATCGAGAAGCACGGCACATTAGGTAGTTTCTAAATAAGAGAATTTTTCAGTTTGATGCGTTTGAGAACAAAAAGGAATTTAAAAATGAATCAGAAAATAAGCAGTTTGGATTGAAATACACCCTTAAAAAATAAAATATTATATTTAAACATTGAAATAAAGTGTTTTTCATGCCTGATAGGAAGCTTATAGATTAAACTGCTTTAGTATATATTTTTTAAAGTTCATTATTTTACGTTTATATTTCCTTTTTAACACCTTTCAAGAAAGTTGAAAAGTGTTTATGACTTTGGTTTGTCTAGCCGTCTGTCCGCGCTCTAACTCTCGTAAATATACTCGGATTGCTCTGAAATTTTTAGATGTTATTGACCTTTACCATAGCACGGTCCCTATGTGTAACGACGTTTGTAGCATGTTTAGTTCATTTACAGGTACAGTCAAAAGTATTCTGTTACATTACGGCCTATGGGAAAAAATCGTTTCAAAGGTTTTTTCATGATTTTACACGTTTTCATACAGAAAAAAATTTATATGCATTTATGAAACGTACTAAAATATGCATTCTGAAGAATACGAGATGCAAAGAATAGTTATTGTTCATTTACAGGACTAAAAAGAAATTCCAATACATAATAATATAGCGGTGGAGGGAATTGTTTGAGGCGTACTTTAATTATGTTAATCTATTTCATATATAATGAAAATGATATACGTCGCTGAGGTTTACATACTATAAATTTTTCATGTAGAATATGAAGTGTATATAGCATTTACAGGCACACACAATATAGTTCAGATACTATATTGTATCCGAAGTACTGTTCCTTTGTGATGATTGCTGGAAATGCATTTTTAATTATGATATGCGCTTTTATGATTCACTATATTTATGCATAGTATATGGTGTATATAAATGCTATAATTCATATACAGGGCTACACAAAAGTATTCACAAGGATTATTGGGTATGAGCGCAAGTTACTTAAAGGTGGTTTTTAAATGAGTTGTGCATTTTTACGCTGAACTGAATTTAATTTACTGTTTTATAATATAGATAAAATGGTATACAGGGTCATGCAAAGAATTGGATACATGGCCGCCTATAAATTATAATTTCTGGAAATGTGATTTCAGCTGTTTTAAGTGTATTTTAGTTTGAATTAAATTTTAACTAAACGGTGGCGTTTAATGAAGGTTCTAGGTCAACTACAGGGTTGTACAAAAGTATTAAAGTATGTTTCCATATATTAGTATAAATTGCTGAAAGAGAGTTTCAACCTGTTATGTGTTTTCTTGCTAAACTAAATTATCCCATTATATAATATATATATCAACCTACAGATCAAATACAGGGCTGTTCAAAAGAATCGGAAAACCTATTTAGCTATGGGCAGTAACTGCGGAAATGAGTTTTTCAAATGTTTTATTCGTTTTCTAAAATGTTTACTTAGTTCTCTTATTTACCTTATTTCCCTAAATAACGAAGTTTTTTTAAAGCATTCGGGAAGTGTTGGAAAGTGTTTTATAATCTATGCTTAACGCATGATTTTTCTTACTTGTTTTTTCTATTTCCCAGATCAGTCTTTTCCTATAGAACATACCAAATCTATTTAAGCTCATATTCACAAAATACAATTTACACGGAAATAAAAAATTTAAATAAATATGGCTTTCGTCGTGTTTAATAAAGCAAAGATTAATCACAACCACAACACCTTAAAATCTTATACATTCTTAATATCAAACTTGAACTCAAGATCAAGCTTAGAACTTAATAAAAAAAGATGTCAGTTGACAAACATTGTTTTTTAAGTGGAAAAATTAAAACTATTTTAGAAGAATAGGACTCCAAAATAGTTATATTTTGCTAAAAAGTATGCGGTAAAAAGATACGATTTTATATCTCAAACAAAACTTTATTTTAAAATTGTCCATTTTAAAATTCATCACAATATTAATACTTAGAAATTTTTCCACAAAGAAATATTCGGTTTGCATACAATATTTCAAATGAAAATCAAATTTCAAATTAATTGCTTAAAAGGCGCAAAGGCCAACCTAGTGAAAAGAGTCCATGCCGGGACTCGAACCCGTGCCATCAGCATAGCGCACTAACATTCTACAGACTAAGCCACATGGAACGACACTCAGCCTGGAAAATTTCTCGCTATTACATGCTGGCAAGGCTACAAAAGCAGCATAAGATGGGATATTTATCGTGAGCCACCGACATGGGGCGAACACGAAACTTAATTAAATTCAGCATCGATTGAAACTATATTAAGACTTCGAAATTTTTCCAGAGAGAAACATTCGCCTTGCATACAATATTTCAAGTGAAAATCAAATTTCAAATTAAAATTGACTTTTAAGCATGTAATTTGAAATTTGATTTTCATTTGAAATATTGTATGCAAGGCGAATGGTTCTCCCTGTAAAAATTTCCAAGTATTAATATAGATTCAATCGATGCTAGATTGAATTAAGCTTCCTGTTTATTCCATGTCGGTGGCTCACGATAAATATCCCATCTTGTGCAGCTTTTGTAGCCTTGCCAACATGTAATTGTGTGAAATTTTCCAGGCTGGCTATCGTTCCGTGTGGTTTAGTCGGTAGAATGTCAGTGCGTTATATTGATGGCCTGGGTTCGAGTCCCGGCATGGAATCATTTTCACTAGGTTGGTCTTTGCGCCTTTTAAGAAATTAATTTGAAATCATCACAGTGTTTATGACAAGTTCGTCACAAATGACACATATTTCACAAATTGGTCACAATGTGACTTCAAAGCATTGTCGCTTTCGTCACATGTTCGTCACAAATTTAATGCCAAAGTAGTCACTAATCGCCCAATCCACAAAAAAGTGGACATGAGGATGAAAATTTAAATTTCCTTAAATATGATTGAAATTTTGCACATTAACTGTTAAAAGTGTACTATTTCATATTTTATTGAAAAAGAATAAAATTTTTGTCATTAACATACTTATTTTAATTAATAAAGTAACACTATGACTGTGTGAAATAGACTGCACCAAAAATCTTTACATTTTATGGCCTCGTACAGCTGAACAAATATTCTGAAAATCTCCAAACTTAGATGCATATAATCTGACATCTATTATTGAGAGTTTTTGCCTGCAGAGAAGTGTTCACTAATCTTCGTTACAAGAGGTAAGCATATTTAATTACTCTTAATTATTGTGTCACACCCGCAACAAAAAGTTACATTTATATCTCCACAGAAAAATTTCTTTGACTGTAAGTTATGAAACTTTATATTCAAAAATAGTTTATTATGGTACTTTGAATTACAGACACAAGAAAAATTTAATTAACATTTTAATTATAGTTATTAAGCGTTGCGGGCGTGACATGCTCCTGTTGCGGGTGTGACATTTAATTAAAGTCACACCCGCAACATCTTTTAAAATTGAACACAAATGCAATCTAAATAAATTATATGTAAATTTATGTAAGAATAATATACTGGAAAACATGTAGGTCACAGCACTAACTATTATACCCTTTGATTTAGTTGTGTGAACCTCAGTTCACATCATCAAAATTAGCATCATTTTAGCATGTGACATTGTGTGTAATTGATTTATATTTATTCAGTTTGGATTGATAAATTGTTGCTTCTACAGGAAAATAATATTTTTGTAAATGATATATGAATAAAAAAATAATTTAAAAGGCAAAATTTTTATGAAAAAAAAAATTCCGCAACAATATTTTAGCAATTTTTTTTAATATGTATGTATGATTTTGTTATTTGATAGCATTTACCTTTTTTTTTTTCAATTTTTAAAATAAATAATATATTACAAAAAAATTTTTTCAATTTTAATTCAAATTAAATAAGAATAATTGAAACTGTTATTAATTAAAATGTTTATTAAGTTAGCATAAAATGTAGATAGTCAGTTTGAAATGAACCAAAATTTAACATATAAGATTAAAAATTTCAAAGAATTTCAATAATATTGAAAATTTGTTAAACATGTATTTTTGGAAAGTGCTATATTTATTCAATTTATACATTAATTTCTTCTCTTTTGCAGAAGAATGAATAGCCCAGAAAGGTCACAAAATCATTGGGAAAATATTAAGGAAAACCACCTTAAATACGCAGAATATCTACAAAAACAGAAGGAAAGCGACAAAGCAAGGAGGGAAAAGAAAAAGAAACTTAAAAAAAAAAAAAACACACATCAGCAGCCAAGAAAGAAAAACAATTTCAGCGACAAAAGCAGAATGAAAGAAGCAGCAAAAGAAAGTGTAGAGAGAAGAAGAAATCTTCAACAAAAAGTGTCACACCATCTCCAGCTATAAGGGCAGAATAGTCTATTGGAAGTTACCGAAGAGCACAAACTTTTGGTAAAGCTAAACGAAATCTTCGTTAAGTCCAAGGAAAAGACTCGCTGTAGTGAAAAAATTAGCACATGAGGAAAACATTATACTTCCACCTAAAGAAATATTGCAATAATTACAGAAAATGCACAAAAGAGAATTTGTTTGCTGCCACATTCTGATAAGGACAGTGCTGTAGTTGGGTGGAAACGCCGTTCCCAGAAATATTTGGTTTGTTACTGAAAAAAAAAAAAAAAATCACATATGAGCACACACCTTTTTTTTTTTTTTTTCAAGCGAAATGATACTAGCCTGGAAATGAGCCTAGAGCTAAATCCTTTTCTCCAGACTGTGAAATCTATACCCATTTCAACATCTGAATGCCAAGGAGCATTCAGCTGTATGAATAACATCATGACCAATGCGAGAAATTCACTCCTAATAGCAAGAGCTAGTTCACTTATATTCATAAGCCGTGTAGTACCCCTCTTAAAAGAATTTTCTCCTGAGCCATATGTGAAATCTTGGTTGCTATCAGGAAGAAGATTAACAGACGAGACAGCTTGTCATAAACCACAGAGCACAGAAAACACCTCTCATTATCGTTCTTTATGGAAACTTCTAGGATAGATGTGTCAGTAAGCAATATATGGATTTATTTTTGTTATTTAGTTAAATTTTGATTCATAATGGAAAATGTTGCTATGAGATTGATTAAATATTGCTTTTAGATAAATGCTATACAAATACAATACTATAAAATCTAGAATATAATAATTAAAACTGTTAATTTAAAAAAGTCAGCTTTTAGCTAAATGTTTTGAATTGCCTTTTTGCTCAGCAAAAGTCCGGCAGCATCAACATCTACTCTGTTATAAGGTGAGTTCCCACAAATATTTTTTCCCAACTACAGCACTGGATAAGGATATAATATCCATTAATAATAAAAGTGAAGTTGGAGATTTTTTGAAGTAGTTTTGTTCTCCACATTAAAAAACAACAACAACAAAAAAAAAAAAAAAAACAGCGAAAAGTTGGTTGTGCAAATAAGACAAATGGGTGGTGATATAGAAATAGAGTATCTAAAAAAAATTTCAGAAAATGTGTATGTTTGGCCAAATCAGCCAGATGTATCCTGGGAGAAACAGAGCATTATTATAAAAAAAAAAAAGCTGCCACCGGCAGAAATTATAAATTCAAGATCAGAAATGAAATTTATTTGATTTTTTTTGCTTGATATTATAATTGTATTATTCATTAATTGGTTAATTAAAAAAACCCTGCTTTGTAAATATTTGTGTATGTCATTATTTTATTGCCCATACAAGTCACACCCGCAACAAAAACTTTAAATATTTCCTAAACAAGCAAGAATTGAGTAAGTAATTTACTTTTTTCATAAAATAATTATTTAACTATTACTGTCTAACATATAAAAAAAAACAGTTCATCTTGTTGTTATAATTCACAGAGTTTTGAGTTTTTGTACTGAAAGATGAAAATGCATGTCCTTTATATGTTATACCCGCAACAGGAGAGAATTATTTTTTTAAAAAATAAATAAAATACTGAGTAACTTGAAAATTTGGATTAATGTATGTGTAAGTGGTCCACATTGAAATCCATAAAAATTGAAACCATAGCTCAAAAATATTTTAGCTGATGGCTAATTTAGTTTGTGTAAATGTCACACCCGCAACTTTGGATTGGGCGTAATGTCGCACTTTTCACAAATTAGTCACACTGTGACTTCACAGAGTGGTCACAATGTGACGTCACAAACGACCTCTAAAACGGCCATAACGACCTCGCATTCTAGTCACTATGACGTCACATCGACGGTCACAAAGTCACAGTGTGACTTCACAACGACGTCGCCGTGACGTCACCATGCCTTACGGGTTTCTCTTAAAACTACAATATATCTCATGGTCAGATAAATATAAATAAGAAATTTGGTACTTTTCGTTTAGCCGAGTGCCAGTATCATATATACATATTTATATACACATATATGTATGTAAATATACATATATTGTATATATACACATATATACATATGTATGTATATATGTATATATATATGTATATATAACACTGGCACTCAGCGAACCGAAAAGTACCGGAAATTCTATAAATATGTGTTTAGGGGCTCTTTAAGTATTTAACTTCTACACATTCAAAAATTAATGTACTTTTAAATTATTAATTTAATTAAATTTTAAATATAATAATTTTCATTTTCATTAAATAAATTATTATTAAATACTGAATTAATTACAGTATTTGATGATTAATTAGTGTCTCCTTGTAAATTACCTACTGTAATCATAAGCAGAGAAATTTTGCACTCACTAATTTTATTTTGTTTTGCCACCAATGCTCGGCATCCTCCATAAAAAAAATCCTGGGTGCGCCATTGTATATGGATAGATGTATTTAAAACATTATATTAATTATTTTCTTTTACTAAAGAAAAAAATGCTTAATTTTTGAAAATAATGTATGAAATACTATATGCTGGTGAAGGGGGGGGGGGGGGGGTTTAGATCTCCAGTTTTTTTTTTTTTTTTAAATCAAGCAGCTAAAAATGAAATCTGTTTAAAACGGAACTTTTTCTTGGTTTCTTGCGATACTGTCTCGGCAGATTTTAGTATATTTGTTTTCTATTAATAAAAAAAAAAAATTAATGATGAACTTCAAAGTAAAACGCATTACACACAAAAGGTATTCAATTAAACAAACTACACATAAAAAAGGGTAAAAAGTTTTAAAACACTTTTCAGCTGTGTGATACTTTAAATAAAATATCTACTACAAAAGGGATTCAGTTTGTTCACATTACTTAATATTTACGAAATGTATAGATATAATAAATATAGTATATACAATAGGTGTTTCAAATGGAACATTTAATAAATATGCAAGTAATCGTACGCAGTATGCAAATTAATAGTGATTTTTTTGTAACTACAAATTTTCTCTTTCTTCGTAATAAACAATCTTGAGTAAAAAAAAATATTTTATTTATTACATCTGCGTATGGAACCTTTTTCATCCACCATATATTTAATAAACATTTCGGCGATAACCTCTAATTCTGATTTTATTAATATTCTTCAATATATTAAATTATATAGTATTTATTATAAATTGTAATACTGATGTTATTAATCTTTTTGTTTACAAACTGCCGTAATACGAGGTTGCCAGAAAGTCGCCAAGAAAAACACCAAACATCCCTCTCACAAGCGGTGATGACGTCAAAAAGGTAGAAAAAGGTGGACGTCACGTGACTCGTTGCCATATGTCGAATTGCTCTATTAATAAAGTGGAACTGACATATCCTTAAAATAGTGAACTTCAACTTCAACCGCTATCGCAGGAGTTGCTTACCGCCGGTGGAAACATCCACCAGTTGATTTATATAGAAATTCTCAACTTATTTAATCAGCTTATTGTTGCAAAATTACAGTCATATATAATGGTAGAAACAGATTTTCATTTTTACTGGTAGCAGTTGACTTTGGCGGTAGTAGTCGCTGCGTTTCCGCCATATTGTGACAACCAGGGAAACAAACTGGCAGTTTTATAAGGCATACTCACACCAGTAAAAACAAATAGAAATTTTTACGTCATTTTTGAGAAAAAATTCCATGAATAAGACGCTTAAAATTTTCTATATAATTTTACTGGAGGGAAGTTTGCTTTTGCGGTAATCACACACTGAAGATCCAATTTCATAAAAAATAGCCGCCATCTTGTGACAACCTCCTCAGTTACTTCATTGGCAACTGATAGACAGTACGCTAAATGTCTCCTCCTCTTTATTTATAACTCCATTGTGGAAACGCCTTAATGATTGAATCAATTTGAATAATTCGTATTCAATGCGATGAATGATTCAAAGATTTGGATTTATTCCACAGAGATAAAAAGTTCCATTCTCTCATGCGAAATTTGACTTTCCATAAGACTTTTAGCATTAGTGCGAAATCCTGCAATTTCATTGGCTATCGCTTCACCGATAGCCAATGAAATTGAACCTAACTTCTTTCCCTGAAAGGACAAGTACAGTAAAACATTGCGTAGAACTCCGGCAGCCGGAGCTATAGTATGGTTCCAGTGAACCTTTGAATCAACTCTAATCATAAGAACGATTCCTCCTTGAAATCATTTCTACGACCACAGGCCTGGATACAGCTGAAACGATTCCCGTCATAACTTGGGTCGCAGTCACAAATCCTGCTGCACGCGATACAAATGAAACGCCTTCCAGCCGAATGAGTCGTAAAGTTGCGACTGCCTCAAAGCCGTTTCAATCCGGTCACAACTCCGAAAAACGTAAACAGAACATCGGCGATTTTTGATCCAATATCAGCAAACGTTGAAAAAAATAATCATATTTAAACAGTGACGATTTAAACTGTTGTGAATATTATGTTTTCTATTATTTTTTTTCCGAGGTGTGCTAAAATTCGATCGATTTTATTTTGTAAAAAAATTAATCCAAACATGATGTAAAAGGGTTTTTTTTTCTTTTTTTTTTAAACTCAGAATGCAAATTTCGCTATAATTTTTCGATATGTAAATTTAAATATTGTAACATTTAACAGCTTGTGATTTTTTTTTTCTATTTACCAATAAAAGTTTGTTAGCTAAACTACAAACAGACAGGCAGGAAAAAATATTTTGTATTGCTCATAAATTAATGATAGTTAATATTGATTTGAAAACGCAATAGTTATAAATAATTCATTGAATTATAAACCAAGGATGAGATATGAGATCTGTTTAATAATTTGTTATGTATATAAACAAACTTAGAATTAGATACAAATAATTGTAATTTTCAAATAGTGATGATAATATAACAATAATACTGTAAAAAGGAAAATATTTTTAATAAAATTATTTCAATTGTATAATAATTGTAAACAAATCATTTGTAACATATGATAATCATATATAATCTTGATATTAAAAAATATAAACCTTATATTTACTTATACTTGTGTAGATGCTTAATGACATATATTTCACAAATTAATGTATGTGATATATATTCAGTAACTTTTAAAACATTGTTTTTTTTTTTAATAATAAATTTAGTACATTATTTTTTCAAATTTCATGGATATATTAAATCAAACTTTTTTAAATGTAGATTAATTAAAAATTTGTGTTAAAGCAAATCATATCAAATCAATTTATCAAAATGATAATTAAAATGCTATCATTAATTTTTTGTTCAATGGTGAGGGGGGGGGGGTAGGATTTTCTACATAAACTAATTTTCATTTATAAACTGAAGGACATATAAATGAAACTATGTGCTGCATAAGTGCTTTCATATTCAAATTATTAAGAATATATTGAAATCATGGGCTCGTGCAGAAAAAGTGAAGGGAGGGCAAGATTTTGCGACAAACTTTTAAACAAAAACATTAAAACCTGTGGTTTGCTATACTATATGTAATTTCAATTGCCTTATCAAGGTCAGTTTTTGGTCTTTATCTTTGGCCAGTAACTATGGTAACACCACGTTTGTCTGCTTAGCTCTACCTTTTCCTATGACACCGAAGGGTAAAGTAGTGAGGATGGATAACCTTGAGAAGACAATTGAAATTACATAAAGTATATTGAAGTATCCAACATATACCATACAACATATCCAATGTAGTCTGCACTTTCTTTTTTCTTTTAATGAAGAATATAAATATGAATTTAAACCAAGATTTTGTTTTCTTTTAATCATAACCTCATGTGCAAGATAATTTTTAAACATATTAAAATAAAACAATACCAAAATGTAACAAAATAAGACATATTAAAATTCCAAAATAATATTCTACATTGTTTTTCTTTTTCAAAATGAAAAGTTGAGACAGTTTATTATTTTTGTCACCAAGGGGCTCTGTTCCTCTGCAAACCCTTGTTTAAGATCTATTTTAACAACACATGAATTTAAAAAGTAAAACAGAATTAAAAATTACCTTCCACAGAAGTGGTGAGGGGAAGGCAAGGCTACCCTGGCAAAAAATCCCCAGTTCCAATTTCTGTTAGTGTTTAAATATTTGAAACAATTTGAAAAGAATAAATTTTAATATATTTTTTTTAAATAATATGAGAAAAAGAAAATTTTAAAATCTGGGTTGTGGCAGTCGTCCCCCTCCCTAGTGTTCACCAATGATTGGAATCATAGGGGAAAAAAGGTATAAAAGTTAATTCATAGAAGTGAGAAATGCATAAATGATTTTCCATTGTACTAGAATGAATAGTATAGTGTATGATTTTGTTTGTTATTAATCTAGAATGAAAAAGTAATGAGTTTCTAATTGAATTTTTATCCATTTTTTTTAAATAAAATTATTTCAGTTTTATAATGACTGTAAATAAATCACATGTAATCTTGATATTTAAAAAATTAAGCCTCATAACATGCCTTTAAAATTGTGAAAATGTTTCAAGATGTCATTCATAAAAAGTAATAAATTTATTACTCATTTTTTTAATTTAATTAATATATTTAATCATTAAAATTGTTTTGAATGATAAAAAAATATGCTTTAAAGATTTCACTTATCAAAATAATGAATAATTAAAATGTTACCATTAAATTCTTGTTTAATTATACTCATAATCAGGGAAAAGAACAATTTCATTTATAGCCCGAAGAAGGATATTATAAATAAAATTATGTACTGGATAAATGAAAGGCTTTCACATTCAAATCATTCAGAATGTATTGGAATTATAGCTCAGGCAGAAAAAAAATCAAGGGGGGTACAAGATTTTGGAATAAATGAACTTTTAGTCCGCTATTGAAATATCCAACGTGTTCAATGTAGTCTGGATTTTTTTTTTTTTTTTTTTTTTTTTTGGGGGGGGGGGGGGGAGGTTAGTGCAGAATATATACATTAAGATATTAACAACTCAAAAAGCTAATAAACGGTAAGTGCAAGCATTACTCGAGCACAGAGGGTTCCGTAAAATAAATATATGAATTTGTAATTGTATTATTAAGGGGAAAAAAGTTGCTAAAAGAATACTAAGACTTTGTAAAAAACTATACAACGTAGGGTTGTGTATAACTGTATATATTAGAAAAGTGTAAATGGGTATACCACGAAAGTTCAAAGAGATATGGAACCTAAATAATATCAAATATAGCTATTCGTATAACTCTTTTTTTAATATTATTCTAATCTGTTTATGATGAACTTAATTCGGTACTGACAATAAATGCAGTGCATAGTTAAACTTCATTTGGCATTTCATGAAACTAAATTTGGCGTAGTAATAACCTTTATCTCTACAGTGTAGCTAAAACAAAACATTTGTTCAAAGTTTAAATTTGGCATTGTGCTAAGCGCGCTTCGAATTGAGGTCTCAAAGTTGCAACGCCGCCTTGTTCAGTGCCGCGATTTTCCAAATAGGTGTTTAATTTCTTTTTAAAGTCACTCGAGGCGTATTGAGAGATACAATCAATGCAAACTATCGCGAATCCCACAGTATTTATGCGATCCATTCTAATTAAATCTTTCGAGGGCGATGACCTTAAAAAACGGACACCTAATTTCAATTCCAAAACAGACTAACGACACCAAGAATATTTAATTAAAATTTTCCTTTTATCATGTACGTGAAAATAAGCAAGTTCGCATTTTCTAATAAATTCGTTTATAAATTCTGGTGTCAGTTCATTATTTCATAAGTTTATAAATAGATTTACTCCGTGTCGGAAAGGATTAAGTGGTCGCAGGACTCTTAAAGCTTCCAAATTTAAGAAATTTTAATTTTTTTAGATGTTAAACTCCTATCTTTTTTGAATATTTTGATATAATTGTTTCCTTGAAATTCCCATTAGAACAGAAGTTTTGGCTTTGAGAATTATACCAGCGGAATAGCTGAAGCGGCGTTTCCGAAACTTTAAAGTCATTATTTTCCAAATGGCGTTTTTGGGCATAACACGCGATTTTGATTGGTTGGAGGATTCTGATCACGTGATTGAAACTGATCTATATATTCGCACACAGTAAAATTTTATCAGCATTCAGTCTCTTGATCTGTACTTAGTAGGATCAACACGTCTACGGATGATATATTGATAGTTTGTGCGTTCATTTCGGATTTTTATAGCCAGCAAGAATGTCTTTGAACCCGCTCAACTCAATTGAATCCTCGACTCTTCAGGAAAAAGTAAGACATTAAAAAAATAATTTATATACTTTTATTTGTGGATGCTTGTATATTTATTGATAAATGAAAGTATTTTTTTTTTAAATTAATTTAGTGTAGATAAAATTCAACTTTTGAAATAAAGGATAGAGGTCCTTTTTTTGTTTATTTCCTGTCAAATGATTATATATATATTTTTTTAATGAACATTTCTGGCCCCACCAGTGGCCGAGAGGTTCTGCTCTCGAAGCTGGTAGACGGGAGGTGCTGGGTTCGATCCCAATCGCGCCCGTCGGCCTAATCGTTCGGAGTTTTCGTGGTTTTCTTCGAACCTTGGTTCTCCAAGCGTTAATACAGGTAAGGTTCCTTTAGAAAGACCTCCACGGAAGGCACTCCCCCCCTTAGGGCCTATATCCCACGTGCAGATAATTGGCCGACATAAATACAACCAACCTAATGAACATTTCTTAAATGATAGATTTGGTTGAAAAAGTAATTTTAAATCCTATACTTTCAGGAAGTATGTGCTGATACATATTAAAATTCTGTTTTTCATATCTATTTCAAAAAATGAGATGAATTAAGTCTATATTTTAAAACTATATAGGGAACCTTTTTTTAATGTCTTTTAGCAAAAAAAAAGTTTTTTATATTTTCTAAAATGATTTATGTCTTTATTTTTTTAACTATTTATTGAATCTATTATTTTATTTTATTATTAGCAAAACTGCTTTTAATATTTTACTGAAATGAAATGTTATTATTATTATTTCTTTATTATTCTTTTTCTCCTGCGCTATACTATATATTTTTCGATGACTATTCTATGTTTACATTGTATGTTTAACATTGTATGTTTTTTTTCGTATTTCCTAAAATGAATTAAGTCTATATTTTAAAACTAATTTTTTAAAACTATTTATGGAATCTATTTTCAAAATGTTTAGCAGTAGAAATGTTTTTGATATTTTTCTAAAATGAAAAGATTTAAATCTATTTTAAAAAACTATTTTTTTTAATGTGTATAAGTAAATATGCATTTCATATTTTTTTAAATTTAAGTTTATATTTTAAAATTTACTTTGGAAATGCTTTTATATTTTTAAAAAGTCCATATAAAAAAAATGTATATTAGTAAAAATTCTTTTTTCATATTTTCTAAAATAAAATAATTTTTCTATATTTCAAAGAAAAAAGTGAAAAATTTTTAAACAGTTTTTTTAATGTTCATTAGTAAAAATGCTTTTCCCTATTTTTTTAAATGAAGTGTTACTATTATTTTTTTCTGCAGGATTGTTTTATTTTCATTATACTATATATTTTTTATGAATATTTTTTCTATATAAGCTGCTTTTTCATAAAGAAATGAATTTAGTCTTTATTTTGAAACTATGATGAGGTGATTTATGTTTTTATTTTAAAACTATTATTCGAAGTTTTCGCTTAAAACTGCTTTTGTAAATTTATAGAGGTAATGATTTAGTCATGTCTTAACAAGTGCGCTTTATCAACAAATCGTCAATTGCATGCGTTTCTAATACATATATATTTTGAAAGTTTATATATTTTTCACAAGTAAGTTGCTTTCAAGTTAAACTTTTATTGGGAGAAATTTGTTATATAGGTTAATTTTTCGAAGATGCATAGAAAAGTATTAAGAAGAATACCTCCTTTTGTCTATTTGAATTAGTTTCACAGTCTTTTTACCCGACTGGCAAGAAGGGTTATGTGTTTCACGCGTATCTGGGTATGTGCATTTCTTTATACCCTCGAAGCATCCCAACAGCTGGATGGATTTTAATAAATGTGGTCTATATCGATTCGTCTTAATCGTCCGATGGTTATAGACTAGTTGTTGTTTTTATAAATTCAAAATGGCGGTAGAGACGAAAAAATTTTTTTCGCAACATATTGAGTGGAATATCATTGGATAGGTCTTTCAAAATGAAGACGATGTTTCATTGACTATTTTACAGTTAGAAACGCGGTTTAAATATCATACAACCTGGAAGTTGTTTAGGTAGGATCTTTAGCTTTACTGCAGCTCTAACCTTTATAGACATTTTTAGGCCTCACCAAAACCGTGTTCATATATAGGAACAAACAATTAAACACAACTTAAAAGTCATCAATACAAATAAATAAATAAAAATAGGTGAGTAATATAAAAAATAGTTTCACATTGATGAGAAATAATTAATTAATTCGCTTTTTATCCAGTCGGATTTTTTGATTTTTAAATTTAATTTTTACTTGTTTAGGAATCAAATCTTAGAATGGGGTGCTGGTAGAAAGAAAACATAGGATACTTTATAAGAGTTGAAAAAATATTACCGCATTTCAATATGAGCAATTTACTAATGTAATGAATGGTGGTCGCGTTTTATTATGCTCTAATAAGACTATCTTATCAATGAGTCAGCGTTTGTGTGAAAATCTCTGATAAGTCAGTGCCTATCCATGCTAGAATAATTTTCTGTAAAAGGTTTTATGAAAAGTAAATTTTTAATCGGTAAACTTTTCATAATTTTGTTGTATGGTTTAATAATGGAAAAAGGTAACTTTTCACGTTTTTTCAAATAGAATAGTGGATATTTAATTAAGATTTGAAAGTAGAAGAATTCAATGTATTTACTATTTAAAATCATGCAAATTTTCGAGTATCTAGTTAAATTAGATTTAAAAATACTTTTTTTCTTTTAAGGATTTTAAAATATTTTCACATTGAAATAAGGTGACTAAGCTTAGTTAATAAAATTAAATATGCATTTTTTAAACTTTTAAATGATATGTACAGTGAATGTGATTAACTATACTCAAGTGATAATTGAATTATTTTAATTAAGTTTCTTTAGTTTTAGTCATTAAATGGAGTTACTTAACAATATGCCGATAGGGTTGTAAACTTATTTCATAATCCTTAATGCGATTGAATTTTCTCTAGTTAATGTATGCGTTAATTTATGTATGTGTTGTATATATATATATATATATTTATTTATTTATTCAGAAGTGTTTTCTTATAGAGGAGATTACTTTTTTTTAGACAAAATCATACCATTGAAGTAAAAGTCTTTAAAATATTTAAAATGAATAAAGAATTGTTTTTAATCTTATGTATATAAGTGAAAGAATTATTTGTTTAGATATAGGATCTTAAAGCGTATGCAAGTACATCGTTTAATAGAATTGATATTTGTTATTTTGAATTTCAAAACATTTTCTTTTATATTAAATTTTAAAAAATGTCTATGTAATATAAAAGATGCAAAGATCGAAAAATGTTCATAAAAAAGGACTTAATTTTTTTTAGTAGGGTGAAAAGAATTGTATTTTAATTTGAGAAGAATTTAATTATGAAAATGCTGTTTCTTTATAAAATTATTATGATAGATAAAACTAACGTTGTCTTTTTTATATTTTTAGAACACATACGTTTGTGAGACATGTCAGAAATCATTCTCTAAACAAAGCAATTTCAAAAGGCATAAGAAGATACATGATACGGAGCGAGAAAGTTTTATTTGTAATTTCTGCAAGTTACAGTTTTCTAGAGCAGATAATCTAAAGTAACATATGAAATCACATGAAAATCCACTTTACAATTGTAAAGAATGCGTATTGAAATTTGCTTCTAAACGAAATCTCATGTGCCACATGTGTTCAAGTCATGGATATGGAAAACAGCCTTTCAACTGTGAAAAATGTGATTTGAAATTTGTGAAAAAATCAAACCTCAAGCATCATATGCGTGTGTCTCATGATTATAATGTAAGGGAATATGTCTCAGTGAAAAAAGCAAGAACGATACCAACCTTAAGCAGAAAAGCAAGGAAGGAAACTGAAGCACTTGGCGTTTTCAAGACCATCATGATAGAGCCTGAAGAAGAGACCATGTTCGATATCACTACTTTTTATGAAGCTACTCGAGAAGAATTACGGGAAATTCTGGAAAAAACTGTAGAAGAGAAGCAAGCAATTAAGTGGTATCTGCTAATAAAAATGCTTTTAGAAAAGAGCTCCTTAGAAGATGAAATGGAAGTAATCGAAACTTATTTCCGTGGTAATACATATCGACAATTTACCATCGACAGTATCGAAGAAAACTTAGAGGAGAGTCACCAAAAGATCGTTAAATTATTTGAAAAGTTTCTTCAAAGGGGATCTGGGTGGTAGTTGAAAGAAATACTGTATTATGAACTCAAGACTGCGAAATATGCGCCATTGTTAGCAGCTAAAAATAATAATAATAACAATAATAATAAATAAATAAAGTTTGTGTGTAAATGTTTTTGTGTGAATGTGCGTGTGTGTATAAATCTGCCTTTCACTGTTTAAAATTAGGAGTTTTAAACAGTAAATGCCGGTTCCAAGCCCGGATAAAAGATGAGGGCACACTCTTCCAGGTATGAAATTCAAAAGAATGAATTCCTTACCTGAAAGAGTGTGCCTTCGAAATATACGAGTATTAATAATGATTCCCAGAGAAGAAAAAAAAAATATTTTATTTTTTTCTATCTCTCTGAAAGTTAAAATTTTTTCTCAGTAAAAATCTTTCTCTCTTTTGAAAATCAATCTCCTTTTTGTTAAAAAGTTCAAACCCTTAAGGTTTAAAATAAGGAAACGAGTGGGTTTGGAAACGTGGTGTAAGTTTCCAACCTACAAGTTCTGAAAATTATTTTCGTTCTTAGCAGACGACCGCACATTGAGGTGTGCATTTAGTATTTAAGTCTCAATTACTACCATTCAAAATGAAGAAGAATAAAAAACCACTAGTAGTAAGATTAGACATAGAAAAAAAAGAGATGTAGGTGTTAAAAATTAATCGCAAAAGCAGTGTAAAGCATTCTTTTCTTTCAAGTGAAGAGTTCTCATAAGAAATTTAGTTGTTGAAACAAGTAATATATTTTTTTACGTATCCTAATGAAGTAGTAGAGGTAAATTGTCTCACATGTGTATTTTTTTTCTACCATAATTTTTTTTAAAAATTCCTTTACTTTCGAAATTGTCTCACGTTTTTAAGTTTTTATTAGCTAGAGAAAATTAATCTAACCTTTCTCTTTTTTTTTCTTTCAACCTGGAAACGGGTTGTCCTGAATTTGAGATTCTTGGTTAATTGTCATCGTGATGAAAAATTAATTTTAACTTTATTTTGAAAGTGTATTATTGTTATTTTTTTACCTAATTCGGTGGGAACATCAAAAAGTCATTCAATAGGAAAAAAAGCTTTCCCACGATAGTAGTTTACGTTTATACTCTTCTCTAATTCAATTGGTAAAATTCTTTTTCACTACTCTTCAAATTACGAATCTAACATTCCAATTTCATGTCTTTCCAAAAACGCATAAAATAAAAATAGCATCCCTGAGAAAATTCCATTTCTAATATTATATATCCCGTGAATTTATCAAAAAAATCTACCCTTCGAAAATCCTTATCTTTCATAAAATGTTCCATGTTAGATAACGCCCTCTTAGATAAGACCCCTCATGTTAGATGATAATCTAATTTCAAAAGGAGCCAGGAAGGGAATGACCTTCTGGCTCCTTCGGCTCCTGCTGGAGTTGAACCGTCCTTCTCCTACTACTAATGCTCTATGCTGCTGAGCGAGAAAGAAATAAAGCATAGAACACTCTTCATGGAAGTTTTTCATCTAACAGAAAATCGAGGAAATCGCTTGTCAATTATACTTGTCGGTCAGTATCACAGAGACATGAGGAGAGATTGACCTTGAAAAATTTTAGTAATTCTTCCTACGCAGGAAGGGATTTCCACGATAAAAGGCATAGACATGGTATAGTTGGAATGGAAGTATAAAAATAGGTCTGAGAACAGTTCTTTTTTGTCTTATTCATTTGCAATCTTTATTGTAGATTAAAACCCCTTGGGGACGAGCGACCACTACACGTGCCACTTAAGGTGCTCAGAATCCTTCATTATTCCCACCAGTTATTTTTAATTGTAAAGTTTACCTTATTTAGTCAGAGCATTTTTGTGATTCAATGTGATTCAATTACGGAAAATTTTCTGTTTTGAAAAACCGGTGGTAAAAAATTAAAAATTAAGCAAAAAACTCTTGTCGCAAAGGGGTTAATATTTTTATTTATTTATCAGTTTTAATGCATTTGATTCAGTTTTCCTTTTGGATTTTATGGCTCGAGACATTTTATCTAAACTTCATATATATATATATATATATACTAGGGGGCTCTGCTTTCTACGAGCTATGCTTGCTAACCCCCGCTCAGACACCGCAGAATCTAAAGACACGCTAATTTGATCAGCTTTAAAAAGAGTAGAGAAGATTGAATTATAAATAAAAGACAAGTATATTGATCTCTCTGTAAACGGGTTTCCATTCATTTCCCCTTGATTGAGAAATTTTAAGGCCGATTCGGCTGTTGTTATTACATCCAATGTCTGTTTTCGTGTTTGATTAAATAAGGTCATTTAAACATTTGAAAATAAACTTAAATAAAAGAAATTCAGTAAACAGAGTCTTTGCCATCCCAGTATTTTTTAACAACGTTATGAAAAGACTAACAAAATACAATACAGACATTTAAAAAAAAATTCAGTAAAGTTTTAATTCTCTTTTTAACATTCACATGAAAATACTTTTGTTAAAAGGAAATATTATTATCTGTGGTGTCTTAGAATTGGAAACATTAATTAGAAATATAATATGGAAATATGAAATAAATGACTCGCATAGATATAAATTTAAATTGTTTGGCAGCATTATTATTAGGCCATTTTAAATATGACATAATTTCTCCAATTTACTGATTTTAACACAAATTAATGTATTTGTTATTTTTAAGTTTTCTTTCACTTTTAATATTCACATGTAAATAAATTTCAATCGTAAGGAAATATTATTCTTTGCACTGTTTTAACAAATGGCAACAATTTAAAATAACAACCTTTTCTAAAATATTAAAAAAAATTATCTTGAAATGATTAAAATTTAATTAAAATAAATAAGAAATTATTATTTATTTTATTATTATTTAATGAATTATTTTTTTCAACTTTCCTGGAAAACATAATTTCATCACTATATTTTCTTCACTTGCAATTGAAATAAAAGATAATTTCAAATTCACATTGAAAATGATGAAAAAAAATATCTAATAATCTCTAAATTTAAATTTTCTCCCTTTTCCCACATAAATTGTGTAATTTTGTTGCCGTAATTACATAAATGTCATTAAATTTAGAAAAAAATAATATCTCGAAAACTAATTCAAATTTAAAAATTCTAATAACCTTTTGACATCCACAGCTTATTACAGATAATTTCTGTCAACTTCATCGCCAAACATTCCATATTTTAACACTAGAACGCCCGGAAGGAGTCGTTTCGACTCCTACCATATGATTAAATATCAACTGGAACCAGAAATTCTTTCACAAAATAAGTTAAATTTTAAAAACGCAGATTTTCGTTAAATAAATCAGTCAAATAATTTTAAATAAAAATTTTGGTGTAAAATATTTTTATGAAACTTGAGTAAACTTTTCGGTGCGTTGTAGTGTTAAGAGTTGTGAAACGTAATCAGTCGTTTTATAAAATTGTTTCATAAATTCGTTTCATTAGGATTTTATATATTTCGGGTAGATATAGTCGAACTTTTTTATAATTGTAAACCAAACACATTTTTGTGTCAAACGACATTCAAAATCTTCATTTGGCACCGCCTTTGCCTTCGTTCTGGCACCCAGAGCACATGTCCCCTTTGAGTTTTCACCCTGTCTGAACCCGGCAAAAAATGTTTGACTCAAACTTGACGCAATTTAACCCACACCCAGAGTGAAAGAAAATTAATGCAATTTTGGAAAATTAGTCTACAATAACATCTCTAATTTCAATTTTATTTTTAAGGCAAAAAAAAGGAACATATTTATACTCATTAATATTCAAATAAATAGTTTTTAGTCAGAAAAAAATATCTTGAACATTCTTATGAAAAATCTGGCCAACTTGAATCCGACACAAAACAGTCAAAACCCAACCCAAAATCAAAACTTTAGCCAATGTCTAATACAGTCGAACCTTGTTAACAAATATAGCTTAACATGAAATAATATCGAGGTCCCGTCAGTTAAGTCGGAAAATTAATGTTAATTCATTTGTTTAACATGATATAGAATTTCATAAAATAGTGCCTAGGGTGAAAATATTTTTTTGATTGAAAAGTTACAAGGATTAGAAATTTTTCCAACTGAATGAAAATGAGCTCAGGCAGTGTCTCGAACCGAGAATCTTTGGATTTAATTGCCAGTCCTTTCCCAATTGTGGTATCTAGACGTTATCCCAGTCAATACTATATATTTAATCAGAAGCCATTTAGTAAGTACAAGCTGGTCTTTAATTTTTACAACTCCACAGAATAAATCGACAGCAGTGAAAACTGTACAAAGTTTCCCTATAAACAAGAGGATGCTTCCCGAGCTTTGGACAAATTAGATGATGCCCACATATTCATAAAAAGAAGCAACCTGCAAAAATTAAAGCAAAAGTTAATAACAGACTTAAACAAAAATTATTAGCAGGTACAAAAAGTAAGCCCCCCCCCCCCCAATATATGAGAATTTTTCCTTTTTTGAAAAAAGTACCATTTATAAGCCCTCCCTTTCAAGTTTTATTTTCTAACACTTTCAATTCTTCTGTTTTCAGGAAATGCATTAATTTTATTTGTTTCCATTTCTCCTAAATGAATATATATTATGCAATTTATTTGTAAGTAATCTCTTTACATACCCATTGTATCAGAATGACATATGTTCTCTATGTAATACTATTAATGTTTTCCTTGATTTTTATGCACTAAGACTTAATAGATATTTATACTGAGTTTATTATAATTTTTGTTCATATTCCTTTCGTATCTAAATTAATTATTTTATGTAAATTTGTTTCATTAATTTATTATTTTTATTAATGGAAACTATTTAGCTTCTATCGAAGGAAATTTTAAAACCAAAAAATGTTAATTTTATTTTGCAAATTGTATAAATCCTGTGAAGTTTCATAAATTCCAGATATAACCCCCACCCTTCCAATTTTCCCATCCTTTTAAAAAAAGTTCCAATTATAAGCCCGAAGTATGGAATAGAATAGCCCGATAGAAGCCGAAACTATTTAGCTTCTATCGAAGGAAATTTTAAAACCAAAAAATGTTTATTTTATTTTGCAAATTGTATAAATCCTATGAAATTTCATAATTTCAAAATATAACCCCCACCCTTCCAATTTTCCCATCCTTTTCACAAAAGTTCCAATTATAAGCCTCATTTAAAATCCCCAGAATTTCCTGTCTGCTAAAGGGGTGCTTACTTTCAGTATTTTGCTGTAAATAAATTTATTATTGCCTAAAATGATGACTAATTTGTTTCATTTCTATATTAAATTTTTATTTCTTACGAATTTATGATTTTAAGAGAAGGGAGATATTTGTAGGTTAATTTATTTCATTTTTATGTCTATCATAGATGGCGCTACTGTTTTTACGTTTAATACAAATCTCAGATAACACAGAAAAAATTCACAGTTCCTTTAATTTCGTGTTAACGAGGTTCGACTGTATACAAATATACATTAGACTTACGCACAGGTGTTATTATACTTGATAATTCTATTTCAATCTGACCAAAAGAAGTTTGACTCTAACCTAACACATTTTAATCCACACCCACAAGTGAAAGAAAAATAATCCATATTTTAATTGTAATTATGGAAAAGTAGTCTTCAATAACATCTAAATGCCATTTTAGTTTTTTAAAAAAATGAACCCTTAAACTCATTAATATTCATATATGGCTTTTAATCCGAAAAAATTTTCAGAACTTTCTTTTGAAAACAAAAAAAAATGATGTGTAAAAATCAAAACTCAACCTGACTTGCAACCCCCCCCCCCCCCCCCCCTCCAAAAAAAAAAAAAATCAAACAAAAAAAAAAACCAGTTCTAACTTGATTTGTGGGTTGAGTCGTGTGCAAGGAAAATCAGGTTACCTGATCCGATGCAGGAGTCTATTTTGGGTATTTTGTACGTAAAAATAGAATTTTTTAATCAATTTTTCACTAACTTCTTGATATTCTACAGTTTTAAAGCTAGAGAATAAAAATTTTATACACTAGTGTGTGAAGAAAATACAACATTTCAATATTTTTATAACTTAATTATAAATTAATTTTACAGCATTTTCCCTTTAGCCGACAGCAGGAGATAAACCAACACAAATTCTTTATTTTACAACTGTTTGTGAATAACAGAAACAATGGAGTTAATTATGCAGCAAAGTATGCCAACTGGCTGTAAAAGTGCTATGACGAAATATTTTAAATACTGAAAAGTAGAAAATATAAATTAAAGAGTTCAATATATTTTTTAAATATATTCTTTTATCATCTAATATTTTCATATTAATTAAATTATGACTGTACTTTGAGAAAACTATTTAGAAATACTAAATACATAGTTTAAATTATGCTCTCCATTTCTTAAAAAAGAAACATCAAAAATAATCACGCCTCTTTAACATATTCACTAATCCTCATAAATCAAAATTATTAAACAAATATCAAATCAGTGAACTTTCACCTATTGGGATGCACGCCAAATACACGTATTGTGATGGAAATTCTTTGGAAGTACATGAAATCCAATATGAAATGAGGGAGATTTTAAAAATAAACATAGAATGAAAAAAAAAACTTTTTATTTCTTCATACCCCCCCCCACACACACACACACTCCTCTTTTTTTTTTTTTTTTTTTTGAAGCAGATCGAGATGGAGGGGTTATTCCTTCCCCTTAACATCAAGATTTGAAAATGATAAACAAACATTTTGTTATACTAGAAATTGATAATTTTGAGGTTTTCAAACTCAGCTACATTTATTTTCATTTTTTAGTATAATTCTGGTATTTTTATGCTATTTACTATGTGACATTCAGAAATATTGTGTATTATCATATTAAAATAAATGTAGAAATATTTATTTAGTTATCTGTAGGCAGTTAATAACGACTAATATGTTATTTTATTAAACTTAACTATCAAAACTGTAATAAACTACGGTATTCACAGTTGAGTATTTTTATAATAAGCAGTAAATAACAATAATTATTTCTTTACGAGTTAAAATGTAGATTCGGTCTTTATCCCCACCCCATCCTAAAAAAATAAAAGAAAACCAAACAAATATTATAAGATATAAAACATATTAATGTAAATGAGAGTAAAAAAGAATTCGGAAATTTTTTATTTCTAGTACTTTGAATTGATAAAACTTTTAATATCTCTAAAATGATGCTTCCAAAACAATGTTAATGTTGTTTATTTACTGCATAGTTTATTGGGTTCCGGCAGTCTATCATATGCTTGCTTGCACAGAAACACTGCCGGTAATAAGAATCGTTCAAATGGTGATTCGTTCTCTGGAGCAACCGACAGTTCTGCTACGCATGCGCAGTAGCCTGCCGGATCTATAATAAAGACCCGGCTCTCTAGCCACGGCCATGATTTAAAGTACACTTAGGCTTTTAGTGAGCTGATGGAGTTAGATTCTCATTGCGACGTGGAAGAGACACGTAACAGTCTCTTCAAAGGTGTAGATGAATTTCAGCAGATGAGGAGGATAACATTTATAGGTATATTTTAACAAGTAAGCTTTTTTAACCCACTCGCTGTGCAACCCAAAAGTTTCTCGTCAACGTAAAAGTAGCAATATTTGCGCAACCCGAGATTTCATCGGGATGCATTTTTTCCGTCCAATTAACCCTCCTTGATCATTCCGACCAGTAACTTTTTATTGTAAATTTTGCCTTATCTAATCGGAGCATTTTCCCGATTAAATCAGGCGAAAATTTTTGTTTTGAAAAACCGGTGAGAAAGAATAAAAATTCGTAAAGACGCTCGTCGCGAAGGAATTAAGTACACAATTTTTGAAGCTATTTTGATAAAACAATTACGCAGCAAGAGGGTTAATGCTTATGATTAACTGATGTTAACCCCTGGATTTGCAAAAAAAAAAAAAAATGTTTCGAGAAAAGCAAAAATGCTGTATAGCTTTTTAAATTTTTAAGCGTTTTCGTTTTTTTTTTTTTTTTTAATATTAACTAAAAAAAAACGTTTTACCATAAATCGATATTATTTACCCAAAAGCGCATTCTTAAAAAATGCAGCTAAACAAACTCCACTCACCACTATTTTGATAAAATCAAAGCAGACCTGACGCATGCGCAATAACGCGGAAGGGTTTGCTTTCCGAAAACAAGCAGCATGCAGAGATCTCTGGAGTCGCGTTTTTCCATGTGAAATTATCCTTGTTGAGAGGCTTATAAGAATAGAAAGGAATGAGAAGGTTGGAGAAAATTTCCATTTCAAATTGCGGGGTATATATTCTAGGAACTGCCACATACAAAATTACATCAGTTAACCCTTTGTTGCTCAGTGTCCCTGTCCCGTTACATGGAACACCCAACTTGACTCCCAAATGCCACAATGACACCAAAATTTTGGTACAATCATTTTCTGTTCATTATATAGGGTAACTCCGGGAGAGTCGCCGCATACGGGATAGATGCCGCATCCCTTGTATTTATTGTAATTATCGACAGATAGTCGTCAAACGCACAGTATATGTGCGCAATGAGATTATATTAACCAGTGTATAGCGTGAATCCCATTTCGATGTTTACTTGTAGAAGTACAATCCTTAATTTGACGTAAGTGCATGATTTCACTGTCCAAACTTTTAAACACGTTATGTTTAAATACTTTTCATACACTAATTACTAAATGCATGCATGATTTCGAAGTCAAAACTAAGTGTAGCGTTTATATAGAGTACTGTGTGCATGGTTACGCCATTCCCCTTAGCGATGGCAGGTAACTGTGATGGCCGACGTCTGCACCCTGCAAAATGGGATACATGCCGCACTGCTATTCCGGTATACATGCCGCAGTTTCTTTTGTACTGGATGATTAAGAGTTATTAACTTTTCCTTTTCTTTTTGCACAGACTAACCATTTTAGGCATATTATCAAGTTTACTAAAACCAAAGGAGAAAAAGTGGAAAATAAAAAGTAAGAAGGGCAAGAAAGATGCAAGTCAAGATGATAATAATGAAAAATTGGATTAAGCGTAACGCAGACGTTCTTTGCAAGGAATGTTTAGACAACTACTCCAAAAAAGAGGAAGTGCAATTGACTTCGTTGCATCATGTGTTTAAATGTAGTTACATAAAGACTGTACTTTTTCGACACTTTTTCTGTAGATTGTAGTCGAAAAAACAGGCCTGTTAACCCATTCGGAACCATAGGTGCATATAAGCATCTTCATAAAGAGCTTACAAAATTTGTTTCTGGCACCAGTAAAAAAGAAAAGTAATATTTGATTTGTTTAATTAGAGCATTTTCATGATTATATAAGTAAATGTAACTTCTTTTAAAAAAGTGGTACTAACCGAATAAAATTTGTGTAACAGCCACCTGTCCCGAAAGGGTTAACAAATAAATTATGAAAATACAATTTTACATTCCCCCCCCCCCCTTTCTAATACATTGGTGTTACGTTTTTGCTGAAATAACAATTAAAATTTAATGTAAAAACATAAGTCATTAATTTTAATAGTGAAGGTAGGCAGACAATTATTAATTTGAATGTACTAATACGTTTCATTGTACTCATTTAGTTTCATTTTGTTATTATATCGTTAATTATAGTCCAGATATGAATATTTTTATATACATATATATTTTTTTTTTATAATTTCATTCTGTTCTTATTACAAGCGCGGCATAACTACACGTGCGGCGTCAAGTGCGGCGTCTCAGCCTGAATGTACGGGTGAATGTGCCGCAATGCAATGTTTTAGAAGATAATTGTTAAAAAAATATTAGTAATTTGTTTTGAAATTTTTTGTCGCAGTACACGCGTTGTATATTTAACATTAAATAGCACAGCATGATTTTTTTTATTTTATGTCCACCATGGGACTTTATACACAAATTCAAAAAAATGTGCGGCATAAATCCCGGAATTACCCTATGTGAAATAAAGCTTTTTCTAATTTTCAAATAAACTTGTTCGCAAATTCCTGTGTCACTCATTCATGCAATCATTTTAGCAATGGAAGTGCTTTGCACCTTAAAGGGTCAAAGTGCCCTTTAAGTGGAGTCAGGGCTGAATCTAATCCTTTTTAACAATAGTAGTTTTTCTGAATAAAAGAAATTGTGATGAGTTTTAGCAACATATGAAATAGAAATAATCTCCGGGGTGAGTTGCATCTTTCTTGCACTTCTTACTTTATATTTTTCCCTTTTTCTCCCTTTGCTTTAGTAAACTTGATAACATGCCTAACATGGTTAGTTTGTGCAAAAAGAAAAGGAAAAGTTAATAACACTTTCTCATCCCGTACAAAAGAAACTGCGGCCTGTATACCGGAATTGCAGTGCAGCATGTATCCCATTTTGCATGATGCAGACTCCGCCATCACAATTACCTGTTATCGCTAAGGGGGATTGCATAACCATACACACATTTCTCTATACAAACGCTACACTTAGTTTTGACTTCGAAATCATGTATGCATTTAGTAATTAGTGTATGAAAAGTATTTAAACATAACGTGTTTAAAAGTTTGGACAGTGAAATTATGCACTTACGTCAAAATAAGGATTGTACTTCTACAAATAAACATCGAAATGGTATTCACGCTATACACTGGTTAAAATGATCTCATTGCGCACCATACTGTGCATTTGACGACCATCTATCTATAATTACAAGAAATACAAGGGGTGCGGCATGCATGTTCACAATAGCTACTCGGTTCAGATTCGACACTGGTATTTCTCAGTATATTTTTCTGGTATGAAATTTTAAATATTTTGAAACACTTAGTTTTGGTATTATCTCAGTATAATAATGATACTATCTTAATTCTAATTCTAATAATATTATAAATGTGAAAGTGTGAAAATGTTTGACTGAATTCAGTGTCAAAAAAGATAA
This sequence comes from Maratus speciosus, assembly GCA_963932465.1. NCBI lineage: Eukaryota > Metazoa > Arthropoda > Arachnida > Araneae > Salticidae > Maratus > Maratus speciosus. The sequence continues at coordinate 554,380,516 of OZ010787.1, read as the reverse complement.
TTAAATGCCTTTGTATTCATTATGTATCATATTAATTTTTTTCCCCAATGTTTAAAATTTTCACTTAAGTTAATAAAATTTACATATTTTATTTGTTTGCAATACATCAAATAAAAGTTGCAAGCAAATAAAAAAAAATATTTACTTTATAATAGAAATATTAATAGTGAAATTGCAAAATATTTTTTTTCAATAATGCACAAGTATATAATTTGGTAAAAAATATTATGTAATTTCACTATTAATATTACTAACATAAAGTAAATACTTTCTCAATATTGACATTTTGTTCGAGATAGCTACAATTTAAAGTTTTGATATTTCATTACAAATATTTCCAATGTAAATCTAATATTTTTCAATATTGGTATTATAGTTTAAGTATCAGAGATAGCGGTCATTCCTTAAAATTAAAAGTATTTTTGTATTCAAAATACTAGTCCAGGGGAAATGTACCGAAAAAAGAAGGTAAACTTGCAAAATCTATCTAAAATATATATTTATTATAAAAATTATAAAAATTATAAAATTAGTAAAATTATTAAAATTAAACAAGAATTCTTTCTTAATTGAAACTATCGAGTAAATAAGTTACTAAATATTGAAGTAATCTTTTAAACAATGCTGTTAGCACTGTATACACTTAAAATTACTGTCTTAAATATGAGAATTGTCTCATTCATCTACACTCTGCCCTACTTTTAAAATTATATAAATTTATTGGATATAAAATGTCTGTTGAGATGAAAATAAAGACTTGAGTGTGCAAATAATAGATAATTTACTGCTATAAATTTTTAGAAGTCGACATACGCGATTAAATCCTCGTGGAACAATTTGAATAATTGGGGTAAAACTATGTTTTTCACGGTTTTTAACAAAATTGAAAAAATTGTCTTATTTTTGAAATGGCGTACTACGCTTGCAATTGAGTGTATAATAAAGTTGTAAGTATAAAAGTTGTAGAGAATTTTAACCTCTTTAACATTGTATTTAACAAATAATATGCTACAGCAACGGATCTCGAAATATAAAAAAAAAAATCAAAATAAATCCCAAAATTTTGTTGTTTTTTGGCCACAGAAAATTTAGCTTTAAGAAATGGTGTTAGAAAACTGGGTTTTTCCATGTTGACATCATTATAAACAAGTCAGAAAAAAATCTTCTACGCGATCTTTTGCAAGGTAAAATGTACATTTCCCCTGGACTACGTATAGAAAAAGAAATTTTTAATACTAATTTTCGCTTAACTTTCGTCAAATGAATAAAGTGAAAAATTTGAATTCGTCAATTAAATAAAGTGAAAAAAACTTTTTAAAATGACTGATAGAAATTTTGAATTCAGAATTCCGCTAAATTGTCAACACTGTTAGCGACGAATGTAGATATTAGCACAATATAACCAACTTAACACTGACTTTAAGGGTAATTGTGTTTTCGGATTTTTTATACCGCTATTTCCAATAGTAATCGTCGCATCTTTTAATCTCGTAATTTATAAGGCGAATATTACTATTAGAGTGCAGAAACAAAATCACTCATGAATTTTCGCATCAGGTGCATTTTTATAAAGTTTAACATTAGTGTGCCTGTTATTTCTTTTATGTCAAATCAGTTTTCATATTTTTTTTCTTTGAATTGTTACAATATTACAAACTCAAAAGAATATTCTTCAGCTACATTCAATTGAAAGTTGGTTTTATTGTTATAACTTTTATTTTATGTATTACAAACAAATAAACTATGCAAATTTTATTAACTTAAAGGAAAATTTAAGTATTGGGAAAAAATAATAATATAATTGATAATGAATACAAAAACAATTAGTGATTCGTTTTGATTCTGATTTTAACCAAGCATATTCACACTTTCGGTTTTATAATATTTTTAGGATTAGGATATTTTTATTACTGCATTAAAATTAAAACAAAACTAAGTGTTTTAAAATATTCAACATTTCATACCAGAAAAATATACTGAGAAACACCAGTGTCGAATCTGAACCGAGTAGGTATTGTGAACATGCGTGCGGCATCTATTCCGTATGCGGCGACTCTCCCGGAGTTACCCGATTAGACAACATTACTTTAGCTCAGTGGTTTGATAGTTAGACGGGTAATTTCTTATTAAACCCTTCAGGGCTATGTTCTTGTGATTGTTAAATGTTGAAGTCACACCAGAATTATAGAAAAAAAATATTTAAAATTAGAAAAACGCAGTTTTACCGTATTTTTACTTCAAAGTTATAAAATGAAATTTTATTCAATAATTCTGGTAGGAGGCTTTTTTACAAATACGTGGGATAAACCTATACCCCACTGCTCAACAAGGGGTTGAGATTGCTTTATTGATATTAATATTTTAAATAGCAATATTCGCCTTATTTTGCCCTCTAATGGCCATGGTAGCATTTATGCTATCATCAATGTTCCCAATTTTGAGGATGTTTTTATTCACATTTTCCGTATTCACACTTGAAATTTGAAATAGAAATTTTTGCTTTATTTAATAACAGATATTTCGTTATTACAGGGTTCCTACACTTTTAGCTGAAATACCAATATTTTTATGTAAGAGAATTCGACTTATATAATCGCGAGATTGAAAAAGCATCTTTTCCTCTAAGAAAATACTGGTGTTTATTTGACCTAAAGTCAGGGAAATTTCCTGACCTGTAGGAACCCGTATTAAATAAACCGAAATTTATAATTTAGATTTTCTAGTATGAATTCCGATTCTCTGAATTACGCAATTTCTGGAACGCATTTTGCCATGAGCATTAGAAGGTAAATATTTGTGAAAAAAGCGAATATTTTTATTTGAGAAAAGTGGTAGCAATCATGCTCATTCGCATTAAAAAGAAAGTACCGCTTGCAACATTTTTTAAAAAATCTCAGTTATATCGTTACTATAATGGATTGATTGCTTTTAACGGTCTATTAACTGTTTTTGGAAAATGTTACGGAAAGAGAAGTTTATTCGGGGACGTTCTTTCGCCCATCTCCGTCATTGACCATCACTTTCATCATGCGAGAAGAGCCATTGACATTCCCCAGATTTTCAAGTTTAATTTAAAAAATATCCTTTTCTTTATTTTATTTTGAAAATAAAAAAAATAGAAAAATAAATTTCATTATAATTTCACTCTTCTTATGTATACATATTAACTAAATACTGAAAAAAATAATAATTTTTTTTGTCAAGAAGCCCCTCTGGAAGAGAATTTTTAGAACGGTTTTCTCTTATTACGTTCATCTGTTCAAAAAATTATTTTAACCCCTTGAGGGCCGGTGGGATATATTATATCCCACCTAAGTTTAAATAAGATCTGCACCAAAAAATTTTAATTAAGTTTTAGTTCTATAACTTTAGGAGAAAATACTTGAAAAATTGCTTTTCCTTATTTTGAAATAAAATTCTTCTAAATTTCCGGTGGGAATTCAGCATTACACAAACGCAATTGCTCGCCCCTCAAAGGGTTAAACGACAGTTTCAAGAAAGCTCCCTCCTTCCCCTTTATTTAAAAACAGAGAATAATAATTATTTACTTATATCGTCGGTACCATGTCAAACTATCCAATATAAAAACAGTGTTGCCAGTGGACTACTTATTTTTAATTCAGATTTCTTGATTGGCATCACTTTTTTTAAATGTAAAATTCGCCTTATTTAACCTTATTGTATCACATATTAACTCTTTACATTCGAGAGGTGACTCTCACTCACCACAAGTGTTGCCAGGTGTCACGTGTAAATGAGGTCTCCAAATTCTTTGGACACCACTTATTTCATATAGTTTATTTGACCATCTTTAATCACAAATAATTCTGCCATTAGATAAGACTAAGCAAATTTCTTTAAATTATTGGTGTCAAGAGCCTTTTGAGCTTGAATTTACGCAAGACACCTGGCAGCACTAGTGGTGAGTGAGAGTTACCTTTCGAGTGCAAAGGGTTAATTATAGCGAAAACAAGGGGAATTTTACCATTTCAGTAAAATGGTGCCAATCAAGAAATCTGAATTTAAAAATAGCAGCCCACTGGCAACACTATTTTCATATTGGATAGTTTGACATGGTACAGACGATATGAAATGAGCTCAAATGTGAAACATCCCTATTTAACCCCTTAACGGTTGCATTAAATTACGGTTTAAAATTTCAAATTGCTTATTGGCACCACTTTTTTGAAAAGAAATATTAGCTTTATTTGGTGACAGGTAAAATGATACCCTAATAAAGCCAAAGCCAATTACACTATTTTATAAAACGGATGGGAATTAAACAATCTGCATAAAAGGCACAACCTGTGAATATCACGAAAGCGAGAATTAAGGGGTTAAAAAAATTTTTATTTCTTCATTGTAAAAAAATAGGCCTCTTTTTTGGATTTTCAGTATGTCATAATACTTCCATTTTGAATTCTATTCCATGTTAATATGATTAAAATATGTCTTGCATGTGAGTTTCTAAAATGATAGTTTTTTTTTTCAAGCGTTTACAAAATAGCGTTTTGCCGCGATCTTATATATTAACAAATAACCCAGGGACGTTTGTTGAAAATAATGTGCAGCTGGGTTGCCCAGTATTTTCAAGGAATGTTTAGAAATATCAGGAACGTTACTGGATTATGCTGAAACACTCTTCAGAAATAACAGTAAGTTTCCTGTGAAACATCAGGAATGAACCTGAACTTTTCACGGGAAGGTTACAGATTTCTCAGAAGAACGTTCCAAAATTACTCAGGAAATTTTAAGTCAGTTTTAATAAACGTTTCCAATTCTTTATTAAAAGTATATATAGTGCAGCGCAAATGCTCTCCGATAAACCAATATTCTGGAATGTAAATTATCGATGTAAAATAAAAGACAACGGATTAACGGCGCGATTTTTTTATCTGGTGCAAGCATTCGTTTAAAGAAACAGGGCAAATACATATATGAACAATGCTTTTAGTGTAAACTTGTTTGAAAGGAAATTTTTATTTATAAGTAAAAGCAGGTCAGAATTAATATGTCGTAAACAATTTCGAAAGCTGTTAAATATATTAAATTTAAGAAAACGAATCTGTATTTTGTAAACCAAGGGTGTCGAACCCGTGTTCCAGTAGGCCAACTGCCATCGCTATTTCAAAATAATGAATTATTTAATGACGAAATGTCCGGAATTAATGTTTAAAAAAAAAGAATAGTTCAAGAAAGCCTTTAAATGTTATAAATAGGTTTGAAAAGAACAAATGTTTCTCGAATGTACGTGGAACGTTACCATTTGTTTTACAGTCTAAAGCAGAGGTGGCCAACTATGGCACACTAGACACCAGTAAAATTTTATAGTAATCTTTGCCTTATCTAATCATCGAATATCTGCGATTCAAGAAATCGGCTATTTCTCTGAAAAAAAAATTAGTGGTGTCGGCGTTCCACAGCCACCCCTGGTCTAAAGGTTAAAATGTTTAATTGTTGTAAAATGTGTTTACGTTGTGATATGTTTACTCTGCTTTTACTTATTGGTGACAATTTCCATCGCCACTAGTTTTCCATTAAAAGTAATGTTGAAACATACATTTTCCCTGCATACTTAGATTCATATTCGCTATGTTTTGGAGCGTGTTTAGATCCAGGGTTGCCAGTTTGGCCTCCACTTTTATTTAAAAAATTCGGATTAGCACCAAAAAGTGCAAAAAGTATTTTCAGATTTATTTAATTTGAAACTTCTATTGATTACTAAACTGCTTCCCTGGTTATCCAGAGTTATCTCGGGTTCAAATATATTACAATTAATTATTATCCCGAGAAAACTCGGGCATGGCCTAATTTGTCACTACGATTTGTTTTATCACGTTTTTACTCGTCCTGAAGCTTAAAAAGAAAGAAAATATTCTTATGTAATATAATAAATTATATAGAATTCAATTATATATAATATTTGATTGGCAGTTTTCCAAGTTTTGTGATATGAAATGCAAATGATGAAATGCAATGATCTGATTGTAAAAAAGTGATGATTTTTTCAGTTTTTTTCAAAAAAATTGTTAAGGGAAGCGGTTAAAGTAAAAATTCTTTTTCAAATAGTTTCGATCTAAAGTCCAAATTTTGGGATAAAAATGGAGACCAAACAGGCAACCCTGTTTTGAAAATTCAGTGCTGAAGGAAAAGCACTAAATTAATTAAGCCACACTTTGCAGCTTATTCTGATTTTCGATATTTAAAAACACATTTATTCATGACAAATTAGCTATATCTATTGCTGTGTGCTACAAACACAGCTTTTCGAATATACAGTTGTATGAATACAGATAAGAGTCAAAACCATTAAAAATGTGAAATAGGTCTAATAGCAATAGGATAAAACAAAACATTTAACATGGATACGTTAACCCTTTGTAACACAACAACTGCAAAGTGAAAATATTTACTCACATGTTAAAATACATCATTTTAAGAATGTAAGAAATAATTTAAAAAAATGAAACATAAAAATTAAAAAATATTGACAAAAGATATTTTTTTCACATTTGCAATAAACAGAAAATTGCACCCTTCTCATAAATTTTGTCAATTTTTTATTCAAAGATATAAAATTTACGAACTGATCTTTGTAAAAAATCTATTTTTAGACACCTTCATCGTTTTTAATTTGACAAATTTCCGAATTTCATTTTAGCAATAATGATCTGAAACTGCCTAAATGATAAATAAAATTTTGGCATGAAAAATTAACTCAGTATCGTCGTCTGTTGTGAAATCTATGAACAATTTCTATTAACTAATCTGTTGCAAGATAGCAGCAATAAATGAAATTGTCTTTTAAAGCCTAATGTATAAGTAACATTAACTTTTAGGTATTGTGCGGCTATGCAACGCTGTGATACAAAGGGTTAATTCCAGTTACGTAGACAGGTAGAGGCCAGGGTGCGGGTTTCCACAACTTTTTCCAAATTGTAATCTTTAACTTATTTAATGAAAGAATTTTTCATGTTATTCTGTGATAAAGCAATGTGAGGGTTATTATTCGAAAAAGTGGTGAGTCATCACCTAGTATCACTCTGGGCACATCAATAAATTTTCCTATACTTGAAGATAGGAATGTGCGCTTCATTTACATTGTTTCAATCATACATGTGTGTTTCAATTAAAAAAATAAAATGAAAGAATTAACCCCTTAACTTTTAATTTTTTGACACAATAAACTAAAAATGTGCACGAAATACCACTTTTTCCATACTAAAATATCTACCTTGTATGCTAGAAAAATATCTGCCAAAGCAGAAGTCACAGGAGTTCTAATGAAATGGGATGTTTTTTAGAAGAAGGTGACTTTAGCATAAAAATATTCAAGCACATGTCTGGGTTTGGAATTTAGTTTTCATATTGAAAACAAATCCATTTCTAGTCTAATAAGTCTTTTACGTAAGGATAGAAAGCGTTCTATTTTTAAATTTCGACACCATCTGTTCTGATTTTAAACGTTTTTCTTACATAATTTTTTGACTCATAACATCACGAATGATATTTTGAAACACTGAAAAAGAAACACAAAAAAGGACATGATTGCATTTAAGTATTTGTGAAAGAAAAGTTTAATTCAAGCTACTTTTTAATTTTGTGTATCTCAACTCAGTCACAAAAATATTCTGTTAAAACCTTGAGGGGGATGGGATATATTATATCCCACCTAATTTTAACAATAATTTGCAGCAGAAACTTTTTATTAAATTTTACTTTTATAACATTGTTAGAAAAAACTTGTAACATTGCTTTTCCTTATTTTGAAATAAAATTTTTCAAAAATTGTGGTGCGAATTCAACATTACAATTACTTGCTCTTCAAAGGGTTAAAGTATGTGCCTTTCCTCCAATCTATGTTTTTGCGAAAAATTTAAATTTTTTTATTATGTTAAATTAAAGTTCAAACATTTAGGATTCAAAAAATGTCTTACTTTTGGTTCAGCGATAATTAGAAGCAAAGTTATACCGCAAAATATAAACAGGAAATGAACTTTCTGAAACCAGAAGTGACCATTTAAAGAGCCATAGAAAAGTTACATTTTAATACACAAATATATAATGTATAATACATACTCAAATATATAATATATAATATATACACGAATATATAAGCACATACAATTATGGTAGATTTTGCTTGTAAACTTTATACATAATTTTTTGTGCTATATCAAAATCGTAATTTGCGTTTTCTGGAAAACTGCGCTTTTCATTGTGTACGTTTAAGAGAAATATCATTTCTTAAAATGTTTTTAAGATATTGAAATAAAATTTTGTAACGTGGTTCTGCTCATCTATTGGTACGTTATGAAGCAAAAATATAGCTTCTAAGTCGGTATATATTAATTTAAGAGTTATTCTTTTAATTGAAAAATACACATTAAAAAATTATGTTTGGTATACAAAATTTGGTATATGTTAGTAAATTTAACCCCTTTAAGGGCGGTGGTTCATTTTTGGACCACTTAATTTTGATTCCTAAATGCCCCATTGGCACCAGAATATTCGACTGAAATTTCTCCTTTTATTAAGTACGTGAACCAAAGCTTTTTCTTATTCTGAAATAATTTTTTTTTTTTGTAAATTTTGGATGTGGGAAGGAATTTACCCATCAGAGCTCAAAGGGTTAAAGTTGTAAACTTTATACATAATTCTTTGTGCTACATCACAATCATAATTTGCGTTTTCTGGAAAACTGCGCTTTTCATTGTGTACGTTTAGGAGAAACATCATTTCTTAAAAAGTTTTTAAGATATTAAAATAAAACTTTGTAACAGGTTTATGCTTATCAATTGGTATAGCTACAAAAATATAGCTAGTAAATCGGAATATATTAGTTTAAGAGCCATTTTTATTGGAAAATACACATTAAAAAAAATCACTCCTTTCAGCATTTGAGGAATAGAAGTACCTTGCCCCTGAAAGGGTTAAGAGATATTACCGTAGCTGCCAACTTGTACGGATTTTTGCTACCACAAAAATTTAATAGAAATTTCTGCCTTATTTAATTACCAACATTCACTGCAATTGAATTAGGCAACATTTTCTATTGAATTTTACCGGTAACAAAAATTCGTACAAGTTGGCATCTATGTATTACAAATCTTTTGCTTCATAACACAGGTAAGTGGTTTGCTAATATATTGTTGAAAAAAAAAAGAATAGATTTCATTATAGAGGGTTTTGCATAAACGCAATTCTTTACTAAAATTTGACTAAATATTGCCTAAATTTGAAGAGTTAAGATTCCATTGAAAATTTATGTGAATTCATAATTTTATTCGCTGTTTTAACTAAAAACAAATGTGCTTGATAAAAATTTCATATTAAAAAAAAAGTGCCTCGAAGGTAGGCACATAAAAGCTACTCAACTCTTTCATTTCTTCTTAAAAAATAGTATGACATGTACAAGAGTCTGGCTGATACATTGTATTAAAAAAACATTTATACACGTGCAAAAAAAACTCATGTATTTCAGAATATATTACGGATGAAGTTTGCTTAGTAGTATTTTTAACCCTTTCGAGGGCGGTGTCCTTAAAAAAGAACACCTAATTTTAATTCCAAAACTGATAATCGGCACCCAGAATATTTAATTAATGTTTTCCTTTTATAATGTACGTGAAATAAGCAAGTTCATATTTTCTAATAAATTCGTTTATAAATTCTGGGATAGGTCCATTATTTCATCAGTTTATAAACAGAATTACTCCGCGCCGGAAAAGGTTAGTGACTATTAAATAAAGATGTTAAATGTAAAATGAAATACGAATGATGTGAGTCTAAATTTTGTTGTTTTGGAAGCACTAATAATTAAGTAAAAACACTAAAACAAAATCAATCTAAAACGATATTATGTAGCGTTTCTGAATATTATATCCTGAATTATAAGTGTTCGTTATCCTATAAATATCTTAAAGGAAATAAAAGAAAAATAGAATAATTAATTAGAATATTTTCTTCTTCCAGCGTTTGGAGATTTTTATTAATGAATTAGTTAAATTCGCAGAGCAGCTTTTTACATTAAGTTTTTTCTTCTAATCGTGTCTGCGCTGATCACTTTGCATTAATGGAAGCTTTTAAAGTTATACACGCGAGACCGCTATTCATTCTCTTGTTTCCAGTAAATTTCATTACTTGAAAGAAGAAAGCGTATATTTATATAAAAAAATCTCTATTTTTTACATTAAGAAAGTTTAATTAAAGAAAAGAGACTCTCTGATATTTTAACAGTATGTTCTGCATTATTAGTTAGAATACTACTTATCATTTCCAGGTTTTTATTAATTAAGAAATTATAATAATACGTGTTATAAGAAATAAATATTCCTCGCGTGTGTAGTTAATAATAAGGCAGAATACGATTCTTAGAAAAGAATATATTTTGAGAAGTTTGAGATATTTTGAATTGAGATATTTAATAAATCTTTGAATATACACAATTTTCAATTTTACTCTTTCACCCATATTTTGTCAACTCTTCTGAAATATTGCGTTTAATGTCAAACATTTGTTTTTAACGGAAATCTAAATGAAAATAGAGGGTTGTAAGGCTCCCAAATGGTTTTCTTTTTCAACATAAGTATTTTTTAAGAAACATTTTATGGTACGCTTCTACAATATTTACAAAAAACTTAAAATAAAAATTTTCTTAGAAAATACTAGTACTCAAAAAGCTGACCATTTGGAAGGCGTAGATGGTAGAACAAAATTTCCAAAAATTCTATATAATTTTAAATTTACGGTGATTTAAAAATGAATTCACATGGTGGCAGATTTAATCTTTTTCTCAAGAATTAATCATAAAGGATATATGTATATATATATTTAAAAATGACAAGTAGCAATATTGTAAATGGGTTTTAAATACTTTTCGGTTTAAATATACGTGACTTTTAATTACATAAACTTTTAAAGGAGTTTTCAGGATAATAAATTTGCATTTTATTTTTAAGCTTTTGTTAGAGAATTGCGTACTTAACAATTTCAGGGGCATAGAACTTCTGCTGTTGAAATGCTGAAATAATTGAATGAAAAAGATGATAGTCCAAGAGCCGACAGCACAAAAACCTATGTTATCAAGCACAAGAAAAAAAACATTTTTTTAGGGAAGAGTAGAAGTAGAGGAATCTAATGATCCATGTCTACCGGAAGTGAAGTGGTGCATAAGCCAAAAATTATTACCAACAGTTGTTGACTCGTAGGTTTATCATTGTGTTTGTCCTACAAAAAAGGTATGAAAATATGGTGGATAGTTGTAGACAAACACAATGATAAACCTACTAGTCAACCACTGGTGGTATCAATTTTTGGCTTATGCACCACTTCATTTCCGGCCGACATGGATCATTAGATTCCCCTACTTCTACTCTCCCATAAAATAAAGGTTTTTTTTCTTGTGCTTGATAACATAGGTTTTTGTGCTGTCGGCTCTTGGACTAGGAGTGCTTGAATATGTTAAGAATCCTTCGACAACATTTGTCAGGTGATATTTTTAACCCCTTGAGGGGCAAGTAATTGTGTTTCTGTAATCTCAAATTCACACTGGAATCTGCGAAAAGATTTATTGCAAAATAAGGAAAAGCTTACGACTTTTTTCCACCAAAGTTAGAAAAGTAAAATTTAATAAAATATTTCTGGTGCAAATCTTCATTAATCCTAGGTGGGGTAAAATATATCCCACCTCCCTCAAGAGGTTAAGCTGGTTCTTTATAATTTTCTTGTTTGCATTTTCAGAATTTTTCAATGAGTCTTTTTGCATAGGATGTTTGTAGTCATTATCTAAACTTATAGTTTTGTGTTTTTTCATTGCAGTAGTCATTGATTTTTTGTCGCAGTTTCATTCTGAAGTCTCTTTCAAATTAAAAACAAAGAAATTAATTTGATTAGAAACGCTAAAGCTCACTCTGATTTCTGCTCAAATTTTTTTAAATAATGAAGGCATTTCACCAAAGTTTTCAACAGAATAATTTTTATTTGCGTTAAAAGTAAAGTCGTCATGGGGCCATATGGAAGCCTACTGTAATTCTGTCGTACTGTCAGCTGCAGTACAAATTAAACATCCTATAGTTCAGCATTGTTAGAATGTTAGTGGTCAGCATTTATAAAGTATACTTTTATTACATTTCACAGAAAATAATGTTTGTTGGAAACAGCGTTACAAATATTGTCTTCACGTTTATCACATCGTTAGCTTAGATTGAGAAGTTTATATCTGGTTTATCTAAACTTTTCAGAAAAATGAGATAGAAGTTTAATTTTTCTATAGCGAACCATAGGCTTCGACTTAAAGTTAGCGACGGATGGGGGCAATCAGGCAAATTTAAAACCACTAATTTTAAAATGTTATTTTTTGTCTTAATTCATACAGAGATTAATTAGGACAAACACCACTGATTTTTAAGTTAGCATTTTCTTTTCTATTCTGTACAGAAATTACACCAAAGGGAAGTTTAAAATTACACTGGTGTCCAAAATTAAGGACCAGCCACAAAATGCTAATTTTTAAGTAAGCGAGTACTCAAAAGTAAATACAGTAAACTCTGTCTAAGGCGGGACCAAGAAAATTTTCCGCAGTAGACAATATTCCGCCTTAGACAAATTTTACTCTATGTCTATGGATTCACAGGGACTTGAAAATCTTTCCGAGTTAGACAGATTTCCGTCTCACACAGAGTCCGCCTTACAGTAATATAATTCAAATAATTACTATCCCTACAGCACAGCTAGTCCATATAGCACCTCATGTCACACATGGTCACAAGTGTCACAGTCACTACGGTGAAACAAAAAATAGGAAATTCCACACATCTCATTATGAGTCTCAAATGATCACTATATGTGACCCCGCTGAGACGTCAGTGTGACTGCTGCTTTGTGACGAGTCACCAGGTGACTTTACGATGTAGTTACATTGTGACTCTCATGTGATTGTCATTTTTAGACTAAATTTCAAAATCATTATGAACGTTGCATTATGATAAGTCACCAAATAATATCACTTATAGTCACATTGTGACTTTTCACAAGAGAACATAATGGTGACTTCACCGTAGTCTCTCTGTCACCTGAAAGTCATCATGTGACTTTAATGTGACATTATTTGGTATCTTATGACACTGCAGCGTTCACGATGACTTTGAAATTAAGTCTGCAGATGACAGTCACATTAGAGTCACAATGTAACTACATTTTAAAGTCACATGGTGACTCGTCACAAAGCAGCAGTCACAGTGACGCCTCAGTGGAGTCACATGTAATGATCATTTGAGACTCATAATGAGATGTATGGAATTTCCTATTTTTTTGCTTCACCGTAGTGACTGTGACACTTGTGACCATGTGTGATATGAATGAGATGTTATAAGGACTTAGCTGTGCTGTACAGATAGTAAGTATTCGAATTATATTATTTCCTTTTGAGTTTTCGCGTACGTGAAAATAAGTTTTTTTGATTGGGCCTTAATTTTGGACATCAATGTATATAATTAGACAAAGTGATATGGCAGTGGCATTGCTGCCAACCTAAGTATTTTTTATTCAATTTCTACAAGAAATTTTATATGGAAATAGAACTGTCTTATTTTAATTATAATTAATTTAAGAACCCCATGAAAATATAAAAATTTTTATCTTCAAAATTATGAAAATAATTGATTAAAAAAATTTACGAAGGCTTGCAACTATGCTTTTGCTTGTTTTCTTTTAACAAAATTTCTAGTGGAAATTGATTAAAAATATATACAGATGCTAGAAATTATGTTTTTGCGCTGGCTGAATGATTCATTCGAATAGTAAAGGCGTCCATTACTTTACAAGAATACTGTTATTGAAACCCTTAAATCTGCTGAATCCTTGAGGCGTACGAACCATGTTATAGTATTGAAAATAATTTATAAAACACTCAATGTTTTATCTGTTCCAAAAATTGTGAAGACCAGTGTAATCCAAATAAAGATGACTGATAAATACAGCCTCATGGCTAGTGAAATTCTTGAACAATCGGATCTTCGACAAACATTCCCGTTTCTAATATGTTAGCATCAACCATTGATGCGGCTAATAAAGCATTCATATTTTATGAAAAACAATAATATAAAACATTAAACAATATTAAATAATATTTTATAAAAAAATTACATTAAAATGTAACAATATTTTTTCTCAATTATACTGATTGCTAAAGATATACGAATTGAACTTTTCAATAAGGCGGAATTTTAAATTTTGGGAAAAAAAATGCCCATACCGGGATTCGAACCTGGAACCTTTACTTAAATTTACAATGCTCTACTGTTTGAACTACCTGGGCCGACAACCAGTGGCCATATTTCGCTCAGATAACCTTATTGACAATAGCATATGGTCTGCTATATAGACAACGTAGAAGAGTATACTGCAGGCAATGAAAATCCGCTAAACCATGGGTACGTAGATGGTTATGTATCTACCTACCCATAAATCAAGGTTTTGGGTTCGAATACCATCTTGGGTATTATGTTTCGCTTAGTTGGAAAAATTGAACTCGTCAGAAAGTGTTTGTTCCAGCCGTAGAACCCGCAACCAATCAACCATACCTTTGTTGTTTGTTTTAGAATCATTTTTATGAAGCAGCGGTGACCACAAATGAACAGAAGGCCATGAATTATTTTCTTGTCCTGATGATCACAATTATTTTATTTTTATAGAATTTTTTCTTCAAAGTTTCTCTAATCTAATGGGGATGTCTTTACGAATGTTGTCTTACGAAGTTGTCACTTCCCCACCGAAAAAACTAATAATATTAATTTAGCGGGTCTTACATTGCCATCCCCACACCTTCTCGCTCTCAAAAGTGTAATGTGACTGAATAATAGCAGAAAGTTAAGAACACATAGGGATAGATTCAGTAACAGAATTTATTCAAATATATATTAAGTTTAAAAAAGAAAAAGGAAAAGAAATGTCAACACAAAATACGCTTAAGTGAAATATTGTCCTACATTTTATGTCTAAGATGATTTAAATAGATTTTATATGAACACCTAAGCTCGTAAAGTTACTTTTAAAAAACAAAAGATCGGATTCTAAAGTGAATTATGAACTGTATATGTCTGTGCTCGCCATTTTATTCTTTATTAGAAAGAATTTTAAGAATTCTAAATGCACGAAATGCTATTTCGGTAAGTACAATTTATGCTTTGTACGGGAGAAGTGGGAGAAAAAGCGAAATAAAATAAGGTAGTTTCTTCAGTCTGAAGAAATATGTTTTATGAGCTAATAAAACTATTTCTTCACAGTTTTATTTTATGAAGGAACAAGAACTTATGATATGAAAGTAACATAAATTATTCATAAACATATTTAAATAATCACTTTGTGTTTTATTTGAGAACCTACATTAATCAAGTGATGAAAGTGGCAATCAAATGTTAAACCAATGGGAGTGTTCTTTTCCGATTTTCCCTTTTGCATTTCAATGATTTTTAATGACTTTTGCGCGTAAGTTAGGTAAGGCAGATCTGCAAGAGATTCCATTTCTACTTTTTTGATAAATTATTACAAGTAATATTTCAAACAAGATAATTTCGACATAACGTATTTTCTGTGTAATTATGGCGATAAACAAGGAGGTTTCTGCTGATCTGTAAAACTTGGTAACAAATCACTGGAAAAATAAGTTTGCTGTATACAATAAATAGTGAAGCTGAGTATACCTAATGTGTTTAATATTATTTAAAGGTTCAGGACAATATTAAAAACAACCGGAGATAAAAGCGTCCACAGATTAATTGAACGCGAAATGGGCTGGGGGGGGGGGGGGGGGTTGAGAGAGGGATTGAGAGACTAACTGAGAGAGTAGTTCTCATTAAACCCAGAGTTAATGCTATAAAAGGGACTCTGAAAACTGAAAATCGATTCATAAAATCTCGTAATTCTTAAATAATCAGCCATATTTTAAGGAAACATAAGTTTCATGGCAGAGTGCCAAGTTAAAAGCCTTATATCAGCAACAACAAGCCGATATGCTAGTCTTTCTCAGCTTTTGGTGTTTTTATCCACGTTTTTGGTGCAGTATGTCCCTTAAGGGATTTTGCGCCACAAAACCTCATACAATCAATCAACTTACCAACCGATATGCTAGTCTGGCTTTTGCTAAAACTTATATAAAACAACTACTGAATTTTGAAAAAATGTAACTTTTGTTCATGAAAGCAAATATCGAAATTTACGATCGATTGGTAAGCATATGTCTCCTCCTCTTTATTCGCAACTCTATTATTATCCCACTACGCGGTAGCGTACTTTAATGTTTTTCTTTATTTTGTAAATATTTTTGAAATGTTTTGTAAATAAAACCTTGTTAAGTTGTAATTAAGTGTTACTTTTATTGCATCACGTGGCAATCTTTTTAGGTTAATGTTAGGTTGGTATCGGGATAATTTAATCGTAATTAATGTTTAATTTCTTATCCAACGGTTTATATGTTGGGGTGTTTTCTTAAAAATTCACAGCGCAGAGGTTTTATTAATGAACTATTTTTTTAGAGTTGTAAATGTACAGTTGTGAAAAAAGGACACCCCCCCCCCCTAGTAACACTGCAACGAACTATTGTAGAAGAAAGTTACTGGTACCAAACGGTTGGAAATAAAGTGCACTTTTAAATTATGTATATAAAATTTGCTTAGGGGGCATATACATAAGAAACCGAACCCAAACTTTGTTTTTTTTTTCTCATAGCTGTACCCAAGTTTGACACCATAAATAAATTCTACGCCATTCAATCAGACTAAATAAAAATTTTCGTGAAATTCGTAGGATTACTTTCAGAGAAATGAATTATTTTCAAATGAGCATATTTTAGGTGCTGTATCCAAATTGAAGTTCGGTACTCGATTGTTATGCTACAGAATGACTATGTCACTTCTATTAATGTATTATTTCATGCTAATATGACCATTTCACTCGCTTAATATGTTTCGACTCTTGCCAGCCCAAATGTTACAATAAAATAAGAAAAATATGTCTATATTTCAAATTATGCTTTTATGCATATCATAGATAACCCTTTAACCAACTTTTTGATGTTTTTTAAGCATAATTCGAAAACTACTTGGAAGAAAAATTTGAAATTGAGAATTTGTATAAAGCATGACATAATAAATACAAATCTATCAAAAGAATTCTGGGTTGCAATTCATATTTTTATCAAATATTAATTTCATAATTCATAATATAAAATTTTTAAAATTTCAAATTCAATGTACTATTTTTTTTTTTTTTTTTAAGAATTATAACCACACAAAATAATTATTATATTAAACTTATAATTTTAGGAGATATTAATAAAAATATGAAAATGTAATTTAACCCTTAAATGTATAAAGGTGCAACTCAGCACCATTTACTTTAAATTACTGCAGCGAACTGAGTTAAGAGTATTGTTGAAGTTTTTAAAAGGTATTAAAATCATTAAATTGAGCTAAATTTTTCAAACAAAGGGTCTATACGGATAAGCATAGTGAAATGGCCCCCACGGCCGTTATTTGAAATAACATATGTGTGGTAATAAGGCTCACCATGAGAATACAATATAGAGTGATTTTAGCCTCTGACCTTGAACTGTCTTTGAGATAATCGGGGAAGTATGCGCCGGCGCTACTATTTTTCAAATACGTTTTTCTCAAAAAGTACAAAAGTTAAAAAAATGAAACCAACACCAGTTATTGAAGAATATATTAGTTCACATTATATATTTTTTTCACATTTTTACAAAAATTTTAACATAGAAAAATAAACAAAAATATTTAAAAAAAATTATTAATGTAGTAATTATATACTTACACCAGCCAAAAAATTGCAGAATAAGCCTCAAAGTAAGTACTTTTAAGAAAAAGAAATTCGTTAAAATCAAAGATGCGCTTTTTGAGTTATAAAAAAAATAATGTTAGTAACTTGCTAAAATATTCGCAACTTTCCCTGTTTGCATTAGCAGAAATACGCTACTATCAATGCATTGATCGATTCGGGACATTTCGACTCGGGCAGGATGCGCAATGCGCCAAAATAAGAGAATGTTTCCATACATACCACTTCCCTATAGGTTTGTTTCGTGTTTGTAAACATTCTGTTATTTTGGAGTTCTGCGCCTCCTTCTCTCATAATAATATCAAGTCGATGGTGTAGTCCATTGTGCAGGTGAAGCTATAGGGGTTGTAAATATATAAGGTTATCAACTTTTTGGTAATTCCGGACCCCCTCCCAAACTTCCGATATCATACGTTATCATTCCTCGAATCCCCTTCTCCAAATAATATTGTTATCAGTGTTTAAAAATTCTTTTTATTGTTACAATTGTTTTCCTTTTTTTTTCTTTTTATACGTTTGCAATGATATACAGTTATGGTTGTACATTTTTTATTTGCATATTTTACTTATTTAAATAAAGAGAAGAAATTTATAAGATATCACTGTTATATAAGAAATAACTTTATACCAAATAACATTTTAAAGAAATATTATTTAAAAGTTTTTAATAATAACTCATTGTTAGATAATGCATTGAACATGAATATTGTCTTCTTGCACTTCGCCCTTGCACGGGGCTAAACAGAACTTTTTGTAAACAAAACAGGCGGACAAAATTCTTCCCCATCTTTTACTAGCAAAAATAACAAGTATAATTTCAAATCTGGTTTCTCTAACAACGAATTATATACGCATATGGCAGGAGAATATTAATGGCGACCTTTAGGTTACTCTCTATTTTGGAATGAAATGTTTTATAATCATTCAATGGTTTTAATTATAACTTTGTATTTTCATAAAAAAAAGAAAACAGACTTAAAAATTTTAAGATAACGGATGTAAGAAAAAAAGATACCAAAAAAGTAAATTTTGTTTTGATCAAAAATGATAACGATATATAACGATATCAAATGATAATACCCCTTCCCCTATAGATATCCTACGATGTCAAGTGCCAGACCCCCACCCACCCACACACACACACACGCTTCCCCCTAAAGTGATGCGTTATATATGTACACTGTTCAGCCACATAGCTTTCTTCTATGTGAAAATCATCGTAGGCAAATGTTACCATTTTGTTTGTCAATTCTTGATATTATTATGCGGGAAGGATGCGCAGTACGCCAAAATAACAGAATGTTTACAAACTTAAACAAACCTATAGGGAAGTGGTATGTATGGAAACATTCTCTTATTTTGGCGCACTGCGCACCCTGCCCGAGTGGAAATGTCAGGAATCGACGAATGTATTGATAGTAGCGTATTTCTGAAAATGCAAACAGCGAAAGTTACGAATATTTTAGCAAGTTGCTAACATTATTTTTTCATAACTCAAAAAGCGCATCTTCGATTTGAACGATTTTTTTTTTTCTTAAAAGTAAATACTTTGAGGTTTATTCTGTAGTTTTTTGGTTGGCAGTATAAAAATGGTAAATATAAAATTACTACATTAAAATTTTTTTGAAAAATATTTTTGTTTATTTTTCTATGTTAAAATTTTTGTAAAAATGTGAAAAAATACATAATATGAACTAATATATTCTTCAATAATTGGCTTTGGATTAATTTTTTTTAACTTTTGTACTTTTTGAGAAAAACGTATTTGAAAAATAGTAGCGCCGGCACATACTTCCCCGGTTATCTCAAGGACAGTTCAAGGTCAGAGACTAAAAACATTCTATATTGCATTGTCATGGTGAGCCTTATTACCACACGTGTTATTTCAAACATCGGCCGTGGGGGGACATTTCGCCATGCTTATCCTGCTAGACCCTTTCATTCGAAAGTAAATTTTCTTCTCTATTGCATGATGTAAGATCTGAAATTAGGAGATATTAAAAATGATGTATGTTCGATAAAAAAAAAAAAAATAAAAAATAGAAACCGGTTTTGGGCACCCGTCCAAAATTTGAACAACATATTTCTGACAGAAATGGTGAAATAAATAGAACTTTGTTGAAAACAAGTACTTTTTTAAAGCCAAATGAATTTTAAAGCCATATTTCCCCCAGATGTTACAATTTCAATTTTTTTATTTTCTTTTTGTCAAAGTTAAATGCAGAAGAACATGTTTAAATCATTAAACCATTTTATTAACCCTTTAATGGTCGCATTAAATTACGGTTTAAAAATTGAAATTACTTATTGGCACCACTTTTTGAAAAAGAAATATTCATCTTATTTAATGACAGGTAAAATGATACCATAATAAAGCCAATTACACTATTTTATAAAACTGGTGGGATTCAAACAAAAAAAGAATAAAATGAATAAAAGACACATCCCGTGAATATCACGTGAGCGAGAATTAAGGGGTTAAATCTGGAATGTCAAATTGCTAAAAGAAAAATTCGAAATCTAACTTAATTTTCTACCTCGTACGGATCCTTCAGAAACAACTAAACTTCCTTTCCATATTTTCATCTACCATAATTTCCCGCATATGCACCGCGACTTAGTTAAGTCTTTTTCATACCGGAAATTTTATTTAAAAAATGAAGTAAAATAAATGCTAAGCAAAATTAAGTCACATTTTATGTAAAATTAATTCTGATAGGAAATCGAGTTATCTGAGCTGTGGCGTATACGGAAATTACGGTACATTATTTTTCACATGAGAAAAATTCACTTTATGTATATCGAAAATACAGTAAATACTAGAATTTTAACAAAATCATACATTGAAACGAGCATGTTTGCGAAGTTAAATGAAATGAAATAAATTCACCGAGTTCGAAATTTTACATTTTTTACTATCATATTCTCAAAACCAAATGTAAAACCTTCATGTTCAATTTATAAAACCAATGCGAAGAATTGCAAAAAGTCAATTTTTATTACACGAAACAAAATGAAATTTTGAGATATAAATGATTACTTCTTCTTAGGGATGCTTCGGTTTTATTTCATTAAGTTTTTTACTGGATATAACCAATCATTCCTTTCGGAATAACTCCTTTGCTTTTCACACTTTCATCTATTTTCTATTTATTTTATTTTTTATCCATATCATTGTCTTCATAAAATTCCATTATTTTTATTCTTAAATAAGTTTTTCTTGGACCAATTAACTGCCATGGCACACAAATATGTGACAAATATGTGTGCCAGAAATATTTTCTTGGGCACCATTCCCCACGAACACATGTGCCATCAATATTTTCACTGAAAAAAAATTATTGCTATGAAATGGGACAAGGGACAATTGATAATTTATTACAATGTATTTTAAAGTAAAAAAAACTAAACATACCTCCCACTACACACCAAATCACTAAACGTATCCCACACTAGGTATGTTTAATGATTTCAGCTTGGCATTCAACATGTAAAAATAGCCGAAATTTTATATTTTTGAATTAAAAAAGTTATAAAATTAACAAACATTGTCGTCATAGAGAATTATGAAACGACTCGATCAACACTGAAAACCAGTTTGGAAATGTCTTCCAAAAAAAGTCTTCCAATCCGTGGCAGTCAACGTGTAAAAACTACAGACAGGTTTTCCCATGGATTTATGAATAAAGATTAATTGACAAAGCCTCAAAATGGTGATGCTTCAACTGTAGCCGGATCCGCAGTGGTTCATTACCATCGGGGCCGCTGCCATCGAAATACACAAGGCCAGATGATACGAGTTTTGACGTCATCACTAATCGACCGACTTCACACTAGTGTTGGAATTCACACCGGAAAATTTTAAAATAGCAATTTTCTTATGTTTTATTTGTGGAATATCTATCTTCTTATAAAACAATAATAACTATTTAATCTTACTGGTGAGAATTCGGAATCCCCAAATAAAAATTCAGCCAGATGCGGAAGGCCGCAGTGTTGCCGGATCTGGCTGATTTTTTATTGGGGGATTCCGAATTTTTACCTGTAAGTTTAAATAGTTATTATTGTTTTACAATATAATAGATATACAAAAATAAAATAAAATAAAATTGCTATTAAAAATTTTCTGTGTGAATTCCAACACATGTGAGAAGTCGGTCGATTAGTGATGACGTCACAATTCGTCTTCTGGCCTTGAGTATTTCTATGGCAGTGCCGGAACAAATTTCCACCAGTAATCTTGAAACGAAATTTTCTCATTATTCAAATGTCTTATTAATACAGAATTTTAGTCATAAATATAGCCAAAAACACATATTTATTTTAACTGGTGGAAGTCTACTTCAAGGTAGTCAGACCTTGCGTTTCCATGACAACATATCAACCTCCTGTCATCCTATCAGTGTCACTGCAAGAGATTATAATTATCTGGCCAACATCCACCAGTAAAACCAAATAGAATTTTTTAGCATATTTCTGAGAGAAATTTTGAACGAATAAAGCCGCTTAAATAGGGTTAAATTTTCTATTCAAAATTTACTGGTGGAAGTTTGCTCCGGCGGTAATCAGAAACACTTGATTCCATGAAAAAAATCAGCCGCCATCTTGTGACGACTTCTTCAGCTATTTCACTCGCGACTGGTAGATTCCACACTATATGTTTCCTCCTCCTTTTTTATAATTCCATTTGTTTTCCACACCGTCCGTTATTTAAATACCAATATTTTCAAAGAAGCATCTTATTTTTACATTCGCTTGAAAATTATGCATAGACCTAACTCGATGGTTATTTTTTGTTTGAAATGTTGTAAAAACCTATCACGAAAAGTTTTCTTCAAAAATACTGGTATTTAAAAAACGGACCAGTGGCAGCCTTGTATAGTGCATTTTCAAAGCCAAATAGAAGTCAAAGACATTTTTTCTCGAAGTTTTGAAATATACCAATTCATTCATTAATGTATAGGCAAAAATGAATGCGCGATCGCATCTTTAACTCATAAAACTATATAAAGAATTTCAGATTTTTTTTCAATAAAAACAAAATGAACTTTCGAAATAAAAATTAAAGTTTTCCATTTGTACTGATGCTTAAGTCTGTCTTATATTCATCTGTGATTCATCTGTGAATAATCTAACGTAATACAGGGCTTCCGCTTGTTGTAAAAACAGAATTCCTGCTATTATATATATATACATACAGCGCATGCGTGAAGATTGCAACCGGATATCATTCAACTTTCTTTTCAGAAACAACTAAGCTTTCCTTTCATATTTTCCCCAACGTTTTTTTCATTTAATTTTTTTTTATCTTCAATAAATTGAAAATCTTAAGTACTTTCATAAAATTCAATTACCCTGATTCCTAATTAAATTGTAGTTTAAAACTAATGCATTTTCAGAACCAAACAAAAGTTTAAGCTATATTTTCATGAGATCTTGCAATTTTAATTGCTTTATTTTCATACTGTCAAAAATTAACGCGCAATCACATCTTTAATTCATAAAGTCATGTGAATATTTTGAGAAAGAAAAGTTTTCCAAAAAGGACCAAAGGAAATTTCCAAATTTAAATTAATGATTCCCTTTTGTACAGATGCCTAAATTTTATTTCATGTGTAAGATTCTAAAAAAATATCGTTTATCTTCTCATTAAGAACAACTATGCTTAGTTTTAATATTATTTTTTTTTAAATGAATGATTTTTTATTTCCCTTAACATACTATTCTTTTCAAAGTCCTCAAGTTCTACGTGCAATAACAATAAGACAATAAGATAAGAACCCTGAATTTTGGCACGTTACTCGAATAAATAAATAAATAAAACTAAATAAAATAAAAAATCCTCTATTATACATTTTAGGTATTTGTGTTTCTTCGACTGTTTAATTTCTACTATTTAAAATTGGAAATTTTTCTCCAGAGAAAGGAGGAAAAATTGCTGAGACAGTTTTTAAAATTTTCATTTTTTGTTTACTTTTTTCCACATAAGGAATATTTTTGTTAATATTTTATAAGACTGTGTTTGAAAGAAATTGGCACGCTAGTTGAAAAAATTAAAAAATAAAATCATACAATTTCAACATTTGTTTTTTTTCTTCTTGATCACAAATATTTAAAACTGGGATATTTTCCTAAGATTGCGGAAAATAAATCGCCCAGTTTTGCGGCATTTTCTGTTTGTTTGTTTTACTTTTGTTTATTTTCCTTCTTTTATTCATATTGAATATTTCTGTTAACCCATTAACCGCCGAAACTATAACATAGGGGGTCTTCAAATTTTCTGCAGAAAAACGTTTGGTACCACAAATTTTAAAAGAAAATCTTCGTTTTATTTAATGATCAAACTTTCTGTTATTAAATAAGTCAAATTTTTTAATTCAAAAATGGTGGCAGCTTGATAGTAAATTTAAGAAAGGGTATTTAATTGTACTGTTACGTGAACGCAACACCATCGAGTAATGGGTTAATGCTTTATTAACCACTTAACGGTCGCGTTAAATTACGGTTTAAAAATTCAGACTGCTTATTGCCAACATTTTTTTGAAAAAGAAATATTCACATTATTTAATAGACAAGTAAAATGATACCAGAATAAAGTAAATTACACTATTTTATAAAACTGGTGGGAATCAAACAATCTGAATAAAAGACGCAGGTCGTGAATATCACGGGAGCAAGAATTAAGGGGTTAATATAGTGTGGTGTTTTAATGATAATGTAAGGAAATCTGGGAAAAGTTCGATCTGAAATATTTTTTAGGCCTTCATTGTTTGGGTTTCAAAGATCAGTTTGTTTTTGCAACGTCAGTGCTCAAAAAGTCATTTAAAATTACAAAGCATTGAATAATTTTAGGATTCTTATCAAGATCCTTCATGAACATATGCTTCGAAAAATGTCAAGTTCTCTAAACATTATCGAAAGTAATACTCCAAAGAACAAAATAAGCATTACATAGAAAGTAGAAGAAGAAAATGAAACGACTTTCGTAATATATTATGATACAAAAAATTTATTCAATTATTTTGAAAAATATTCTTTCATATTATTATTTCTGAAATTTTCTTTGGTGGGTATTTACATACAAAATATATATTTATGCTACCTTTTCCACTATTAATATTTCTTTAACACAATATTACACTTTTAAATATAAACAAGAACGGAAAATCATGGGTCCAGGATAGATTATGGAATACTTTCCAACACCTTCAGAATACTGTAACAAAACTTTACAATTTATTAAGGTAAAAGAGATCTGAATAAAAAATTTAGAAAATGCATAACGCATTTGGAAACCCAATTTCTACAATTACCATGAATAGTACGAAAATATCAGAATTTAAAAAGCTAGTTAGCTTAAAGCTAGTTAAAATTAAATGCATAGCTCAGTTGAAATTTTCCATTGAACAATTTCCGTCAATAAACTGAAATGTACTTGAGATCTTTTGTGTAGCCCTGTATATGATCTATAGAAATTATTACCACCAAATAATATGTAAAAACGTAGTTAAAATTTAAAACGCGTATTAACCCTTCACTGCACGATTTTTTCTTTTTTTATGAAAAAAATTATTTGAAATCTATATATCGGTCTAATAATGGGAAAAAAAAATTAAATAAAAAAAATTCAGCTAAAATCTGATATTTAATGGCATGTACCCTATGTACACAATTAGGGTTTTAAAATATTGTATTGCTATATATATATATATATATATATATATAGAGAGAGAGAGAGAGAGAGATAATAAATTTGAAATCACAAATGTATGAAGAAATTGATAAAGCTCCAAAGATGATTCAGAAATGAAGATATGAAACCAGTATGTAAAATAAGAAACTATGAATGACTCACAGAATCATCAGAGGAGATTGTGAGTTCATTCATAGAAGATGCATTATTTCATCCAATTTTGTCGGCATTAAGCCTAAAATGACAAAATTTATCTCCTTATAACGCAAACATTACAGAAGATAGATTGGATCTGGATTAATAAATTGGAACTGGATTAATAACAATAATGTTTATAGTTGCCATCTTAAGTCAAAAAATAAATAAATAAAAGGAATGAAAATGATTGAAGAAATCAAGAAAATACTTAGATTAACTTTTAGTTAAACTAGAATGAAAAAAATAGGAATAAACTTAATAAGTACTGAGTGAATACAAAATAAAATAAAGAAAAGGAATAAATTAATACAAATAAATAAATAAATAAATAAAGAATTATATAAAAATAAATAAAAGGGCAATTGATTAAATTAATGTTTTCAAGACAAAAAATTATGATATAAAAAAATGAGAATATAAATAACATTTAAAAAGATGGGGAATATTTGAGATAGTAAAATTTAGCCTTGTTAAATAAATGTGAAAATTTAAAAAGCAATGAGGAATATTGAGATAGTAAAATATATCCTTAAGTGATGATGCAATATGTGAAATGTTATTATGTTAAATGCATGATCACCCATATATATATATTTTAGAACTAAATGAGCTTAAATTAATTAATTTTATCTGCTTAACACTCTGCAACTTTTTTTATATTAATCTTTTTAAGTATCCAGTAAAAATAATGAAAGTAAATTTTACCTCAATAGCTGGATCAATTTTTTTTTGTTTCCGAAGAACAAATTCTATTTTTTTTTGTCAAATGCAGCCATCTGACATGGGCAGAATAAGTGTTATTCCATTCTTTGGACTTTTCCTGACGTGGAATAGGGATCATATTGGCCAAATTTATAACACATAATAAGAATTACAGTATTTTTAGGTATGTGCCAGATGTGGCACGTCGTACAGTGAAGGGTTAAAACTGAAAACGCATTTCCAGCAATTATTCTTCATAGGCAGTATCTACTGGAGCCAGATACTTTAGTATGTCCCTGTAAATGAACGATAAATTATATGCACCTCAAATTCTACAGTAAGCGTTTTGAAGTACACCTCACTGACATATACGCATTTCAATATATTTAAAATAGTTTAATATCATTAAAATACACCGAAAATGATTTCCCCCCATACGCTGTAATGTAACGGGAATTCGTTTGAGTGCCCCTGTAAATGAACCGTTAATGCTACACACTTCATTTTAAATATCAAACATGCCACCGTAAACACGAATAGCATACATCAATTTCATGATAATCTGACTATATTTACGCGAGTTAGATCACTGACGGGCAGACAGACAGACAGACAAGCCGAGTTCATAAACAATTTTCAATTATGTTGGAAGTGTTATAAAACTTTAAATGCAAACTTCACAGTGATTTAGACATGTTTTTTTTTTATTATCTCCTTGTTGTTTACTTAAAAAAATCATTTGAAATGATTATTTAACCCTATCTCTTGTGCAATAATCAGGACCGAAAGGCCGAAAGAAAATTATATACTAATTACAAGATGTCTGTCATTTAATAAAGGACAGATTTTTGTTTGAAATTTTTGGTAAGAATTCAGGATTTATGAATAAAAAAAGCCAAACTGGCAATCCTGACCACCAGTCACTCTTGTGACTGATTCACAAAGAAAAGTTTACACGAGTCAAACTAATGATTAATGCACAAGCGTTAAAAAAGTCAAAACTATTTCAGCATTAGTTATTCACATATTCATTAATTATAATTTTAAACTTCAAACTGTCGTAATATTCCAAGGAAGTGAAAAATAAAAATAAATAATGTCTTTCCTGAAATAGCTGGGCACTTTCTCTTATTTGTTTGCTTTCGTTTCCTATGCGGAATATTTTTCTAACGAAATCATTTATCTTTCAAGTCACATTCACTTTGCTCTACTTTGTACTTTTAGAATTATTCTTTAATCTTTTCAGACTAAAATATACGAAACTTTAAAAGAAAATATTTCATGCAAAAAATTGAAGATAGAAACCATAAATATGCGGCATAATATGTTTTATTTTTAGTTTTAGTTTTTGATTTTTTTTCAAAGATTTTCAATAAAGAAAATTTAAGAAATATATAAAAATTCATTTCCTTTGAGATTTGACAGGGTTCCTACACTTTCAGGCGAAATACCACTATTTTTATGTAGTAGAACTCGACTTATATATTCGCGCGATTCATAAAGGTGATTTTTTCTCTAAGAAAATACTGGTGTGCATCTGGCTGAAAGTCAGGGAAATTCCCTGACCTCTAGGAACCCTGTTTGTGTTTTGTTTTAAAGTTCGAAATACCGTGTCTTTATGATAACAAAAATGAGAAAAACCTGGGGAACTGATTAAGATTTAAAATTGACTAATCTAAAAAGATTAATTATAAAATCTGATCAACTCGAGTGTTATATATACTAACTATTTTAATTTTTATTCCAATATATAACATACCATTTTTGCCTCTATGCGTCTATCTATTGGTTAGAATTCATTTCATTTTTCATAGATCCCTCAATAGAATGCATTGCTGATTATTATTATTTTATAATTGCTGCTACTTTTAGAGTAATAAACATTTTACACAAAATATAATGAATTTAATGAAAACGATGTCTAATTTTAATTATTTAATTAAATATATTAATTAAGATTTAAAATAAATAATATGTAAATAAAATTTTGTCTTATTTTTAAGTTTGATATAAATACATAAAATTAAATTTTGTATTAGTTACAGAAAAAATAGCGAAGCATATTCCCTTAGAAAAAAGTCATCATTATCTAAAGACTTAATTGTTTATGAACTAATATGTCTTCAGTTAACTATTTTCTGTATTTTTTGAATGTATAGATAAATTTAAGTCATAATTATAAGTGGCAAATATTATAGTCATATTAAATTCTAAATTAATTTCTTAATATATTGGAAGAAAACTTGAAAAATGCAATTTAAAAATATACCTTTTAATAACGTCATCGATTTACTGTTTTATAGCAAAATTTCATTTTCGATAGCAGCCGAAAACCACTTATTAATTAGACGTAATTTACAAGGATTACTTCAGGGGATTGTTTCTCTGTGATATCTTTCATTTTATCGTACAGATAGTAATATTATGATATCCTATTGAGAAATTAATTTCTTAATTAACCGAAAGTACGCCTTTTGTTTGAGTTAGATTTTATAATTGAAGGGATGTTTTATGAAAACCTCTCAATCATTCGCTCTGTTATTAAATGTAAATGTGCTGAATACCAGTGTTGCCAGTTGGGCGTTTTATTATCCAAATTGCTCGACTGAAAACACATTTTTGAAATTGTAATATTTTACTTATTTGCACTGTTACTAACATGGTATTAAATAAGGCGAACATTTTTATTTAAAAAATGCTGTAGCAAACAAGAAATATGAATAAAACAAGTATCCTAATTTGCAACATTGCTGCAGACAGCGTTGCTAATTTAGCAGATATTTTTATTTAAAAATTCCGCATTTATACCGGAAACTCTGAATAATAAATTTTGCTTTATTTGAAGACAGACGTTCCGTGATTAAAGAAAGTGAAAATTACAATTTGGAATTTCTGATTGTGAATTCGGAATTTATGAATAAAAAATTTATGAATATTCTCTAAATTGTCAACAATGGCCGCAGGGAAGGTAAATTAATAAATTTTAACAGAAAATATAACCTACAAGATTTGGTTTATACGAAAATTAATCAGAAAATAATGAGAATGAATTCGTTTCTCACGAAATGTATTATTTCTCTCGTTAATCTATTTATCAGAAAATACATTAACGATATCTATCTTGGTATATTCTTTTCCGAAGTTATTACTATAAATTGTTTTACACTTGGCCCAAAGTGGTTGCTAATATTGGTATACGTATTGAGCAAATATTTAAGATATCGTCTTAAACCTTTGTGGCTCAGTTTTCCATTACACGGAACAACCAACTTGATTCCCAAATGCCACAATGACACCAGAATTCTGGTATACATATTTTCCGTTTATTATGTATGGGAAAAATAGCCTTTTTCTTATTTTAAAATAAATTTGTACGTAAATTTTGGTGTCATTCATTCATTTCAACATTTTCGCAATGGGAACGCTCTGCGCCGGAAAGAGTTAAAAAACCCTTAATTTTTCTCAAAACGACCATTTCAAAATCTTTGGCTTTATTTAAAATGGTAGAACTTGGTGACTTCCCATTTATGCTTGACTGTTTGCTTTCAGGATTGCAATTGCATAAGCAATGGAGCCGTCAGGATTTTTTGCAAAAGTAGGCATATGTAGCCCTGAAAACATTTTAAGTGTGTTAAAATTTACTTAAGTTATTATATATGCCATTTTTAATTTTCACTTTATGGGAATGACAGTCTTTCAAGAATGGTGATCAGGGATCTCGGTGGCAGTGATTAAAAGAATATGCGTAGTCTGGCTAGTCAGGGTCTTAACCCTTTCAAGGGTGGGGCTAAACTGTCTAACCATCTAATTTTAATTCTAAAACTGACAAATGGCAACAAAAATATTTTAATAAAATTTTGCTTTTGTAATGAAAGTGCAAAATAGCGGGTTTTTATTTTGTAAGAAATTCATTTCAATATTCTGGTATCAGTCAATTATTTCATCATTTTACAAACATAATTCTTCTGGCCCTGAAAGGGTTAATAGTCTATTTTGCTATTACGTTGTGTTTATGCCCATGTAAAACTTAGACAATGGTTTATCGTTACACCACATTTAAGGTTGAAAGATTTTCACGAGAGAGCAAAGAAACAGGAGTATATTGAAAG
Organism: Maratus speciosus; assembly: GCA_963932465.1. Taxonomy (NCBI): domain Eukaryota; kingdom Metazoa; phylum Arthropoda; class Arachnida; order Araneae; family Salticidae; genus Maratus; species Maratus speciosus. The sequence goes on along the minus strand of OZ010787.1, from coordinate 554,349,961 downwards.
AGATTGACTGACATAAGTATTTAGTTCCAGAGCAATATTTTTCATTAGAGTTTTCCATTAATTTATATAAGATAAATTTCAGATTTTTATTTTTTTTAATAAACATTTCTGAATAAAAACCCGCCGAATTTGGCAACACTGTTTATGGCGTGTATAGTGTTAAAAAGATGCACTCATATAAAAAGTTTTAAAGCTATAATTGAAAGAGTAATTGAGGTTGCTTGTGCCACCCATATGACATGGGCATATCATCCTATTGGAACTAGGCATGCTCTTTACCACCGGTCATTTCTAGTAATATTTTCTAATATGTTATCTAGGAATAATTTACGAGTATTACGAGTAAATTACAAGTAAATTACGAGTAAATATATATATTACGAGTAAATAAGGCGATGAAATCTGTTGTCAAAAGCTGGTGGTAATGAGCATGCGCAGGTTAGATACAACATCCTTCCATTGCTATATTGTCATTTGAGCTATGAATAAAGAAAGATAGTTTAGAGTCTACCAGTTGTGAATGAAGAAACGGATGATGTTGTCAAAAGAATGGCGGCTGCTATTTCTTTACACTGTATCAACATGGCCTGATTACCGCAGGGGGAAACTTCCACCTGTAAAATCAAATGAAAATTTTTGCCCCATTTAAATGCCCATTTCATGCAATGTATCTGTATATGTTATCACAACATGGCGCGCATGGCGGGACTATCGCTGGAGCTAAGTCCCACCAGAAAAAACGAATAGATATTTTTGCATTATTGATGACATAAATTATGTATGAATAAGGCGTGTAAATAAGGAGAAAATGTCTATTCTAATTTACTGGTGAAAGTTTGTCCCGGCTTTAATCAACCACTGCGAAACCAGTTACTGAGGATATATGAGTTCCTCTTTATTCGTAGTTCCATGATATGGCCAACTCTTCTTACTCAGATGCACAACTAAGCTTAAAAATTTATTTAAACGTATATTATAATGAACAGGTTCATGGTAAAGCTAATAATAAACAACATATGTGTCATTCCTTCTTCCTACTCCACTATATGTTGCAAAAATTGATGACATCATGTAACGCAATTTTTGTTTCTGTGTAATCAGTATCATTTTCTAATTGGTTCTATCATAAAAACATTAAAAAACTTTGCTTTTGTGGTCAGGACAACGAAAAGTTTAAATCTGCGTATTGCCATTAAGGAAACGTACAAATTTTCGGCTTTATCTTTATTTAAAGAAAAAAAGGGAACATTATATTTTAAATCAATAGTATATATTAACCAAAATTCTACAAATTGATGACAAGGAACATAAAAATGTGTAGTTTTGCGCGCGCATGCCATATCACTTTCACGAATAAGTCCCTAAATATAGTTCCCCAACTTGTGTTCATTGTAGATTCCTTGGTAGCGACGTTCAAAATCTTGCATGTCCTGACGAAAGTGCTTGCTCCTCGGAACAGGACCCATGTTCTCTTGGAAGCTATCAAAGTGGGCATGAAGGATATGCACTTTGAGAGACATACTGCAGCCTATTTTGCTTTAGGGAAATTGAAAATAAATCTTTATTAGTGAAAGACTTATGAAACAGACAGTAATTTCTATTCAATTAAGTTTTAGACGATTGTTTTACATAAAAAAGAATTCTATTAAAAAAAGTGGTACCAAAAGAATAAAAAAAATGTAAAAGTTGCTAGCTTTGTAAATACCACTGTGACAGCTACAAAAGCGAATTTTCAGGGATGTAACTACTCTTTTCTACATACTTGCTGCTCAGTTAAACAGAAACAAATACTGTCAAACCAGAAACAGAAACTTTTTGAAAATTTGTTACATAGTGCAATAGATGCCACGGAACGCTATGGCTTTCCTCTCTGCGACGACTGCATGTTTTTTTTTAAATAAATGTTCTAAGGATCGGCGATTCCTTGGTATAATGGTCACACTCAATGTACGTGGCCGCTACCATAGAAATACTCAAAGCCAGAGGACAAGAGTGTGACGTCATCACTAATCGACCGACACCTCACCAGTGTTGCAATCCACACCGGAAAATTTTGACTAGCAATTTTCTGTTATTTTATTTGTGGAATGTAGTAATTAAAAATTCAGCCAGGTTCGGAATGCCACAGTGTTGCCGCATCTGGCTGATTTTTTATTGGGGGGGGATTCCAAATTCTCACCATTAAAATTTAAATAATTATTATTGTTTTATAAGGTGATAGGTATGCCACAAATAAAAGTAAAGAAAATTGTTATTCAAAATTTTCTGGTGTGAATTATAGCACTATTGAGAAGTCGGTCGATTAGTGATGACGTCACACACGTGTCTTCCGGTGTCTTTCCGTGTATTTCGATGGCAGCTACGCGGCGCGTGATCGATTCCAGACAATAATAATCTTAATATTCTATACACCATTTCAAGAACACCAGGTTGATCTTAATCAGATTGTAAACAGCATTCAAGTTCATAATACCAATATTAAGATAATCACTTCAACTTATTCACTAAAATATATGCACTCTCGCTTCTGCGTGCATGTATGCATTTAAATATACATTTAACTTGCACAAATATATGTCACGTCAAAATATTTTATATTATTTATAAATGAATTAAGCACTTTCCAAATTATAAATCACAGGATTTATAACACTTCTTTAAAACGTACAAATAGTAAAAAATTGAGCAGTCCTTGGAAAAGATGGTTAAGTAAAACTCATCTATAAAGTATACCTTTATATGATAAAGAGTAAAAACAAATTGAATTTTAAATTAATGTTCTTAAACTAGCCGCAAGTTTTAAAACCAGCTAGATGTTGATAAATGGCTATAAGTTAGACATGCATAAGGATCTGATAAATGGTTTTAAAATAAAATCAAATGCATTATTTATATTTAGATGAATAATATTTCAGGTGCATTTATAATACATATTTATGATTTGACGTAAAATTAACCACTTGATTTGTTAGCCTAACTCTTTTTGTGAACTTTTTAAAATAAGAAAGTGTGCTTATTTAAAGAATTCAAATACAACATATCTTTCTGTTGTTTCTACACTGAGGCATAATTAAATTATGAAGCGAGAAAGGTCGTAGCTGTCGGTAAGACGTTGCTATGTACGTGCACCGGCCACTACTGACAACAACACGGCGCCCTCCAAAAGGACCGCCACGGCACCTACTGCAAGGGGGTCCCCACGAGACCAGGATAGTCATTCTGACCTGCACCGATAAGTCTCATTAAGTAGGGCATCCCAAGCAGGATTGTCCCGCTTTAGTCTCCTCTGGAGCATTGCACAAATCGGGGAACCACGGACCCACACTAACGTGAGTCAATGACGGCCCCCCGAACGTTTCCACTACCAAAGTCCAATCGCTGACCAAGCAACCCGGCCCAATATAACTCTAAAGAGGGGTCGGAACAGGTTCTACCCGATGCAGAGCCACCGTCACATCATCGAATCCTAATCGCGGGACACTTCACAGGAAGAGCCCGTGCTCGGAAACTAATGAGGGGGATTCCACACCGGCTTACTTTACCGCGTGCCGAAACTGAGAAACTCCTATAAAGGTTGGCTGTCGGTAAAGGTAATCCGTTTTCTACACAAAACAAGCTGTAAAACATTATGATCATATTTCTAAAGCAGCATTTTGGATTATAAATTGGTTCGGAAATTCAATATTAAACAATAGTATGAGACTTCTGGATACAAAGACTTTCTACCTAAGCCAAAGCAGGATTCGTACGCTTCAAGGACTTTCAAGCACCTTTTATTAGAATTTTCGATAAGTAATATTTGGCTAATTCTAAAGGTTTTTGCAGGCTATTTCCATGAGTACTTGTAGTGTAAGACACATGCTACGATTTTCGACTACTAGTATTGTAGAACGTAAAATATTGATATATTTTATGGGAGATATCTCATTAATTGAATAAGGACAAGCAAACATTCCGAAAATAACGGTGGCCAACAAGCATAGAAGTTATCAGCTATGTGACTTACACTACAAAAACCCATGGAAATAACCTCTAGTGTAAGTCACATAGCTGATAACTGATATGCTTGTTAGCCACCGTTATTTTCGAAAAGCTTGTTTGGCTTTATTCAATTAAGGAGATATCTCCCATAAAATAAGTCACATTTTTTAGTTCTAAAATACTGGTCGCCAAAAATCGTAGCATGTGACTTACACTACAAGTCTTCACGGAATTAGCCATTTGCCTTATTTAATGAAAAAAGAAATCTATCTTCAGATAAAGCGACCAGTACTTAAAAAATTCTGGTACTGAAACACCTAAAATGCCCTAAATCCTCCTAATGTGTACGAACCCTGCAAAGCTATAATAAATGAAAGGCTGAAGAAAAATCAGATTTTTATTTAAGTGTAATGGTTGGTTGTATTTATGTCGGCCAATTATCTGCACGTGGGATATAGGCCCTAAGGGGGGAGTGCCTTCCGTGGAGGTCTTTCTAAGGGAACCTAACCCGTATTAACGCTTGGAGAACCAAGGTTCGAAGAAAACCACGAAAACTTTGAACGATTAGGCCGACGGGCGCGATTGGGATCGAACCCAGCACCTCCCGTCTACCAGCTTCGAGAGCAGAACCTCTCGGCCACTGGTGGGGCCTTTAAGTGTAATGAGAAGCTTCTGTATTCGCGGTTAAAATTTTCTAAAAAAAATGTATTACTTTTATTTAATTTTTTGCAACATGATAGATATTTTGATAGATGTGTGTTAGGACAGCGAAACAATCAATTTAGGAAAAAAAACCAGATTTCTTCATGCAGCCGGTATGAATGGAAAAATACATATTGTTTTTCTCAATACATGCAAATAATATAACGTTAGTGGAAAATTATAAATGCCACTGCTAAAAATTATTAGTGATAAAAATTAGTCTATATTGCAGTGAATTTGTTCATACATAATGGGGAAAGTAGGGTAATGACGCTCACTTAAGGGAAAACAGGAATAGCTAGTCAGATTTACGCAAAAAATCAATATTTATTAACGAAGTATAAGTCCAAAGCATAAGGAACAGTTTGCAATCAATGAATTTGCATAAAAGTTTTAGGATTTTTTTTATCGTTTTATATAATTAACCATGGATTGAGCGGTAATGCCCGACATGCTAGGGTAACGGCGCTCAAAATTTTACTACAACATTTAAGTACGACAAAAGTCACATATGCAGTTGTGTGGGCTGTTCACACCATTGTAGACTTTATGCGACTACTTTCCATTGTCATATTTTGCAGCAAAACCACGTTTCGTTATCTCTTCCGAATTTTCCACAAAAACAGTAGATTTCTGTCTCCATATCCTCTCCGATTAGAAGCAAATCATCTGAGTCATCATCCTCAAACATCTGTGACTCATCAATGTCTTCCTTTGAGCTGGTGTCATATAACTTCTTTTGCGAAACCTTGCGTTTCGTTGTAAGTTTGGCGTTTGACTTTTTGGAAGAATTTTTCTTTGTAATTTTTAATTGTGATTTCTCAGATTTTAGCTTTTTTAATCCTCTAATTTTTTTTAATGGAAAAGCTGTTAAAAATTTCCAAGTTTTTTATTTTTTTTTGCCGAATTGTTGTTGTTTGGTGCTGTTCGAAGGACCAGAAATAGCCGAAATCTCTGCTGCAGACACTGGTCTCTTTAATTCAGTGTTGCCAGATTGGGGACTTTTTTAATTGAGATTATTTGATTGTCACCACATTTTAAAAATAGTATAATTCGCCTTATTTTTCAGAATTTTTAATCTATTTTTAAATGGGCCAAATATTTCTATTTCAAAAAATCGGTGACAATCAACAATTTGGGGACAAAAAAGTTCCCAATCTGGCAACACTGGTTTAATTAGAAGGGCTTAGGAATGCATGTAGGCCCAATATCCTCTACAGACACTGGTCTTTGTGCTTGATTTAACCCCTTCACGCTCGAATTAAATTACAGTTGAATAATTCAAACTGCTTATTGGCACCACTTTTATGAAAAAGAAATATTCACCTTATTTAATGACAGGTAAAACGATACTAAAATATAGCCAATTTCACTATTTTATAAAACTGGTGGGAATCAAACAATTTGAGTAAAAGACACAGCCCGAGAATATCTCGGGAGCGAGAATTAAGGGGTTAAAGAGGTTTGTTCGTCGTTTTCATCCTGCAGCACTTCTGGGCAGTGTTGCCAGTGGGCTACTTTTTTTAAAATTCAGGTTTTTTGATTGTCACAAATTTTTTGAAATCGTAAAATTCGCCTTATATTATGACATATTAATTAAGGCGAAAACAAGGGGAATTTTACCATTTAAAAAAGTGGTGTCAATTCAGAAATTTGAATTAAAAAAAAAGTAGCCCACTTACAGCACTGCTTCTGGAATTCCACGTGAGCGCCATTTCCTTTCATAGCCATGTTGGATTTTAATGCATTATAGGTGGCGTAACATCGCACTACATAAATAAATAAAAGCATGAACGTACAGAAAATTCTATATATTTTTTAGACATAATGAGTGAATTAACATTCGGAAATAAGAATGCACACTTACCTTCAAGTTATATGTTGTAAAATTTTATAATAAAACAACTGCAAACTAATAACGAGAGGACACAAAAATACTTCCTGGGATTTGATATATCCTTACTGGGAACTTACGATGATGTAATTAAAATAATAAAACTTTGTAAAAAATCACCATAAAATAAAACAATACACAGGACGCGTTTCGAGCTAAAAACATAACAGCTCGTCATCAGCTACAACAAACACGTGTCCGCAAGCGAACAAGGTCAAAAAGGAACTGAAGGTAAAGAATGTTGCAAAAAATCTTACAGATGGCGCTAGCTGAAAGAGGAACATGCAGAAGAAAGTTTTCGCCAGTTTTCGGTGCTGTTTCGCTTACGATGATGTTCGCTAGGTGCCGGTACCGATCGTACGTTTTCAATTCTATTCTGTTTAGAGATATTTGAGTGAGCGGGATTGCCCGCTGAGCGTCATTACCCTACTTTCCCCTAATTATTTGCCCTCATTGAATCACGATGCGTACGATAGAAACACAATTTTTCCTATATTATTTTTAGCCTTAATTAATCGTAGAGAAATATTGAAATTCCTGTGGTTAATAATCGAGAGATCGTTTATTTGAATAAAAATTATTACGCAAAGATTTATGATCTGAAATACTGGTGTCCACTCCTTGTAAATTGTAAGAAGTGTACCTATCATGGTTAATTTTGCAGTTGTCATGACTTTCTTTCAAATAATCAGGATAATGTTTGTCTTATTTCGCTGAAACACAAGTACTCTATCCAATTTCGCATAAAATACTTTCTCCTGAACACATTTTATGAAATCAACATTTCAGCCGTTGATTTTGAAAGTGATAAAAGTCCAATCTGTGAGAAAAATAAGTAAATGCTTATTATTATTATAAATTGACGTAGAATTTAAATGTCTAACCTTCCTACCCTGTTGAAATTTTACTCAGCCTTAATAAAAACATTTCACACCAGAATTTTCTTTGAAAACTATTTAATGTATTTATTTATATTAGTTTTCGGTGCCTTTTATTTATCTGGTTCGAATAGAACTTCTGGTTCGAATAGAATGAAAGGAAATATAGAAATGGGTCTATAAACCCATTCGGGGTAGGAAGGTTAATCAAATCACAATAAATATTTTTTTACAATCGGTATAAATTTGTTACTAGTAGATTATTTCATTATTATACAATATATCTGTTTGATAATTAAATTTTATTCGCACAAGTTTAGATTAATTTTATTTCGTTCACATTAGTTATATTGTAACAGTGGAAACTTATCTTAAAATATCTGATCCCCCTCTTGCCCAAGAATTCAGTACAGTGTTGCCAGTGGGCTACTTTTAAAAAAAAATTCAGATTTCTTGATTGCCAACACTTCTTTGAAACAGTAAAATTATCTTTGTTTTCGCCTTAATTAATGTGTCATTAAACAAGGCGCATTTTACCATTTTAAAAAAGCGGTGTCATTCAAGAATCTGAATTTAAAAAAAGTAGCCCATCTGACAATACTGATTCAATAATGAAGCGAGAAAGGCTGTGAGTAAAACAACAAAGGCACATGATAAATGCGTTTTTAGACGCAAAAGAAGCTGTAAAACAAGACGATCCTATTTATAAGCAGCATTGGTTCGGAAACTTCAATTTTAAGCAAATTGCATGAGACTTTTAGATAAATAGATAAATGAGGACTAAAAAATATATTAAGTTTTTTTTTTAGTACAATGAGAAGTTTTTGCATTTGTGGTTAAAATTCCCCAAATAATACAAGACTTTAATTTAATTTTTTACACGTGATATATATTTTGATAGATATCGTCGGTACCATGTCAAACTATCCAATATGAAGAGAGTGTTGCCAGTGGGCTACTTTTTAAAAATTCAGATTTCTTAATTGGCACCACTTTTTTGAAATATTAAAATTCGCCTTTGTTAATGTCATATTAATTAAGGCGAAAACAAGTGAATTTCACCATTTCAGAAAAATAGTGCCAATTAAGATATCTGAATTTAAAAAAAAGTAGCCCACTGGCAACGCTGTTTTCATATTGGATAGTTTGACATGGTACCGACGATATGTGTTTATACAGTAAAACAGTAAATTTAGAAAAAAGAATTTTCTACTTGCGGCCATTAGAAATGAAAAAATACGTAAATATTTTTTTTTTTTTACATTTACTAACCCATGTAAATAATATAAAGTTAACGTAAAATTATAAATATAGCTGCTTATAAATTATTACTGATTTATATTTGTCTATGTTACAGTGATTTTGTACATAATTCAGTTTGAATCAGTGTGAGTACGATATAACCTTAATTTTTTGATACAAATTTGGCCTTATTTAATTGCAAAGAATTATTACAAATTCTGTGGTTATTTGTGGCACGGTTGTTAATCTGAAGAAAAAATATTATGCAAAGATTTCTCATCTGAAATAATAGTGGCATACTCCTTGAAAATTCTGTGTACTGTACGTAGCATGTTGAATGTTGGTTTCTTTCAAATACTCACGACAATATGAAAATTTTAATACGCAATCAACGATAATATTTGTCTCACTTTGTTAAAACACTATTACTCTATCCAATTTCACAAAAGATATCTTCTCATAAACAAACTTTACGAGACTAATATTCGAGCGGTTGATTTTAAAAGTGGAGAAGTCCATTTTGTTAAAAAGTTAGTTAATGCTAAATCGTATTACAAATATGCATAGAATTTATGTTTTTAATCAATTCACAATAAATGTATTTTAATATCAGTATAAATTTGTTTCAAGTAATTTATTTCACTAACGATATTGCAAATGCGTTGATTTTGGAAGCGAGTAAATCCATTTTTAATAAAGTTTTTTTAATGTTGCATAATATATGTAAGAACAATCAGAATTTCACCATGAACACTTTTAAAATCTTTACTATTTAAATTAAGAAATATAATTATATGTATACAACTTATTATTGTATATTTTTCTGTATATTTTCCAATTTTTCTCACAAAATTAAATTTTTTTGTAACTTTTCAAAAAAAAATAATGAAATATTGAAATAAAAATAACTAAAATAAAATATTCGAACATTTTTATTAAAATTATATTTCATTGAAAGAAAATCAACGTTTTCAACAAATCATTGACTTTATAAAGAGAGGCATGTCCATTGGTTGCATACAAAAAATAGCAACATTTTCAGTTAATAACGGATTTCCATTACTGAATGTTAAATTTACATGAAGTAGAACAACAAAAAATATAACAATGTTTGTTACTTCTTACGAATATTTAAAAACTCATTGAAATCCACACCATTAAATATCTAGTGATAACATAAAAAGGACTTTCCATTCTGTTAGAATCAACGACATTTTTGGAAAAAACCTGTTCTGCATTCACTGAAAATAATCTAATAAGTTGACGATTTTTACGATTTTTGGGTGTTCAGTACCAAGTATTTGTTTCCAAGTTTTCTCTCTGTGGATTTATTTGTTATTTTCCTTTAACCCTTAAATGCGCGAATTTTTAATTTGTTTCTAAAAAATTGTTTATTCTCTGAAAGGTTTATTACACAGGAAAAATAATGAAAAAAATTAGAGATACATTTTGATATAATACGTCAATTTTTTCTTCTGTTGGACATCTGCAATACAAGTAAAAAGCACTGTTGTGTGGCTGTTTATGCTTAAATATTGCAAATTAGTAAATATTTTAAGAAGTATGTCTCCAAAGACCTTATTTTATATAATTATTTATTTTATAAATCTTAACCTTTATCCCTTTAATTCCCATGATAGAATAAGTTCTAGAAATTACGTAGTTCAGAGAATCTGACTTTGAACCAGAAAGTTTCAACGGTTAATTTCGCTTTACTTAAATACAGAATATCTGTTATTAATTAAAGCAGCTATTGCTGTTTTAATTTGATGGTGTCAATTAGGTATATACGAATAAAAAAAATCTATTAAATTCAAAACACTGTTGTTTGCATGTATGCAAAGCTGCGCACTAAAGGGTTAATCAATTGAATTAACCGATTGCTCAACGAGTATTGAAGCAGCGATAAAGGATTTGACTTTGCAAGCAAATGACACTTTGTGTTAATTCTAGGAAAGATATAACTAATTATGCTTTGACTTTGATGAACAACATTTGAGATTGTTATCATATTAATGCTCTGGTTCCAAAACTCCCATAATTTAAATTGTTAGGAATCCAGCTTTAGAATTCTGTTTAGGGAAAACTTTATTTTCCATATGACACATACTTTATATGCGAATATTCAGTTGTATGTAATGGCAAAAAAGAAAAAGATGAAGGAAATAGAAATAGCCTGAAATAATCAGAACACGCGTATGAAGGGGAAAAAGTCATAAAACAACATTGAAAGAAATTCCATTTTTCTTATCACCGAAATATCTCATTGAAACAAACGTTTTTTGAAAAAAAAAAAAAATATATTGTACTTTGTTTAATGCGTATTTTCTTCTACTAAGCAGAACACCCCATTGACTTGGATTATATTTTTCTGCAATAATTAGAATGATTAACATTTAATATACAGGGTGTTTAAAAAAGAATTATCCTATTACAAATGAGAATAATAACGTTATAAACAATGATTGGAAAAAAAACGTTTTAACCCTTTGAAGTGCAGGGAGATGTTATATATCCAACTGAATTTTGCTCCAGAAATGCCACAATGGAGCCAGAATTTTGGAATGAATTTTATTTTTATAATTTATGTGAAAAAAAGCTTTTACCGTATATGCCAACTGTTCCGATTTTTTTGTACCACAAAAATATAAGAGAAATTTTTGCATTATTTAATTGGCGGACTTCGGCGATTTAAAAAGCTAAAATTTTATATAAAATTTTTGTGATACAAAAAAGCGTAAGAGTTGGCAACTATGGCTTTACTTATTTTCGTATACATTTGTTCTTAAATACTGAGGTCTTTCAATTATTTCAATATTTTAGCAACAGATTCGGCCCAGAAAGGGTTAAATACAATACACGAGAAAGTGGTTTTGTTTTGTTTGGGCGTACTTCAAAACTATCGGTATAATATCGGTATTTTAAATAGACACGCAGTAAACATCTATGAGGTAGGTCATTTCGCGTCAGTTAGAAATACCGATTGTATAGCCAGTGCGTTCAGTGTATTTTCTATTCGCAGCTTCAGTTGCTTCACTATTGTAGGCAAAAAAGAGATATCCCAATAAAAAGCACTACAAGGAGTTATGACCAATACATTTTTATGGTTTTGAATACCAGTAATTTGAAGAATAATTTTCGTGATAGGTTTTTACATTAGCAATAAGAAACCCGCCAAGGTTCCTTCAAAGTTCGCAAGAGAAATAGAAAGGAAAAGTTTCGCTTTACTGCATTCACAATATATGGACACCCCTTTGAAATAGGCCCCCACCTGGAATTTTTATGTAATTAGAATAATTAGGAAGTACGGAAACAACACTTTGAACTTTCTTCTGTACTGTATGGACTTTACCCGAGGCTAACGAAAAAGACAGGCTACTGCGGTGGGTCCGATTCATCTTTTTTTACAGACCGCTGGAGTCACGTGATGCTCGAATGCACCAATGAAGGTGTGCGAAAAGAGCATCACGTGACTCCAGCGGTCTGTAAAAAAAGAAGAATCGGACCCACCGCGGCAGCCTGTCTTTCTCGTTAGCCTCGACTTTACCCATGTGACGTCAGCCGCGGGTAGATGGAAGAAAAACACCAGTAGGCAAGAAGAATATCTTAACACTGCCGTATTCTCTTCGTCCAATAAACAGTCTTTTTCGGAGGGTACCTACCCGCAGAGCTGTGGCTGTTGCCATTCGTGGGTAAAGTCCAAGCCAAAAATACTCCAAAATTATTATTTTTTTTATGCGCAGTTTCTAGTGTTTTTGTGTTTTTTTATAGCTGAAGAATGAATGTTCGCGAAAACAGTTTTCACACCCGTACAGAGAGGTTTAATTTTTACCGGCGCGGTGTCCTTAAAAAAGGACACCTAATTTTAATTCCAAACCTGACAAACGACACCAAGAATATTTAACTAAAAATTTCCTATTATAATGTACATGAAAATAAGCAAGTTCCTATTTTCTAATAAATTCGTTTATAAATTGCGGTTTGAGTCCATTATTTCATCAGATTATAAACAGAATTACTCCGCGCCGGTAAGTGTTAAAAGCGGGCTTTTTTAGACATTTTAAAATGGCAAATTTTAGCTGAATTTTGTTCTTTTTCCAGTACTTTAATTTTCAAAGATAAAATTTTGAAACTTTGAGAGTATTTACCTCTTATATCGAGGATAAGAAAGCATAATTAACCGGTTCAAATATTACATTACTGTACGAAAAATTAAGATATACAATATACAAATTTTAAAATGGCCAGTTAATATTGATTATCGAAAGCTTTCAAGAGCAGCTCCATTATCCTCAGACATGGCTTGGCAATTTTTCTCATCTATATACACCCAGGGCTTCCACTGGGTCCGTTTTTTGAACACCACTATTTTTCAAAGAAAAATCTTGTTTATAAATTTTGTAGACACTTACCTGGAAGCACGTCTTACTTGTAATTGTTGCAGAAACCTACCACGAATTCTTTTCTAAAAAAATATTGGTTTTCAAAAAACGGACCAGTGGGGGCCCTGTACATTCAGCTTGTGGATTCTTTGTAAAATTTTTCCTTCGGATAGCAAACGGGAAGTCCTTCAATGAATTAGTGTAGAAATAATTTAGATGAAAAGTTTGCAACACCTAATGTTAACTTCTTTATCAAAAATTGCGAAATAAACTGTAATATGCTGAGTTTTTAAGCATAACTCAAAAAATATCCGGAGTAATTAAAGGCAATTTTGAATTCGCAAATTGAAATAATTCTAGACATTAATTTCTGTTAAATCGTTTATAGGTTACAATACTTATTTTTTCGAATATCAATTTCATTATTTATATTATATAATATTTTTTAATTATATGAATGTTGATTTTTTTTAACACATACAAAAGTAAAAAATCAAACCCAACACACAGGAATAAATCCAAATAAAAAATATCAAAATCCCTCCACCTCCCCCCCCCCCCCCCACACACAAAAAAAAAAAAAAATCTGAAATCGATATGCTTCTACTTCAGTGTTGCCAGTGGGCTACTTTTTTCAAATTCATATTGCTTGATTGGCATCACTTTTTTGAAATTCGCTTATTTAATGACATATTAATTAGGGCGAAAACAAGGGGAATTTTATCATTTCAGAAAAGTGGTGCCAATCAAGATCTCTGAATTTTAAAAAGGTAGCCTACTGGCAACACTGTACTATTGAGAATAGGTGTTGAGAGTGCTATAAACGGTTTTTTAATGCACTAACAGAATTATTTATCATACGTTATTTACATAATGCCTTCACTTTCTAAGCTATACTTGTACCCTCTTACATTTTTCTAATATTTATATTTTTCTAATATTAACATTTTTCTAAAATATATTTAACATCTAAATATTCATCTATATTAATATTTTGATATTTAGGGTGACCGAGCCAGTAGTTGATCAAATAAGGTCAGTGTTTCGGGATTTTTATTATATTTCCTTCCTTTTAAGTTTTAGAAATAAACTAACATGATTTCTACAACCCTTAATAAGTGTCCTATAATGGACAATAATTAAATTCTGCTGAAATTAAATAGCAACAGAATTATAAATAAATACTTTTTTAATTGCCATTTCCCCAATAGTTGATCAGGTGAATCCAGTTTTTGATCGATTTCATTCCAGTACTTGATCACTGGTCATTTTGATCTTTTTTTCAATGTAAGTAGAAAAAATTAAACAATTTGAGAATAGTAAACATTTCAATGAGGCGACTAAAAGTAAATAAACGGTCAAGTGCGAGCATTACTCGCGCACAGAGGGTTCCGTAGAAAAAATATATGAATTTGTAATTGTATTATTAAAAAAAAAAAAAAAAAAAAAAGTTGCTAAAAGAATACTGAGACTTTGCAAAAAACTATACAACGTAGGATTCGGTATAACTGTATATATTAGAAAAGTGTAAATGGGTATACCATGAAAGTTCAAAGAGATATGAAACCTAAGTATCAAATATAGCTATTCGTATAACACTTCTTTTTATATTATCCTAATCTGTTTATGATGAACTTAATTCGGTACGGATAATAAAAGCAGTGCATAGTTAAACTTCATTTGGCATTTCATGAAACTAAATTCAGCGTAGTAATAACCTTTATTTCTACAGTGTAGCTAAAACAAAACCTTTGTTCAAAGTTTAAATTTGGCATTGTGCTAAGCGCGCTTCGAATTGAGGTCTCAAAGTTGCAACGCCGCCTTGGTCAAAGCCGAGTTTTTCCAGATAGGTGTTTAATTAACTTTTAAAGTCACTCGAGGTGTATTGAGAGATACAATCAATGCAAACTATCGCGAATCCCACAGTATTTATGCGATTCATTCTAATTAAATCTTTAGAGGGCGATGCCCTTAAAAAACGGACACCTAATTTTAATTCCAAAACAGACAAACGGCACCAAGAATATTTAATTAAAATTTTCCTTTTATCATGTACGTGAAAATAAGCAAGTCCGCATTTTCTAATAAATTCGTTTATAAATTCTGGTGTCAGTTCATTATTTCATAAGTTTATAAATAGAATTACTCCGTGTCGGAAAGGATTAAGTGGTCTCAGGACTCTTAAAGCTTCAAAATTTAAGAAATTTTATTTTTTTAGATGTTAAACTACTATCTTTTCTGAATATTTTGATATAATTGTTGCCTTGAAATTCCCACTAGAACAGAAGTTTTGGCTATTAGAATTATACCAGCTCAATAGCTGAAGCGGCGTTTCCGAAACTTTAAAGTCATTATTTTCCAAATGGCATTTTTTGGGCATAACGCGCAGGATACCTCAAAAACTTCTGAATATTTTTTGATGAAATTTTCAAAGCATATATTTCATGTTAGTCTGTATAAACTGAACCTAAAATTTCCTTTTTATTGTTGAAAAAAATATTTTTAGGTGATTTTACTGTTGAAAATTTCAAAATTTTGTATTAGCTAAAGGCAACATTGCATTAAAAACATAAAAATGCTTTAATTACAAATTTATTTAAGTTCAGGGAAATTATTACAATCTGAAGTATAAGTAAGCACCAAAATTTTCATTCTAGTTGCAATATTTATTTTGTAATCCTGCGCGTAAATTGTTATGCCAATTTTTTGTTCGACAAATGTCTAACAGTTTCGAATCCCCTATAAATACTAATTCTGTATCTTGCAATTTTTTAAATACATGAAACGAAAGAACATACTTATATATTTCATCCCAATTAAAATTGTGTTTTAAAATCATATACATTTTAAGACATTAAATGTTGAAAATGGTCTTTTTTTTTTCATTTTTCAGTCCCGAGACCCCTTAAATTAGTATGTTTTTAACAATTTGACGTTTATTGCTTTTATACTTACTGGACATTACATTACACATATATATCATTAAAAGTTGTTAAATAGGCATAGTGTACGCCGCCCTTGTCCTTGTGCATGTCCAAACTGACCGTACCTTTAAGGGTTAATATATCGGCTAATTACTGATGATTTTTTTTCGAAAATCATTATCAACAATGCTTTTATTCTTCTGCAACGGTAGGTATATTCAGCGATGCTCAACAATTTTTCTGAATGCCCGTAAATCGAAATTTTTATATAACAGAAAAATGCTAATTGCTCAAAAACTATGTAACATAGGGTAATCGCTACAATTTTCCGGCAAGGTTTACATTAACGTCTACTACCTCTAATTTTTTCATAATTTTAGTTTTCAGTAGATTAGGAATTAGATGGGGGGGGGACATATTTTTGCGCTACATTTTCAACAATATCTTTGAAAATATAATACCTAAAATTAAAAGGAATGTATTTTTGAGTTCAGCGTTACAAAATCTTTCACAGGATACCCCACATGATATGCAAAGAAAAGATGTTTTTTTCAAGTAGCATAATTAGCCCCTCTACTTTTTTATTAAATATATTTACGAATGTTTAATAATCTGAAAATATGTGGGTCAATGGTCTTTATTACTTCCCTGAATTTGAACTTTCCACGTTCCATATACGAGTAAAATGGCTGTGACAGACAGACACAGGAGTGATCTTATAATGGTTCCTTTTTTACTTTTTAAGTACGGAACCCTAAAAATACAATAACTTATATGCAATATTGAAACTTATTCAGGGACAGAGAAAAGATTTCTTGTTTTACTGATTTTTGTGGAGTCTATGTGGAAATATCTTGATCCCATCTATAAAAAATGAGAACTTCTATAGGTGCCCACATGCCACCGTGGAAGCCACCATCGCTCCTTCTTTTTCCATTTCCAATATTTTCCAAAATGACAACGCGCTCATCAATATACTTTTGCACCGTCTGCCCAGTATGGGCAGTTTTCTCAACTGAGAAATCCACTCACACACATTCACCGGACGAAACTTTGGCACTGGACTCAAAGCTGTGTGAGTTGCTCAGTCGTTTTTTTCGCCTAGTCAGAATATTAGATAGTCCTACATCTTGTCTTTGATGTAGAAGTTGTAGCTTCCTCTCTTCCCTTTTCTGAATGATTTCTTTGTTTCGGGTTTCTTTCTCTTCTTTTTCCTTTTCCTTTTCTTCGAAAGAATTTATCCACTGTTTTGACGTTGTCGGATAAGGCAACCGTCTCTTTTCTATTTTATTTTTCTCTGGTGAGTCGTGAGGCCATACAATATTGTCTGCAAAAGCTGGACTGACATTTTTTACCTTAGCTAGATCTAAGTTTTTTCGGCGCTTAGGAGTCGCATAGTTTGGAAGTGGTCCGTCTGCCTTGAAGGACCTGGCGTTGCATGATCATAATCAAATGTTGGGGGTTCATTGGATTGTTGAGCCATATAAGCAGTTGGTGTTAGGAAATCATCAACTGGCGATTCAGGTTCGTTCTCTGGTGTCGCAATGTTCGTTTGAGTTTGTTCAAGACATTTATTCCGCATTTGCCTCCAGAAATGGAACAATTCAAGAACTTCAACATCACTCTCCTATTCGTTCCCTTTCACGGTTCTAAACTTATGAGCTCTGCCTTTTTTTGAATAAGGATTCAATGTACAAAAGCGTCTGGGCTTTGAAGTTTTCCGCTACTCCTACTCTAGACCAATTTTCACGTGAATTTGTAGACAGAAAATGTCGTTGCTTACTGCTGATGACTTTCGGAGTTGTTGCTTCTCGAAATACACTTGCAATCAAAGGTTCAAATACTGCTTTTGTGACCACTTTGTTTCCAGATTTAGTCTTCCAATCGTAAACGGTTTCCCTCCAGCACACTTTGAGAGGCTAGTTGGAGTATGTGTGTTGCATTCGGGTTAAGAGCGAAATGAAGGATTTGATTCTCTGGGCATAACTTTAACTGGGCCGCATTAAGAGTTAAGTGGCTCTTGTGGCCATCCATCAAAAGTAATATGGGTAGTTTGATATTTTGCTTTCTCAACCAAGGCAAAAATACATTTGTGAGATATTCAAAGTAGGTGCTCCCACACATGC
This sequence comes from Maratus speciosus, assembly GCA_963932465.1. Taxonomy (NCBI): domain Eukaryota; kingdom Metazoa; phylum Arthropoda; class Arachnida; order Araneae; family Salticidae; genus Maratus; species Maratus speciosus. Next base: position 554,331,832 of record OZ010787.1, on the reverse strand, counting down.
AACCTTTCTGTGATCTACCTATTTCCCAGTCGTCTGGCACATTCTGTGCAATTTCAAGTGATATTTTCTGCAATGGGTAAACGATCATCCCAGGAATAACCTCTCCTGCTGCATTGAAAGTAGCCATCACAGTTATAGCTTTTTTTTTCATTACCTGTTTTTATTTCATATAAAATGTTGAATGAAATGTGTCATAAAACCTTTCTCGTTTTTGGACAAGTTTGAAAACCGCTTTCGTCAGCATTAAAAATTCTCTTGGAATGAAGAAGAATGTCAAGGCAGCCTTCAATTTCAATATATTTGTGAAGTTCTTGGAACCACTCACGGATGTTGGGCTCTGACACTTCTGCTCTTGCAGTGTTGATAGCATCTGCATACCTCTCAGCTATCGAACTGTTTCTTCGCCAGAATCCTTTAAACCATGTTTTCCCCGGATTTGAGTATGAAAAAGGGTTCGGCCTTTTATCGTCTTCAGTGTATTTTACGGTTTGAAATAAAGTCCTCCTCTTATCGGGAATTTTTTTTGGCATAAGCATTTATCCAGTCAACGAGGAGCTGTTCCTCTTCTTTGCTTAAAACTGATGAATGTCACACCCGTCTCACCTCTGGCGTTTACCCTTTAACCTAAAACAAAAAAGCTTTTTAAGGAAACATAGGTGGAAAATTTCGAAAAGGGATATTGATTCGAAATTATGGAAACACCCTTTTCTCTTACATCTTCAACGGCTGCTCGCAGAGCATCTTCTGAGTACTGGAAGAATTTCTTTTTCAGTGGCATAATGAATTCTGAAAATAAGCAATAATGGCTTGGTAAGCAAATAAATTAAAGAATGATCAGATCAACTAATGGCTACGCAGGTTGTTAGACAGTAGTTGATATACTGATCAATGACTAGAGCCCTCGAAAGCAATAATTGATCACAGCGGATCAATTTCTGGAATTTGCTTATTTAATAAGACCAGAAGTTGATCAGTCAAATTTCATCCCCTAAAAAGAAATCAATCGAAAATCTAAAAATTAATATTTAAAATATCATCCTTCGGCTGTCATTAACAACAATTCTTATAAAAATATTAGTTGAAATAAGCAAGAGGGAAGGGGATTATTTTAACTTACCGTTATTGTCTCCAACTAATCAAAAACTAAATTTTTACACTTTCTAATAAAAAAAATTCATAATATGGTTTCGCTTAAAGAAGACAGCTGAAAATTATGTGACAACAGGTACACTAACATTCAAACAAAAATATTATATCTAGTGCCACTTGTAAAACTCATTTCCGCCGGAAATGGCACAATATTTCAAAAATTTGATCAACTACTGGTGGTTTATCAACTACTGGCGCAGTCACCCCATTTACTTTTTCATAGCTGCAAACTGTTATGCTTTTTTGTACCACAAAAATTTAAACAGAAAATTTTGCCTTATTTAATCGGCAGATTTAACAAGGTAAAATTTACTATTTAGTTTTTGTTGTTCAAAAAAGTGTAAGAGTTGGTAGCTGTACCTTTTATATTTAATTATAGGGATCTGTTTAGGAAGAATAAAGTTCTGTGAAGGACCCTTCACAAAATTTTTCATCTCAAAACAGAATCCTTCACAAAACTTTTCAACAGAAATAGGACTTTTCACAGAATTCTTAGTCTTAAAAATAAGCCTCTCACAAAATTATTTATCTTAAATATAGGTCTTTCACAAATTTAATCATTTAAAAGTAAAATCTGACCTGTCACTTTTACCTACATAAAGAAAATATATGTATTTCACATATGTATAAGCTGATAAAAATGTACAAGCATGAAACTGAATATAATGACCTTTCAATTTCACAAAATAATGACTAGATTTTTCACGAATGTAAAAAGCGGCTTATAATTAAAAAAAAAAAAAAAAAATGAAATAAATAAAAATAAACAGGACCCTGGGTGAAAAGTTTGGACAGATCCCTGATTTAATACTAAATTAACATCTGCTTTCATCCAATATATTTTTAATTGTACCAATTGCATTCTTTTCGCTATTAACTTTTGTTTTATTATCGTATTATCCTTCTTTAAATTTCATTTTATTTTATTTCTATTTAGATTTTCTATAATGTACTTTCATTTATCTTTTTCTTACTTCTCTCATTTAAATATATTACCTTGTTATAGTTAATAATTCCATTTCTAGATTGCATAACTAGCTTTTTTACGTTTTGCTTTTTTTATTATTTCTCAGCCTAAAGTCACGTTTACTTAGCTAATTCTTATCATTTCGCTCTCCATCTTATATTCTGTAGCATGCATGTCGATTTTATTTCTTGGGGAGTTCTTTTTTGTTACTTATGAACTTTTTTTATCTATTATAGTTGAATTTTAACTCCTTTTTTGGATATTTTAATATATTTCAATTTTCCTTTTTTTTGTATGTCTTATAATTCATTTAAGGCCAGTGGCGAAGTAATCTGTGCAAATCGAGAGTTTGACTCCCGGTTGGACAATGGAGTTATGAATAAAGAGGAGGAGACATATAGTGTATTGTCTACCAGTTGCGAGTGAAGTAACTGAAGATTTGTCACAAGAGTTGTCACAATATGGCGGTTGATCTTTTTACATCGGATAAATAGTTTCTGATAACGGCCGAAGCAAACTTCCACCAGTAAATTTTGAATAGAAAATTTTGCATTATTTTAGCGGTTTTTTCATGGAAAATTTCTCTCACAAATATGGTTAAAATTTCTATTTGTTATTTCTGGTGGCAGTTTGCCCAGATATTATAATTTTTTCACTGGCACTGACAGGTGGTTGTCTAGGTTGTCACAATATGATGGAAACGCAGGCCCTGAATACTGCGGAAGTAAACTTCCACCAGTAAAAACGAATATTTGTTTTTGCCATTATTTATCACTGAAATTTCAAGTTTAAAATGCGTTTAAATAAGGAGAAAATTTCTATATAATATTACTGGTGGAAGTTTGACACGGCGGTAATCAACCCTTGCGAAAGCGGTTACAGTTGAGGCTTCATTATTTTAAGAATATGTAAGTTCCTCTTTATTAATAGTTCCATGGGTTGGACAAGGTTCATTTAGCCCGTCATCCTTTTCGGGTAGATAAAATGAGTACAAAGCTTTTTTGGGAACTAAACACCGGGGATCCCGCGTAAGGTTGACCATCTGACCGGAACATATCCTGTATAGCACATCGCGGCCCAGGGTCATGGACGCAGGGATGGGCACTGTAGGTTCAGATCCTTCATGGATTGTATAGCTACAGAGTTAATTTTTTATAATAAATTTAATATTGTCATTTTTAGACCTAATGTGTGAAATATTCGGCGAAATAACATATCCTTATTATGAATTGTGCTTATGAAGATCTTCTGAAGATCCATAACATATTTATAGTTTCTTGTTTTTGTATTTTCACTCTCCTCAGCGTAAAATCGTTTTCGTTTACTTTCACACGTGAGATTTCATTTTAAATATATATATATATATATACATTATATAATTTATGGTTTTTACATTCCTTTTGTAATTTTTTTTCCTATTATATATTCAATTATTCCACTTTGATAAACAACATTTTGGATAATCAGTTTTATGGTATCATAAATGATTTCATTCTTATGGGCAATTTTTCATTTGTTAAAATGGTTTATAATTACAAAAAGTTTGACTTTATGCGTACATATTATATACTATTGAAATTACAGTTTTAAACAAATATTTTATGCATTTTAAGAACGAATATTCACAAAATAATGAGGAATCGATCCCATTGAAAGATGATTAATATTTTGGAACAAATAAAAAAAAATTAATTGAAATAAAATTAAATAGGCCTTTTTTAGCAAGTTTTCTTTCCTTTTATTTCAATATAGTTTCAAGGTAAATGTGACATTCCAACAGTATATGTTTTTCATACATACATTTTGTGAAAAACTTTTAATTTTTAACTAATTTAATTTTCATAATAACTAAGGCATTTTTTTAAATATCGTCGGTAGCATATCAAAGTATCCAATATGAAAACAGTGTTGCCAGTGGGCTACTTTTTTAAAATTTAGATTTCTTAATTGGCAACACTTTTTTGAAATGTTAAAACTCCCCTTCTTTTAGCCTTAATTAATATGTCATTAACCCTTAAAGGCATAGGGTAGAATGCGTTCCCGAAATTTCATAATTCAGAGAATCGGAATTCATACCAGAAAATATAAATGGTAAATTTCGGTTTATTTAATAACGAAATGGCTGTTATTAAATGGAGTGAAATTTTCTTTTTTATTTTTCTGGTGGAAATACGGAATATGTGAATAAAAAATCCAATAAATAGGGAACAATTATTGTATCATAAACGATACCATATGCATTTAAGGGTTAAATAAGACGAATTTTACTATGTCAAAAGAGTGATGCCATTCAAGAAATCTGAATTAAAAAAAGTAACCCATCGGCAACACTGTTTTAATACTGGATAGAGTAACATGGTACCGACGATATCTGTACCTACAAATACAGAGCATGGAGGTGATAAAAATGTCATAATTTTGATGCAAATTTTTTACAAAAGCATGTTTTCTACTCATGAAGTATTATTTAATTCCAGTTTTAGTAAAAATTAAAAAGATTATTTAATGATGTTTATTTATCATTCATGCAACATTTATATATTATTATTTTTTTTCGTAAAATAAAACTAAAGAGTTGAAATAATATTTCGATAAGATCATAAAAAAATATTTCTTCTGACTGAATAAAACTACTTTTTTGATTTCCCTTCCTTCACTGCTCCCATAAAGAGCATAGATTGCACTCATGGAATAATATTCCATGCAACTGGAAACCTTAAGGTTTTTATTAATAAGCAAGAAAACGGTGGAGGAAAATATACAGCTCATAATTCTTTTCAGAATCCGATCCTTTGCTTTCTAAATGGAACTTTACGAGCTTAGGTGTGCTCATAAGAACTATTTAAACTACCTTAGACATAAAATATGAAAAAATATTTTACATGTGCATATTTTCTTTTGACAGTTATATTAAATGAAATATATTTGAAGAATTTATGTAGTTAAAGTTATAATCATATTTCTTTGACTTTTTGTCGCTCTTCAGCCGCATGTTGCTTTTAAAATAATCTATGAAAATGGGTAAATATATATATATACCGTAATATCCTGCGTATACGCGGCAGCTCAGATAACTCTATTTCCTGCCAGAATTGGTATTCAATAAAATGTGACTTGCTGTTGCTTAGTATTTACTTGACTTAATTTTTTAAATAAAATTTCCGGTGTGAAAAAGACTTAACTAAGCCGCGGCGTATACGCGGGAATTACAGTAGTAAATGTAAAACACGACAGCAGGCCCTCGGAGAGAATAATTCAAAACTTTTACCACCCCTTTTTCCTTGCGAAAATTTTTGCTTTAGATTTATCTTAGAAAAGTCGCAGGAACAAGCTTCGTATTTTTATTGCAAGTCTTGCAGTAATCTGACATAAAAATAACTTTAAAAAATTAGTGGTGGCAAAAAAAGGGACCGCTCCGAGCCCTACAACAGGATTATTAATGTCTTCAGGGTTCTCGCCCCACCAGTGGCCGAGAGGTTCTGCTCTCAAAGCTGGTATACGGGAGGTGATGTGATGGGTTCGAACCCAATCGCGCCCGTCAGTCTGATCGTTCGGAGTTTTCCGTGGAATTTTCCTTTGGATTTCCTTCGAACCTTGGATTTCCTTTCGTAAATACGGGTTAGGTTTCTTTAGAAAGACCCCCCACGGAGGGCAACTTACCCTTCGGGCACATATCCCTCGTGTAGATAATTGGTCATCATAAACAACACCAACACCTTCAGGGCGCTCACCCATCAGTTTTTTGAAAATCAGTATTTTTTAAGAGAAAAATTCATGGTAGGTTTTTACAACAATAGAAACAAAAACATCTTCCGAGGTAAGTTTCGTCGAAAATTACAAAGACAATATTTATTTGGAAAAAAGTGATGTTTAAAAAACGGAACGAGTGGGAGCTCTGTGTCTTGTTAGATAAAAAAATAGTATAAAAACTGGTTACGGTTTACCACTGTTACTAACAAGGAGGAGACCGAATATTTGGATATTAATTAAAGAATATATTTTGAGTTAACTCTTAAATGCCGGATGTTGCTTTTCGGCAACATATCCAATTTAGGCTTCTAAAATACTATTAGAATAATATTGAAGCTATAATGCCTAATGTTGCCAATAAAATACATTCTGAAAATATTATTAAATCGATTTTCAACATGTAGATGGCAACTCTTGCACTGTTTAAGAATAAAGATAGATTTATTTTTTCAATTGTTGCTACTTGTTCTTTTTGTTTTGTTTGTAAGCTTGCGAAATACCCTATTTTGTTTTGCAGTGAGCAAGTAAAATTTATTTCTTATTATCGTTTCTAAAATTCTTGTATGTTTAATATTATAGAATTTTATCAAGGAAAATTATTTTTTCAGTTAAAGACCAGAATTGCCGATTAGTAACAAACTGTTTTTTAGCCGTAAACCATACTTAAAACAAAATATGATTTTTTTAAGTATTTTTCCCATGATTTATTTAAAAAATGAAAGCCGAAAAAAAATTATTACAATGATTTTTGAAAAATAAGACATTTAAGGGTTAAATTGCCTGTTTGAAGGCTGTTCTAAATCTCTAAGGATTAAAGACCGCACGTACTGACTACGTGCTTGCAGCGCGTTTTTTGTTATTATAAACAACAAAGTAATCTTCAGAGGGTTTTGAAAGGAATTAACCGTTTCAGTTGGAAAACAAATTATTTTGGTTTAAAAGTTAACATAATTGAAAGTCACCAGAACTTACGAACAAATTGATTTGTATAAATAAATATATTAAATAAATTCTTTTCTTCACGTATATTAAAAAAGCAAAATTTTATTAAAAGAATTTTGGTACAATTTTGCAGTTTAGAAAAAAAAAAAAAATTATGTATAACATACCACCACCCTTGAAAGGGTAAAAAAAAAAAGAAAAAAAAACATTCGGGGGGGGGGGGGGGAGAGGTATGGTTTTACCTTATTTAAGTGCCTTTAAATGGTGTTAGGCTAACAAAACCACATCAATGAATTGTCAACAGAATAAAAGAAGCCGAAGTGTAGGTTAAAAGCTTAAGTATGTGGCAGTATTTATTGCATGTTTGTTTAAAACCCATTTGTGCCTGAATTTTTGTTTTCTCAAATTTTTTGGTAAAATCACTTTAAAATGTTGCAAAATGAACTGGAAAAATACAAAAAAAAATTAAGCTGAATTTTTTTTTTTGTATTTATTTGATAAAATGTAAAAGAACTAAATATGAGTATTTCTAGTAGAATAATATGCATAATTATGTATTTTGCCTATATTTATATTTAAAATGTTTTTAAATTGTATATTATGTACTATAATTAGTATTTTAATGAACTACAAAAAAATATATTTATTTCTTTGTAGAGACTAATAACGTTATAACTATTATTAATAATAAAATAAGAGTAATCGTATTGCAGACTTAATAACAATTTATTTCATAAATATCTTCGAAAGGAGATTGCATAAATAACTGTCTCCTAAATTTCTAACAAAAATATGTGCCCATTTGTGCCTGGAAACCTATATTTTGTACATTAGAAAAATGCATAAAAAACAGGCTTGAACATTTAATTTCGCAATTTAAAAAAATACGTATTTCAAAAAAGTCCACAAGCTAAGATTATCACTTGCGATTTTGGGTCCATGATAGAAAAAATACAAATAAACTTACTTTTTACGTCTTGAAAAATTAAAAATCTATAAACACCGAAAAAAGCCTTAATTTAAGCAAATAAATATTCACCTTGTGCTGTCATCTCTCGGTTATAGATAAAGACATTTATAAATAATGATTTCATTCAATTTTCATGTTATAAAGAAGAAGAAAATTATACAAATGCATTAAAATTTGAAACGTCCCAAAAATGAGACGCTAGGCATAAATGGGTTTTAAAGATTCGTTAAAGAATTACTATGCAATTCATCGGTATGAGGTTTGTACTTGAATATCTTGCATTATGTTTTACCATATATGATGGAAAATATTAATATGATTTTGTAACATCCGCCTCTGAATTCAGGAATTACATGAAGGATGAAGGAAAAAGAGGGTGCAAATGTTTCGAGCAGGTGTATGGAAACAGTGCTTTTATCCTCGACTTATCTCGGGGCAAACACTGAAGTGGTTAAAGACGTGTGCAACAAATTCATTCTGATACAAGAAGTTTCAATATATTAATTTTATTTTTTTTTTAATAGGAGAAATTTCCAATTAAATAAAGCAAAGATTACTATTCTGAAATACTTCTAACAAATTACAAATGTCGATCATGTCTAAATAGGTTCTGTGTAGGGTATAGTCCCCTTACAAAGACACCCCTCTTAGACAGATATTCCATAACGTTAACTCTCTCGCTGCGTAATTTTTTAAAAATCGAAATAGATTCAAAAACTGACACACATTGCATTTAAATCAGGGCGATCACTGGAGACTATTTTTATGTTCTCGCACCACTATTTAAAGAAAATCAATTTTGTAGTATATTTCTCTTGTAGATGTTATTAAAGTCGATATGGAATTTTTTATACTTAAAAAGTGGTCCGAGTTGAATTAAAAAATAGTCGCCAGTGGAAAAAATGAATACCCGAGGAAATCTCGGGTTCCGCAAATTTTGCTACTGTTACGTTGCTCGAGGAAATATCGGGTTGCGCAGCGAGAGGGTTAACGTACGCCATCAATCAAATCTCATGTCAAAAAATTATCATTAAAAATATTCTAAAATTTTTAAATTATTCAAATTTTTGTAAGTGTATCCTTAATGTAAATAATATTGATTACTTTTCGCTAACTATAAGGTTATTTTTTAGAAGTTTCTCGACATGATCTTAATTATAAAACAGTTTTAAAATATCAGTTTTAAACTTTCACTAAATTTTTTATACAGTTAATTTCTTGAAAGTTAGTTCTTCTTTTGCTTTTCCTTTTCCTTATGATTTCTTTTTAGCCATCCTAGTAACTTTGGAACTGGTAGCACTTTCTTTTCAGTAATAGGATAGCTTGTCAATGCCAATCTTGATTAAAGTGCTAGAAGTGCTACAAAAACCTTTTTAATCACGTCTTTCTTGTCATCATTTTTTATTTTTTAAGAGGTAAATAAGAAAGTATATAATTAGTAAAAAGCAACTTTTTAAAAAGGGCTGGATTTCTTTCAATTACGGTAATAGAGCCACACGCACACATTTTTAAATCCCCACAAATATATAATTTTATAGTTCTTTTCATAACAGGCCAACCCATTTTTGCATCATTAGACCCTATAAGCGCGCCTTTTCATGAATTTGTTTTTTATTCAGAAATTCTGAATTCACACCGGGAATCAGTGTTGCCAGTGGGCTACTTTTTTTAATTGAGGTTTCTTGATTGCCACCACTTTTTTGAAATAGTAAAATTCGCCTTATTTAATGACACATTAATTAATGCGAAAAGAAGGGTAAGTTTACCAATTCTGAAAAGTGGTGCCAATCAAGAAATCTGAATAAAAAAAAAGTAGCCCACTGGCAACACTGCTGGGAATTCAAAAGCTGATTTTTTAATTTTGTAATCGCGAAACGTCTGTCAAAAAATAAATCAAAATTTCTAGAATATTATCGGAATTTCGGAATAAAAAAGAAATTCCTGAAATGCACGTTTCGGATGAAAATGGGTTAACTCCTTGAGGGGCAAGCAAAAATGTCTCTAAATATTGAATTCTCACCAGAATAATCGAAAAAATGTATTGTTAAATAAGGAAAAGCCTTTTTTCAACGATTTTCCTCCAAAATTAATAATATAAAATTTAGTTAAAATTTTCTGGTGAGAATCTTGTTTAAATTAGGAGGGATTAATACACAATTTCAGGGTCCGTACGCTTCAAGGACGTTTAAGCACATTTTACCCATGGAAGTATTAATTAAGAGGAATTGACATATACTTAAAATAGTGAAGCTTCAACTTTAACCGTTTTCGCAGGGGTTGATAACCATTGGCGAAAACTTCCTTCAGTAACAATAGATTTTTTTTTCCGCATTTGGACTACTTATTAATGCAAATATTCAATGAAAAATAATGGCAAAAATATATATTCATTTTTACTGGTGGAAGTTTACTTCGATGATAGTTAGGCTCTGCGTTTCCACCATATTGTGACAACCGAGACAGCCCCTGCCAGTGTCAGTGAAAAAGATTATAATACCTGGGCAAACTGACATCAGTAAAAATAATTAGAAAATTTTTACCATATTTGTGACAGAAATGTTCGTCGAATAAAGCTTTTAAATAAGGCGAAATTTTCAATGCAAATTTACTGGTGGAAATTTTCCCCAACGGTAATCAGAAACTGTTGATCTGATTTAAAAGAAACAGCCGCCGTCTTGTGACAAATTCCTCAGTTACTTCACTTGCAACTGGTATTCGATAAGATATATATCGCCTCCTCTTTATTCATAACTCCATCGTTTTACCAGAATTTTCGTAAAATAATATTTAATGAAAAAAGTTCTATCTTGAGATATAACTACCAGTACTTTAAAAAATTTCTGGTACTAAAACGCTTAAAATCCCCTGAAGCGTACGAACCCTGAATTTGTACAGTAGAAAAGAGAGAAAAGTATATATCTTACTAACTCTGCCATAAATCAACATATAAAAATGTGATTGTAACCAACAAATTATAAATAACACCTACTAATAAATGCTATGCTTAATTTTTTCCTGTGACAAGTCCGTATATAGAAATTGTGTACAATCGTTAAAATGTTCAATATCAACACCCATATTGGATTTTTCGGTGAACTTTATTTTCGGATACCAAAAAGAATGTCGTTCTGTCAAAAGCTTATTAACAATGCAGGTTTAAACTAATAATGTCAAATTCGTTTTTAATTATTGAGGAGCAAATTGAATGCGAGAAGTTTTTAATCATATCTAAAAAAATACTTAATGTATGAGATGAAATAATTAATCAGCATATTTGACGCTTATAGATTTCTGTTTAAAAATTTATAAGTTACAATTCATATATTTTTCGGAAATAAAAAATCAAGAAATATATATTTTCTAAATTAATTTTCGAAAAAATATGAATTATAGTCTATGATACTTAAACAAAAAGCGTTTTCTAGAATCGTCAAATATCCAAATCTAAAATTAAAGCTTATTCCATGAATTTTTTTTTTTTAGTTGTACGGTGTTGGTGTTGTTTATGACGGCCGATCCCCCCCCCCCCCCCCGAAGCTTTTTTAAAACATAAATTGAAGGTATATTTCAGTCGTCATTTGGAAGCCTATTTCAATAGAATGGCTATTTCCGTTTCTCGTTGCGACAATTTGGCGATTCAACTTTATTTGGTGTGTCTTTTTTTATACTGATTGTATATGCTTTTATGTGTCCCACATAGCATTTTTCGTTTGCAGAAATTTTGCAGATGTCTTGCTTTGAAAACCTGCAAAGTTGCAGCAATCTCAGCATGACAGGATTGAAAGTAACATAACAAGACTGCAGCAAGATAACGCAAACGCCGAAGTCACCACAATTTGAACTTGCACCTAACTTGTCGTGCAAGTTAAATCCATGCTGTATCAAATTTATTGCAATTTAATGGCAAACAAGAAATCAAAAATACTGCAAATTTGTAATCTCTCCATGGCACATTAACTTTTTACAACTGTTACGCTAAAATTTTTAACCCCTTCGAAGGGGTCCTAGACCTGATCAGATCTATTGATGCATACGGTAAGGTGCATGCATCGTTTTTACCTCCTTAAACAAGTTAGGGCAAAGTATTTGTACTTCCAATTCGAGCCGTTTTCGGTATTTGAGTATAGTGTTTAGAAAAGTGGTATAAACCGAATAAAATTTCTGCAATTTCTGCGTATCTTCTGATTCATTTTTTTTTTTTTTTTTGCTTTCGTCACTTTCTTAAAGACAGTCTTGCCATCAAATTTCACAACGAACTACTCATGCAAATGGGTAATGCGTAATGGTATATAGTCCAGGCAATAGAGACCGTATAGGGACTAGGGCTTAATTTCTAATAAAAAAGTACCGGAGCCCTAATATTCTGCAGTACCGGTACAACAATCGTACCGTTCCAACTCCCCCCCCCCCCCCAATCACTCCAATCTGCATATTTGTATTTCGAACATTATTTGCAAAATTTAAAGCATTTTTTTTCTTTGGAAAAATAAAAAAAATAAATATATCTATCAGCATATACTTAGCTGTCAACTATTCCTTTTCTTAGTTATCACTCCTTCTGAATAGTAAGTAATCTTTGCCTCATTTTAAAGTTAATTAATTGCAGAATTCTGCGATTAAATATGGTAAGGATTATGATTAGAAAATAGTGTTAACACAAAAAAGGGATAATTCGCGGCTATGCATTTTTAAAGAAAAAATGAATGAAATTTACTGAAATTAATATTTATATGCTGGAGAATGGAACAATGTTTTACAATTTCCTATAAAAGGTGCATATCTTAAACTATAATCGATTCCTTCCGCTTAACAATATTTTATGGTGAGTCCCTGAAAATCAGATTAAATTAAAAATTTGACACCATTATCGGAAGGAATCGATCGGAAGGATCGGAAGAATGCTTTTATAGAAAAAGGGGAAGCAGTGCTTTATAGCTTTCTATCAGAATAACAATACATGACAATTATATCTACCTACAAATGAAAGTGACTTCATAATTGTGCAGAGCAGAGTCTTAGCATGGGTGCCATTCATGATACAAAATAAATAGTAAAAACACTAACGTGATTTTTGTACTCGTACGCAATAGAAGACAGAAAACCCCAAACAAACAAAACCTCAAGCTGATGCTCGTTGGCTAAAACAGAAAATATTCTTTTCAGGTTAAATATCTAAAAAATAATAAAACAGCTAATAAAAAATTATCCTACTGTCACAAAAGAAAATCGAACTGAAAGCTAACTCATTGTTCAGTCTCTAGAGTGGCGCCGTATGAATAAATCGTCGCCGACATAAATTTGAAATAGAAAACACGATTTCTGTTTCACCTTCATTCTGATCAAAATAGCATTAAATGATTTGAAATAGAATATAATAAGCAATTTTAAAGGAGGTTTTTTTTTTTTTTCTGTACATGCATAAATAAAATTTTTATTCTAATACAGACTGAGCTCAAGTTAGTCCGTTTTATCTCCATTTCTTACGTATGCGACACATTACGTCACATATACGTGTTTTGGTAAAAAAGAATGCATTTGCATGGAGATGGAAAGAAAAGGGTAATTTTGGTTTCGGTTTTTTCGGATGCGCTATTGCACTGGGCTCCGGAGCCCTGTATTTATGAGCCCCGGTGAGTTCCGACCAATATTTAAATATTTACTAAAAATAGAGAATTACCGGAGCCGGGCTCCGGTGGGCTCCGGCTCAAATTAAGCCCTGATAGGGACTCTACCTAGCAAAATTAATGGTAGTACTGGAAATCGGCTTTCTAGATGTTTTTTGGGTCGCTGAATCCGAATTTGTAACTTCCCACCAAAATTTCCCCCGGCAACCCCCCCAAACTTTGGTACAAAGCCCCCCAAAAAAGGTTTTTATTAAAAAATTCCATTTTTTCATTGTTTTAGGGGAAGAGTAGCTAGACATTCAGAAAGTAGACAAAATTTGCAACAAATTAGATATATGACATTATGACTTAGGATGACGGGGAAGGGGGGATCTGCCTCGGAACATGCGCCGCAGTGCTGTGTGGACTAAGTTGCGCAATTCCACTTAACCACTCACACGTTTACATTAGCCCTCCCATCTTCCATCCGAACTTTCTCTATAAGGTTTACTTTAAGTTTTTCGGGTCGCTGAATCCGAATTTTTAACTTACCCCCAAAATTTCCCCCCCCGAACACCCCCCCCCCAAAGAGTTGTTTTTTACTTAAATTTCTTATTGTTTTAGGGGAAAAGCATTACGAAATTCAGAAACTAGACAAAATTTGCAACAAATAGGATATATGACATTATGACGTAGGATAAACGGGGAGAGAGGGGGCTGCCTCGGAACATTCCCCGCGCGCTTTTCTCAAAAGCCAAATTTTTTCAAAAAATCAAATTTTTGTGGGGTTGCCGGGTGAAATTTTGGTGGGAAGTTACAAATTCGGATTCAGCGACCAAAAAACATCTAGAAAGCCGATCTCCAGTACTACCATCAATTTTGCCAGATAAAATCCCCTATTGCCTGGACTTCATCATTTAGTGCACGTAGCGCCGCAGTGCATGTTCCGAGGCAGCCCTCACCCTCCCTGTTCATCCTAATTCATAATGTCATATATCCTATTTGTTGCAAATTTTGTCTAGTTTCTGAATTTCGTAATGCTTTTCCCCTAAAACAATAAGAAATTTAAGTTAAAAACAACTTTTGGGGGGGGGGGTTCGGGGGGGGGATTTTGGGGGGAAAGTTAAAAATTCGGATTCAGCTACCCAAAAATGTTAAAGTAAACCTTACAGAGAAAGTTTGGAGGGGAGATGGTAGGGCGAATGTGAACGTGTGAGTGGTTAAGTGGAATTGCGCAACTTAGTTTACGCAGCACCGCGCGCATGTTCCGAGGCAGATCCCCCCTTCCCCTTCATCCTAAGTCATAATTTCATATATCTCATTTGTTGGAAATTTTGTCTACTTTCCGAATTTCTAGATACCTTTTCTCTAAAACAATAAGAAAATTGATTTTTTTAATAAAAACCTTTTTGGGGGGCTTTTTACCAAAATTTGGGGAGGTTGCAGGGGGAAATTTTGGTGGGAAGTTACAAATTCGGATTCAGCGACCCAAAAGACATCTAGAAAGCCCATTTCCAGTACTACCATTAATTTTGCTAGGTAAAATTCCCTATTGCCTGGACTAATAACTTGCGGGAGATTTGGTGCGAATTTCTTAATTCAAATTTGTCACGGCAAGATAATATCAGAAAAAAATCAAACTTGCGCGCTAATGTTCATGCTATCTGGGATGTGTGTGTAAATGTCATCTAATTGTTAACCAAATTCCAACGAAATAAGTTATACAATTCATTTCTATTTGCTTTTTTGCGTATGTCCCGTGCAGAACTTTAAAGCAGATAACAATATAGGGTTCTTATAAAATCACCATGGTCAATCCTGAGAAAGATTTCTTTGAAGTTGTTGCTATTTTTTGTTTAAAAGCAAATGTTTCTTTTATTTTCCTTGAAAAAATGATGTGATATTAAATTTAATATTTCTGTAGAGTTAGCAAACTATTCGTCTCCCGAATTCTTTATCCATTTAGGTATAAATCTATTATATAATAACATTGAATATATGTCAGAATTTTCGAATTCATTTTTCTTGTAACAAGATATTATACTTGTAAACTAACTAAATAATTTCTCATGAGCATATTTTGAATTAGCCGCAAACTAAAGCAAAAAATATTTCTTTCTAAAAATTATATAAAAATGAACATTTTAATTTTTGCGCATAATGCTTAAAAAAGAGAAAGAGAGCCTTATCCTTAATTAAACTTTCTTACCGCAAAAAATAAAAATATTTTTTCTCTAAATATGTTCTTTTTTTCTTCCTAATAACATAATTTTATGAAAATAAGTGGTACTAAATATGGCCTCGCGTGCATAACTAAAATCTTCTTTTACTATAATGTGATCAACACACACACAACTTATAAAAAAAAAAAAAAAAAAAAAAAAAAAAAAAAAAAAAAATGAATACAAAAAGCTGTGTTAAGAATTTAAATAATTCATTAAAAAAACTCCAGATGCTTGAAGGAAAAGAAATCACGTTAATTATCTTAAAATTATAATTCCTTAAAAAGGACAGAAAATATGTTTAAATTTTAAAATAATATTTCTAATTATAACATTATATATAATTGAGCTGTGTTGTATTATTTAAAATTTATTAATAGTTTCAATTCAAATAAATTAATAAATACTATTAAAATTCATTATCGAGTTCGTTAATTTAATTTTTAAATTCATTATTAATTTCAAATAACACATATTTCGAAATTCAAATTTGAAAAAAAATGTAAAATGTAATCTACGATTTTTTTAAACAGAAATCCCTTTCTATAACCTCGATATATGCCTATCTAAACTTACATCTCCTTGCGCTTTAATTTTGGAGTTACGCTTAACCCTTTCCGGAGCGGAGTAATTCCCTGTTTAACCTTTTATCTACTGACGGTACTTATAAGTACCATTAAAATAACTTGGTATAAAATTCACTTAATACATCGATTAGTTGTAATAAAGTTTAGAATGTGTTATAGATACATTACTTTATCATGTTTCAAAAGCATTATTGGTTACACAAAACCAAAATAATTTGAAAAGGATGATTTCTTTTGCCTTTGCAACTTTTCAGCTTTCTTGGCGTTGGGGGGGAGGGGAGGGGGGATTTTTCAATTCGGAAATATTTTTATATTTCTATTGTAAGAACATTATATTTGTACATTTCCTGATTCTACAAGATATTAAGAAAAATATTTAAAATGCAAGATTTCAGTGGGGTTATAAATATTGCACAAAATACCTACAAATTCAAATGTAATTAATCCTTCTAAATTCTTCAATCCTTCTGAAAATTTATTACAGGATTATGTAAATCTTCTAATGTAGTTTAAACAATTCACAAAAAATGCTTTAGAAGATAAAATTTTCAAAAATTCATAATCCAGTACATAAAGGGTTAAACTGATAAAATGTTGGACTGACACCAGAATTCATAAACGAATTTATTAGAAAATAAGAACTTGCTTATTTTCAAGTAGGCTATAAAAGGAAAATTTTAATTAAATATTCTGTGTGCCAGTAAAATAAAAATTAGGTGTCCTTCTGAAGTACAGCCCCCGCTAAAGGGTTAAAACGCTAACCGCATTGCAATCTGCTTTTACACGGTTAATACTAGAACTACCGTGAGCCGTCATTTTGACGGATACCATATGAATATGTTTAGGTTCAAACCAGAAATTTGATTATGAAATGAGTTTAAAAGTTACAAAGAAGAGAAACGTTAAATAATAAAGTTAAACTGTTTTAAATCAAAATTCTGGTGTGAAATATTTTTATAAAACTTGACTCAAAGGGCATAGCCGGATAAGCATTGGAAACATGCCTTTCAATCAAATTTCCTGATTTTTTCCCCAGATGTGACTATATATCTCACAATATATTTCCCCTATTATCACCCTATAAATATTGATATTTAATTAGATAAAAATGTTTTTTCGATTAAAAAAAAAACGAATTTTTTCAAAAACTGCTGCACGGAATTTCATGCTATTGACTGGGGATATATAGATACCAAAGATGCATAACTGGTAATTTTTTTACGCTATAAAAATAAAAAATAAATAAAAATTACATTTTATGGTTATCCGAAAATTACCACTTTCTTGTAAAAAATTCCCCATATGTGGCCGTATATTCTATATAAATGCCGAAAGTTTGCTTTGGGTACTACATATAAATATTTACAAAGATACATATTAAAATTATTGAAATACAGTTTAAGGCGTTATTTGGGGCAGAGCTTCTCAACTTCGACATCCGAAGAATTTTTGAAACAAAGTCAGCAGACAATATGTCAACTGATTTATTTTAGATTCCATTAAGCATATAAGCCATGTTTTTCACCTTCATGTTCATTTTGATATCGACAGCGTTGAGAATGTTGTCATGTGTTCATTAAAATTTAAAATACAGCAATTCTGTAACTGTTTATTCCAAAAATTCTTCGGGTGTCGAAGTTGAGTAGCTCCGCCCCAAAAAACGACTTAAAATGAATTTCAATAATTTTAATATACATTTTTGTAAATATTTATATGTAGTACCCAACGCAAACTTTCGGCATTTATATAGAATATACGGGCACATATGGGTAATTTTTTGCAAGAAAACGGTAATTATCGGATAACCATAAGATATGATTTTTAGTTTTTTTTATTTTTATTTCGCTATTTCACACAGTTTTTATAAACAAAAAATTATACAAAAATTACCAGTTATGCATCTTTGGTATCTATATATCCTTAATTAATGGCATGAAAATCCGTGCAGCAGTTTTTGAGAAAATCCGTTTTTTTTTTTTTTAATCGAAAAAACATTTTTATCTCATTAAATGTCAATATTTATAGGGTGATAATAGGGGAAATATATTGTCAGACATGTAGCCACATCTGGGAAAAATCAGGAAATTTGATTGAAAGGCATGTTTCCAGTGCTTATCCGGCTTCCCTTTCCGTTAGTTCTAGTGTTAAAAATGAAATTAACAAGAAGAGTTCCAATCTTTCAATCTACATAAAATCTAAACTTCTTGACTGAACGAATTCCAGTTTGGTACCCGAAGGTAAAATTTACCGACAAATTCATATATGATGTCAAAATTAGATGTTATAATAGAAGATTTTAAAGTTTGTTATAATATCTATAGTTAGACGACCTTCTAATCAAAATTTACGCATAGCATTGGTTAGTAGACGTTATTACTAATCGATTAGTACCAGTAATATTTTTCTTTATTTGCGATAGGGCTAGTAGGGTCTAGGCTGTGTGTTTGACGACAGCGGAATCGAAGTTGTTTGGATAGGAAAATCAAATTCTAAAAGCAGGAACTTCACTTGAATATTTTTGTCTTAAATTCGCCTTCTTGTATAAAATGTCGTGTTCTAATGCAGCTTCAATTTTATAGCTACAATCATATTTTTCTAGGGAAAAATATTTAAAAATTTCAAGACTTGCAGTACTGTTATAAAGATCACAAAGATATATGTTATAAAGATCATAACTTCAGTTTCATAATCTGCATAAGCCCAGTAAGGGAATTAGTGATAAAAAGAATAGGGCTGCCACAGGCGACTATTTTTATATTCTATTCACACCACAATATTAAGAAAATAAATTTTTTAGAGTATTTCTCTTGCAGACGTTGTAAAAGCGTCCGGAAAAAAATTTGGATTAAAAATCTGGTACGGGATAGAGTTAAAAAATAGTCGGCTGTGGCAGCTCTGAAAGAATAGAAAAGGAATAAAAGGTAATAAATTCAATTAGCTTATAAATACTATTTAACACTAGAACTATAGCGCCTAGAATATATAGTGTGGAAATCGGCTATCCCTGTAATACTTAAAAAAGCGCTAAAATATTGTATCCCTTAAATGTGCAATGATGCTGCTGAAATATGAAGATCGCAGTGACATCTGCAGGATATTTTCTACAACTGCAAGATATTGCTAGTCTATACAATGTAATACTAGTAATACGAAAACCCCCCAGATGTCGCTGCGATCGACACTTGGGATTTTAGCAGTATCGTCGCACATTTAAGGGATACAAATTTTTAGCACTGTTTAGATAGCATATTTCCACACTAGGTATTCTAGACGCTGTACTAGGATTACCGTGAGCCGTCATTTTGACGGCTACCATATGAATATGTTTCGGTTCAAGCCAGAAATTTGATTGCGAAATAAGTTTAAAAGATACAAGGAAGAAACACGTTAAATAATAAAGTTAAACTAATTCTGGTGGGAAATATTTTTTGAAAACTTGACTCAAATTTCCGTTAGTTCTAGTGTTAAGAATTTAAATTTTACTTATTTCTGCAATTTTTTAATTTCATATTCTAATTGATTTATGTAAGGAATTTCATCGGTCCTTGAATTTCAATACATAATTTTCCTAATAGTACATCTGTGTTATTTATATATGACAGGAATTTTGATTGATGGGCGATATCAAAAAGGGAAAATTTTATTTTTATTTTTTGAAACTATTAAAAAAAATTAAAAACATCATATTGGAACAAACTTTTTAATTCTTTATTTATATACAATATGTTTTGTAAGAAATAGTCATACTTCAACACTTTTTACTTTTTTCAGATTTTTTACTCAATGTTTGTTTTAGTTGTAAAGAAAAATAAAACTAATTAAAGTAAATATTCTCTTGGGAAATAAATGAAAATCTTGAAAATTGAAAAGCTCTTTGTATTTTGAAAATTTCTTTCAATTGTTAATTTAAAAATAAGTTGGAAATAAATATATAATTAAAATACACGGTGTTTTGTTTCGAGCATTTCAACCATTAATTGTTCGTCAAACAAAACGTCTGGGCTTTGAAAGGATAATTATATTTTACGAATCGCTTAGACAAAAAAGGTAGATAAAATAAATCTTAATTTGCTTAACTCAAAATATATAATCTAACATAATGTTTTTTCATCTAAAATTAGACTTAGAAACAAGACTTAGGTAACATATTAAGATTTAATTTTATTAATTTTGACTGCTTTTACTTCAAGATACAATCACAAGCTTTCTTGATTAAAATTAGGAATTTCCTTTTCAATGCGGTAAAATAAATTAACGTATAAATCATAAGCAAACTGTACTAATTAAAAAACAGCAAAAAAAAAAAAATGCATTTTGCATAATTATGAAGCACCTACTTGCATATTTCAAAACACTCACTGTTTATGCAATTTTCAACTAGCTCACACTTTTTAATGGCGAAAATATCGCACTCATTTTCACAGATGCTTTTAAGTCTAATTTTAAAGTAACGATAAGTTATAATCCGGAAAAAATAGTTTTGTTTAACACTTTTTTTTTTATGTATGGTAAAACTTCATTCATTTTAACATCTTGAGGAGTGATGGGATATATTATATCCCACCTAATTTTAATGAAGATTTGCACCATAATTTTTTAATAAATTTTGCTTTTATAGCTTTGGTGGGCAAATGATGCAAAATTTCTTTTACTTATTTTGAATTAAAATTTTTCTAAAATTCTGGTGTGAATTCAACATTACATAAACACAATTCCTTGCATCTGAACGGGTTAAAAAGGGTCTGACTTTCGTTTTGCTGTTCTTTGGATTTTTTTTGCTATATAAGAGGCAATTTGTCTGCGTACCTTTCGTATTAAAGTAATAGAAAACATTGTGCAGCTGCGTACACAGAGAAGGTAATGGATACCCTTATTTTCCATTAATAATCTAAAAAATGCAAAACTACTATTTAAAAATAGTTGTATCTAATCTTCCTCTAACCTCTGGCTATGTGACTGCGCTTGTGCATTATATATAACAAGAAAAATTTTACGAGTGTATTTCAAATAGATTAAAATTAAAACGCACACCAAAGAAATACTGTACATAACCGGTAATTTATGCCACTTAACACTAGAACGCCCGGAAATTTTACTCAAGTTTCATAAAAATATTTCACCCCAGAACTTTTATCTAAAATTATTTAACTGATTTCTTTAACGCAATTCTGCGTCGCTTACATTTAACTCATTTTATGAAAAAAATTCTGACTCCAATGGATATATAATCATGTCGTCGGAGTCGAATCGACTCCTTCCGGGCGTTCTAGTGTTAAACTGTTCGTCCCTATAAAATAATTATGTTTGCTACCCTAATAATTTTAAATAAAAAACAGGGTATATAGATTCTTATAACTTTTTTTTTAAGTAATCGAAATCGATTTCTAATTACGATGTTAGAGTGCGAACAAGCACGAATGCATACGTACATGCACGGAGATGAGTTGAAGTCATAATTACTTTTAGGCTATGTTAAAACGCAGTTTGACATATATCTTGATGTTTAATCATTGTAATGATACGTCTGAGTTAATATACTCTAGAAATTATGCTTGCACTAATGTGATTGGCTTATTGATTTCTTTCATATATTCGCACTGAAATATTGTATAATATGAATTTCAATTAATTTAAATTATTGCTCATTGTTACAACATATATTATCTAGAGAAATTACTGTTTTCTGGATATATATGTAGATAATCATATTGAAGTTTCAACTGTAGAACGTAAATATCGTGAATGCATTATCGAATACAACTAAATAATATATAATGTGCTCATGTAAATAATATGTAAATTGCAACAAAATGGTAAACTCCATTAGATTTGTAATGTATTTATTATAGATTATCCTATATATATGATTCCGTATACGTAATACGTACGCGCATTCAGTAATATAATTATATCTGAAAAGTTTTATGAAGTAGTTTATTTACATTCATTATAAGTTATGATTGATTGATATACAATTAAATGTTTAATAGTAGTTAAAATATCTTAATACACATGCTTCTTAAAGTAAAAATATAGAAAAAGTAGAAAAAAAGTTTGTCACGCAAAACATACATAGCAAAAGCAACTGATATCTCACATTTACAGAAACGATGTGGTCATACAAAATACATTATATGGTCTTAAGAAAATATTTAATTGTGCACATTTAAAATTGATCAACGCGACGTAGCTTCTCTCCTGCAGGATTCAAATGTTGGATGTCTTGCTCTCAGGAGTAGATTGCGAACCATTGCATTGTTGGTTCGCTGATTTGTAAAGTTTTCCATCTTTCAATAATGGATGGCAAGGCTCGCAGCGTTCCTAAAATTTTCGCACTTTCCTACCACATTTTTAAAACTATAATATTTATTGTAGAATTTTATTGTAGACGTTAAAGTAATCTGCCGTGAAGATATTTTATTTACAATATTGGTAGCAATGTGTGAAAATTTTAGGAACACTGCGAGCCCGGGGATGGTCGAAATGCTCTCTGTGGATTATTTATGGTTTTCCTCAACCAATTATCTTCCGCTTCACTGCCTAACACCCCACTGTTGCAGGTATTTAAATATGTGGATATCACTGCAACCTTTACACTCCAATAAGGATGCAAATTTCTGGTGTATTGCTTTCAATGGAATCGCACTAACCATTGCAACATTTGGGATCTGAAGAATTTATCATCATCTGAATGACATAAAGTCCTTATTATCATTAATCACTAGATAAATTATTTACACCACCATCCGCAGCAACGATATTATGTTACTTGGTTGGGTTAAGCTATACTATACGTCGCACTGGATTTTTTTTATTTTATTCATACCACTTTTGAAAAATAATCTCTGCCATACACTTATACCGGATATTTTAAAGATACATCTTTTAATTGCACTATGAATGAATATACAAATAGGTGCCAGTCCTGGCACGTTAACAAAGGGTTAACCCATTAACCCTTTCAGGGGCGGTGGTATGTTTATGAAAGCACTTAATTTTAATTCCCAAACTCCACGATGGCACTAGAATTTTGGTAAAATATTTTCCATTTAAAAAGTATGTATAAATTACAATCTAGTAATTATTCTAAGTAATTTATTATTCAACCCTTTCAGGGAAAAAGCATTTTCAATGCTAAGTGTTGAAATAAATGATTGACGCATGAATATGCCAAAAATAAGTTATTTGTAAATAAGAAAGAGGCTATATTTGATAAATTTATTAAATAGAGAACATTGTACCCACCAAAGAGGAAATTGATGACCACCAGCAAGATAGGTGCTGGCAATGATGCAGAAGTGCTGGCTGATGGTCTACCACAGCATGACCACTGCTAGACAGCGTCAGTCAACTTTGCTGTTGGAAATCATCAGATAAAATTCTGGTGGGCATCCATTTTATCTCATGCGCTGGCCCACCACTACATGGAAGTGCACGAACTTTTGAAGTATTATTGCTGGTAACCCTTACACTAGGTGGCGCTGCGAATATCGAAGACATTGAGTATTTGAACACAAATCTGAAATGAATATCTTAACACAATTTAAGCTGTGAAGCTAATTTTTTTTTTAAACTGTGAAAAATATAGCACCACTGCCACCAACAAAATAAATAAGTAAATGAATAAATAAATAAATTTTTTTTTCAACGCACTTTTTTTTTCTCCTTAAATCTGGTTTTACGAGGATACAAAGGATTTCGGTTTTCATAATTTACGCAGTTCAGAATCAATAATAAAAAAAGCGTATAAAATACGTAGGATTTCTATATAATAGAATAATTTCTATACCAGTTTAATGATTGGGAACGTAAATCACAAAAGAAACAAACTTGAAATAGTGTAATGAGAGATTAAATACTACGAGCAGTCGTAGCGTACGTTGAAAGCACTTGTTCATGTCTGATCACGGAAACCAAGCATCATCGATCGCGGTCAGTGCTTGGGAGGGTGACCACATGCAGTTCAGATATTTCTATAGCTCTTGGTGAGACTAGCTTAAAGAAAAAACAGCCATAATTATATGATGCTTTGTTTTTTTTTATAGAATTCTATAAGAAGTTTTTGTAAGGGAAAGTGCTGGGCCAGCAAAGGAATAACAGTGGGATAGGTGCTAGCACTGCAGGAAAAGTGCCGGATTGAAGTAATGTGATGGCATATTAATGCTGGCCTGCTGTTAGCCATC